>OU342736.1:240042392-240502392 GCA_910589765.1 Avena atlantica
AACGGCCACTGCCTGAAAGGACTATGCTATGTCCAGGGGACCGCCGCCCTCCACAAGGTACATCTTGCGCCTATGGGCCGCTATAACTATCCAAGAAGACACTCGAAAAAGGAAGGATAAACAAACCTACCCGGTGGACTGCCGAGCTACAAGTCCTACGACACAGGAGCGGGATTCTCTAAAAAGCCAAGGTCTTGGGTGGCCAAGAGGGCCCACTTGGAGACTTGGGATCTCAGCAGGAAATGTGAAGGTTGCTTAAAGACGGCCGATAGGCGAAAGAGAATCCAAAAGTTTTGTTCTGATCTGAGTAGGTTCAACATAGGGAATACCCTAACCCTGGGAACCGGGGCATATAAATCCGCTTATGGTATTCACCCAAGCTTAAGAAGAAGTGAAAGAAAGAAAAAGTAGCTCCGCAGCTCGCCCAGAAGAAGAAAGACCCGCCGCTAACGATTTGGAAATCCCTGGTGGGCTGGGCCTGAAATACAAGTGTGTGTGGATTTCCACATCCTCGTCTTTACTTTAAGACACAACTCTTCTCTTTCTTGGTCAAATGACTTGCGATAGTCTACCTTGAGTAGGACCATAGGGATCTTATGTTTGTGGCGAAAGATAAGTGGTTCTGTCACAACCAAGAAAGTTTCTATGAGTGAGCGACCCTTGATAAACTAAATTGATACGTGTCAATGTCAATAAGTAGATGAGTGTTGTTAAAGACAATGTTTGTTCCTCTTCTTTGAAACGATTTTCATGAATATCGAGATGATACTGATTTTCCTAAGGCCTTGAATTCGTTGGCATCTTTTTTCTTTGGGAGGAGAGTGATGGATGCCTGGGTTAGCCTCCAAACATAAAGGCCATTGCTATGAAAGAGCTACAAGAGAGAAAGCAGTTGCGGGTGGATGATGTCCCAGAAGGCTTGGATTGCACAGATTCTACCAGAGGATGTTGAGATGCTCCCATTGCAACTCACTGATGGAGAAGAACTGGAGAGCTCAGCTAGAGCTGGAGGAGGTGGTAGTACCAGTTCCCTACTGGTACCAGTGGTGGCTTGATCACTTCAAATTGGAGGGAGGCAAAGCTCAACCTCTTACCGTGAATGAAAGAATCGGCTTTCTTTACCAGGAACACGCCAGAGCTTCTAAACACTGTTTTGGACGTATAGCACTGCTTTGAAATAATGAGAAACATATTCCACGAGTTTAGTCATAGAACGAAGTCATAGCCAGCTTTAATGACCCACCACCTGTCGTGGGAATGGTCACGGCAGATGCTGCAATCGGCAGCGAGTAGTAGAACGAGGGGCAAGGGCGGCCAGCCATCTGCGGTGCGAGATGAGGGCAAAGACACAGGGTTTTACCCAGGTTCGGCCCCCCGGAGGGTAAAGACCTACTCCTGCTAGATTGTATTATGGAGGTGTTTACAATGGGCGAGCTCGGCGGCTAGGCGGCGAGTCGCTTGGGTGTATGAGGGAACGCGTCTCTACTCACCCCATAGGGAGGTTTATATAGGCTCACCTCCCCTAGGGTTTACATATCTCAACCGATTCGGTTACAGCTTCGGTAATCGTTTAACCTAGTCCTACTGGGCCTATCTACTCGCCTGGGCCTTCAGCTTCCAGTCGCTTGGTACCTTGCTGGGCCTTGATCCACTCGCCGTTCTGCAGGCCCATTCGCCAGCCCTCGGGCCAGTCGGAAACGTCCTGCTGAGTATACCCCAGTAGGCGTATCCCCATCAGTAGTCCCCGAGGCCGTCGTCGATTAGGCGTAAGTGGCTGCTGGCAGTCGGAGTATACGGCTCCAAAGTAGGCATCCAGTCGAATCGTCGACGGGCTCTTGTATGAAGAAGAAGATCCGGTGAACCGAGTCGCGTCTTGGGCGAGCCGAGCTGTCGAACGCGGTGGCAGCGAGTGACCTGGCGAGCCGAGTGGCTGGAATTGGACCGTCAGGCGTGGTCAAACTAGCCGTTAGGGCAACTCAACGGTAACTTTCAGCGTAATCATCGCGCGTTAACGGCCCCCTGATTTGGCGGGTAACTCTCGCTATATAAGAGGAATGGCAGGCAATCGTAGAGCCAACTGCCCACCACTTCTTTCGAGTGCGCGCATTCTCTTTCCTTTGCTTCTTGACCCAATCGACCCGAAATCCTCCGATCTCCAACCAACCCCTCGGCTATGGCCCTTCTCACCGAACCATGGGGCAGATCCAAGTGCACGAGGGCGCAACTGGCCTCCTTCGAGGATGCTGGAATCCTGCGAGCCGGCTGTTGGCGTATCCCCGCAGCTGGAGAAACGACCCCAAACCCGCGAGAGAGGGAATTCGTCTGTTTCACCAGTCATCTCGAGCGGGGGCTAGGGTTTCCCACATCTTTGTTCTTCCGGCGTTTTTGCGCCTACTACGGGATCCAGCCTTCGGATCTGGGTCCCCACAGCATCGAGCAGCTCGCCATCTTCGTGGCGTTCTGCGAGTGCTACTTGGGCTGCCGGCCCTACTTTCCCTTGTGGCAAGATCTGTTCCACGGACGGATCAGCCGCGAGGAGGCAGGCGGCCCAATGCTAGCCGCGGGCGGCCTGACGTTCCAGCTCAAATCCAAAGCGTCTTTCTTCGATCTGATGCTACCCGCCAAAGCAGCGAGCGACTGGAAGAAGTCATGGTTCTACGTGACCGAGGCGACCCCGGAGGACGAGGTGGCGATCCCGCGGTACTCGGCCAATCGTTCCGAGCCGCGCCATCTCCAGGTCGGCAAGCTCCCCGACGACCAGCGGATGGTCGTCGACGAGATGCTCCAGGCCATCCGTGGCCTAAAGAAGAAGGGCCTTCAGACGATAAACTTGTACAATTGCTGGCTTGGGCGACGGCTCGTTCCGCTCGCCCAACGCGACCACTACATGTATCAGTACACGGGCCGGGGAGACTCGACGAAAGCCTGCCTCGACGAGTGGAAGCTGGAGGACTATCTCCCAGCGTTGAAGAAGATCACCCAGGCGGTGTACGTGGATGCACAGGCCGGGGTCGCCCCCTACACCGCGAAGCGTCCAGCTCCGACGGTAATTTCTTTACCTTGTTCGCAGTCGCAGCGTATGCAGTCGCGGTAATTCTGACTCTGTTTCGTATTTATCGCAGCTGTTCCAAGTGGTGGAAGGGTGGCTCCCACCTTCCGATGACGAGAGCCCGGGGCCATCCGCCCAGGATACAAGCGAATCGCCACCTGCGAAGGGCAACGAGGACGACGAGGACGAGTCCGAAGAGGAAATCGCCCCGCTGGTCCGAAAGACCCGCGGGCAACGTCAGCGCGAAATCGAAGCGAGCAGGAGCCTCGAGCGTCATGATGACGACGACGAGCTCCCAGAAACCACCTCGCGCCGCCAGGCCACTCCTTCGAAGAAGAAGAAGAAGGAAAAGGAGGCGAGGGCCCCCCCGAAGAGGAAAATGAAGCCGCCGAGGATGGCCTCGCCGCCGCACTCGACGAGCAGCTCTGATGCTCACAGCTCGGCCGATGACGGCGCGGCCCCAGCGACAACCGCGATAGATGCGCCGACTGTGGAAGTGCCGCTGGCCTCGATGCCCCCGCCATTCGCGCCAGTCTCAGGGCTAGGGAAGGCTCCAGCCGCGGCGACTTCGCCTCGCAAGGAGGTTCCGATTGTGGCGGCTTCGCCCCGCAAGGAGGCTCCGGCCATAGCGGCTCCAGTTCGCGAGGAAGCCCCTGCCGAAGGTATCCCAGAGGCGCCAGCCGCAGCCTCGACGACGAAGAAGCCGTCCGTGTCTTGGGCACGCGACGTCCTGGAACTAGGGCTCAGTCGCCAACTGGGCCCCGAGCTGGAAAAACCGGCCGGCCTTCGCACAGGGCTACGTTTCATCCCAGTTGCCAAGTGAGTGCATTCGGCCTTCCCTATTTTCCATAGCTATTTCGATTGTCTTTACTGATTCGACTGATGTGCAGGACCGGAGTGAAAAGGATGGGCCACCCGACCGTGGCCCAGGTACCCTCCACCGCTAGCGAGGAGGATCCTTCCCGTAAGAGGAAAGCGGACGAGGTCGTTGCCTCGGCGGATGGCAGTAAGAAGGCCAAGGGCGACGACATCGTCACTGTCTCTGACGACACGGCAGTCGCGCCGGCCGGCCCCGCGGTGGAGGCAGCCGCGTCTACGAGGGAGGGCGTTTCCTTGCCTGGAACGGCGGAGGCGACTTCCTTTGGAGCGGGTGCCTCTATCGCCACCTTCCCTCGCTTCGTGACCAAGGCGGCCGCGGCGAGCGGGGCTGCATCCCCGAGCCTCGCTCCAGGGACCGCCGATGCTGAAGTCGACCAGCGTCGTGGGTACACGCCAGCGTTACTCGCGTCCGTGGACGCGATGCAACTTCATGGCATGCTTGGCGCAGCCATCCAGGTATATCCAGTCCCCGAGGATCAGGTCGGTGCTTTGCAGCGGCGTGATTCTTATTATTTTCTCGTCTTTTATTTTCGTATCCAGTCCCCGAGTGCGCACGTGCTAAATTTTAGCGGGGTGGGTACTTGGGAATTTCTTGATCGCCAGTCCCCGAGTGCGCACTCGCTGAATTTCAGCGGGTGGGCACTTAGGAGGTTCGTTTTTACTAACTTTTTTGATGATATGCAGGGTCTGCAGCTCGAGTCGGCGGACCGATTGGCCGCGCAACAGCGTGCTGAGAAGGAGCTGACCACCATCCAGGAAGCGAACAAGGAGCTCCAGGCTGTTGCTGCGAAGGCAGAGGAAGCTCGCCAGGAGCTTGTCCCGGCTGGTGAGTTGGAGGCGGCGCGATCTGCTCTGGGCGCTGCTGAACAGCGGGTCGCCGACCTCGAGCGCGAGCTGCGGGAGGCGAGGGAAGAAGCGAGCTCGGCGGACGGGCGAGCTAAGGCCGCCATTGCAGCCGCGGAGGAGGATCGCAAGCTGTCGGAAGTCCTTATTGCTGGACTTCAGGACGACCACACGTCGCTTCAGTGCTTCATCACGGGACTCGCCCGCCCGTTGCTTGGTGAGTGCACCTTCCCTTTCCGTTAGTTGGGGTTTTTGTGGTGTCCGTCGCGCTCATCATTGTTTCCTTCTCGCAGGTCGCGTTATTGGTAGCCAAGAAGAAGCGAGCTCGCTCGACGCGAAGCAATGTGTAAGCATGCTCGTCGACTCGGCTACGCTGTCGGCGACGTGCATCCGCGCCTATCTTCAAGAAATGTCGCCCACGGAGGTTATTCCCAGCGACCTCGTTGAGGTGTGGGAGTATTTGGAGAAGGCGCCCGCGGTCGTTGAGTTCATGACGCGGTCGGCGTTTCGGCGTGGAGCGTCGACAGCACTGAGCCTTGGACTCGCCCACTTCCCCGAGGATTTCGACCTCGACGATGTGACGAGTGGGTATCCCTCGTCGACTGGCGTGGTGGATCTGTCCGAGGTTCTCAAGTTGCAGGAGCGTTCCGCCGCGTACTCGGAGCGTGTCTGGGCGATGGGCGACCTCCTTCCCTACCAGGAAACGGTCGTCGCGCCGAACGACCCCGAGCCGCCGCATCGTGACTTCAAGGTCGAGCAGCCTTTTCGCGCGGCGATGGCGGGTGAACTGACGATGTATCCGTCAAACCCGTACACCGCGTTCATCCGTAGGCGCCGGGATTCTGGCGAGTCGTCATCGAAGCCTGCAGAATAGGGTAGTTTGCCTTGATGTGTTAGCAGCAGTTCTGCCATGCGGGCATATTTTGTAATATAAGACAATGCAATATGCGATTGAATGGGGCGCCGTGTTTATTTTGCTATTTGTTTGTGTGCTTTGGATTGATTTTGGATGAGTCCCCGAGCGCGTCCGCCCTTTTGTGGGGTTCACCTTGTATATGATGTTTGTTGTTATCATGTGTTTTGTTAGTTTAGTCGACTCGCCCGAGCTCGGAGAGCCAGTCGCAAGGCGACTCCCTTGAGTGCTCTGTACTTTACCGTTTTCCCGTACGCGAACGGGGTCGGGTGGCCGAGTCCCCGAGCGTGGTACTTGGTAGTTCTAGGCGCGACTCGAGGGTGGTTGAGGACTTAGCGCGTTGGTGTGAGCGCGTCACTCCTGCCTGGCCCGTGGGTTCAGTCGCGTGGCGAGTCCTGGACATGCTCTCTTACTTGGCATTTTCCCTGACCGGTCGAGACGAACTGGTATTCAGTCCCCGAGCGTGGTACTTAGCCGTTCGAGTCGCTATGTCGAGGATGCGGGGGACCAAGGTCGCTGTGAGAAGCGAGGGCAGTTGTCTTGGTTCGTAAAACCAGTCGAGCTAGGCGACTCCAATGGGGCTCCGGGTTGGCGTTTTTCGTGGACGATGCAAGACCTGAAGTGATTCAGTGCTCTTACACCGCACTACTTAGCCGTGCCGATCGCTGTACCAAAGGTTGACTTCTGCATTTTAGCGTACCACTGTTATTACGAGTGCGAGTGGCACAAGTCATGGAGAGTAGGCGCAATTTGCGGTAACCGTTTCTTTTATTTCATAGCGACTGGAGAGTACATGTGTGGGGTTCTAGGAGTAGAACTTCCGGAGGAGGTTTACATTCCATGGTCGCTTGACGTCGAGCTCGCCGTCCCCGCGAACGTCGATGAGGTAGTAGGCGTCGTTGCCGAGTACGCG
This sequence comes from Avena atlantica, assembly GCA_910589765.1. Lineage (NCBI taxonomy): Eukaryota > Viridiplantae > Streptophyta > Magnoliopsida > Poales > Poaceae > Avena > Avena atlantica. Next base: position 240,048,990 of record OU342736.1, read on the forward strand.
CCCGATAGCAAACGGGCCTTCCCACGGAGGGGAGAGCTTGTGCATGCCCTTCCTGTCCTGGATGAGGCGTAACACCAGGTCGCCTTCCTGGAAGGAGCGGGTCTTCACCCGTCGGCTGTGGTAGCGGCGGAGTCCTTGCTGGTAAATGGCGGTGCGCGATCGAGCGAGGTCGCGTGCTTCGTCGAGCTGGTCGAGCCCATCTTGGCGGGCCAGCTCGTTTGCGGCCTCCGTATAGTGGACGACCCGCGGCGAGTCGTGTTCGAGGTCGGTGGGCATGACTGCTTCGGCGCCGTAGACCATGAAGAAGGGAGTGAATCCCGTCGATCTGTTAACCGAGGTGCGGATTCCCCAGATGACGGAGGGCAGCTCTTCGACCCAGCATCCAGCGGTGCGCTCGATTGGTACTTGGAGTCGCGGCTTCAGGCCGTGGAGGATGCTTTGGTTGGCTCGTTCTGCCTGGCCGTTGGATTCCGGGTGGGCGACTGACGCGAGATCGAGCCGGATGTGGTGCTCTTCGCAAAATTCGGCCATTGCTCCCTTGGCGAAGTTTGTGCCGTTGTCCGTGATGATACTGTTTGGGAACCCGTAGCGATATATGAGCTCGCGTAGGAATTTAGTGGCGGTCTTCCCGTCGCATTTCCGGACTGGCTTGGCCTCCACCCACTTGGTGAATTTGTCGACGGAGACTAGCAGGTGGGTGTAGCCGGAGGGGGCTTTCTTGAAGGGGCCTACCATGTCCATGCCCCATACGGCGAATGGCCAAGTGATGGGGATCGTTTTGAGCGCCGAGCTCGGTACGCGCGTCTGGTTGGCGTACTTCTGGCACCCGACGCATCGCTGGACGATGTCGACAGCGTCGGCGTGTGCGGTGGGCCAGTAGAAGCCGTGTCGCATAGCCTTGGCGACTAGGGAGCGAGCGGCGGCGTGGTGGCCGCAGTCGCCTGAGTGGATGTCGTGGAGGATTTTGCGTCCTTCAGCCGGTTGGACGCAACGTTGGAACACGCCGGTGACGCTGCGCTTGTGTAGCTCGCCGTCGATGATGGTGTAGGACTTGCATCGGCGAGCGATCATTCGAGCGTTTGTCTCGTCTGCTGGCAGGGTGCCGGTTTCCAGGTAGGCGATGTAGGGCTTGGTCCAGTCGTCTGGCTCGGTGATGAGTGCGACCAAGGCTGCCTCTGGTTGGAGTGGGACTCCGATGTCGATCTCCCTCGGGGGAGAGACTGATGGTTTGGAGATTGTGTCGAGGAACACGCCGGCGGGTGGTGCGAGTCGAGCCGACCCGATGCGAGAGAGGGCGTCGGCCTCCTCGTTTTTTCTCCTGTCGATCCACTCGACAGAGTAGCCGGTGAAGTGGCCGCCCAACTTGTCCACCTCTTGGCGGTACGCCGCCATGGTAGGGGAGATGGTGTCGCAGGTGCCGGCGACTTGCCCCGCGACGAGGTCGGAATCTCCGTAGCATCGAAGGCGATTGACGTTCATCTCCTTGGCGGCTCGCATGCCGTGGAGTAGGGCCTCGTATTCAGCCATGTTGTTTGTGCAGGGCGTGAATTCGAGGCGGAGGATGTAGCGGAGCTTGTCGCCCTTTGGTGAAGTCAACACTATCCCCGCTCCTGCACCGTCCGCGTTCTTGGATCCGTCGAAGTGCAGGCTCCAGTAATGGAGGTATGACAGCTTCTCTGGCTGCTGGGCCTCCTCCCAGTCGGCGATGAAGTCTGCCAGTGCCTGCGACTTAATCGCCCTTTGTGGCTCGTATTTAATGTTGTGGATGCCGATCTCGACGGCCCACTTGGCGACCCGTCCGGTCGCCTCGCGGTTGCGGATGATGTCTTGCAGTGGCGCTGAGGAGACGACCGTGACCGGGTGCTCCTGGAAGTAGTGCGGCAGGCACCGCTGAGCCCTGAAGACCGCGTATACTAGCTTTTGGTACTGTGGGTACCGCTGGCGCGACTCGGTGAGGACCTCGCTGATGTAGTACACCGGCCGCTGAACCGGGCGCTCCTTTCCTTCCTCTGGTCGTTCGACGACCATCACAGCGCTGACGACGCGCTCGGACGCCGCGACGTAAACCAGCATAGGTTCTTTGTCGGCGGGGGCAGCGAGTAGTGGTGCGGCGAGCAGCACTTTTTTGAGGTCGCGGAGCGCGTTGTCCGCCTCCTTGTCCCACTGGAAGGTGGGGTTCTTGCGCATCAGGCGGTATAGGGGCATCGCCTTTTCGCCCAGGCGGGGGATGAAGCGACTGAGAGCCGCTACTCGCCCGGCCAGCTTCTGGACGTCACGCAGGCACTCGGGTTTGCCGAGCCGGGCGATCGTGTCGATCTTTGTTGGGTTCGCCTCGATCCCTCGTTTGGAGACGACGTACCCCAGTAGTTGTCCGGCGGGTACACCGAAGGTGCACTTGCCTGGGTTGAGCTTTATCTTGTACCTTCGCAGATTGGCGAAGGTTTCCGCCAGGTCGGCGAGTAGGTCTCCTTGGCGAGCAGATTTCACGACCACATCGTCGATGTAGACGTGGATGTTGCGGCCGATTTGGCTCGCGAGGCATTCTTGCATGCACCGCTGGTAGGTTGCCCCGGCGTTCTTGAGGCCGAAGGTCATGGCGGTGTAGCAGAAGGCTCCGAATGGCGTGATGAACGCTGTCTTCTCCTCGTCTTCGACAGCCATTTTGATCTGGTTGTACCCGGAGTAGGCGTCGAGGAAACATAGCGACTCCGAACCCGCGGTTGAATCGATTATCTGATCGATCCGCGGGAGGACGAACTGCTCCTTTGGGCAGGCGCTGTTCAGGTTTGTGTAGTCGATACACATTCTCCAGGTCCCGGTTTTCTTCTCGACCAGGACTGGGTTTGCCAGCCACTTGGAGTATTTGATTGGCCGGATGAAGCCGGCAGCGAGTAGGCGCTGCACTTCCTCGGCGATTGCTCGACGACGTTCTTCATTGAAGGGCCGTAGCGACTGCTTGACAGGTCGCACTTTGGGGTCGGCGTTTAGTTTGTGCTCAGCGAGCTCCCTAGGGACACCAGGCATGTCGGAGGGTTTCCATGCGAAGATGTCCCTATTCTCACGAAGGAACTCGATGAGCGCGCCTTCCTATGCTGGGCTCATGCCTGTCCCGATCGTTACCGTCTGGCTGGGGTCGCCTGGGACCAGCTCGACGGTGCGGGTGTGCGTCGTGGCCTCAAAGGTTGAGGTGTTTGCGCCCTCTGAGTTGGGCTTCTTGAGTATTGTGGGGTCGTCACTGTTGACCCCGCTCGCGTATTTGGCGAGCTCGTCGGCGTGATTAGTTTCTGCCGCGATGACGGCGTCGGCGAGTTCGGCTCCTTTGGCCTCGCATTCGGCGGCCATGTCGGGGTCGCCGTTGATGGTGATGACGCCGCACGGCCCGGGGAGCTTCATCGCGTTGTACGCGTAGTGGGGCGCTGCCATGAATTTAGCAAACGCCTGGCGCCCCAGGACGCAGTGATAAGGGCTGTCGAAGGGCACCAGCTCGAAGACGATCCGCTCGGTGCGAAAGTTTGCCGGACTACCGAAAGTGACTGGCAGCGTGACTTTGCCGATCGGATACGCCTTCCGACCGGGGACGATGCCGTGGAACGTGGTGTGGGTTGTCTCGATCATCGGCTGCGGGAGCCGCAGCCGCCTGAAGGTGTCGAGGTAGAGGATGTTGATGGAGCTGCCGCCGTCCATTAGTGTCTTGGGGAGCCAGTAGTCGCCAACCTTGGGCTTGACCACCAGGGCGACTCGTCCTGGGTACTCGATGCGTGGCGAGTGGTCTTGCCGGCTCCAGGTGATGGGCTGTTCCGACCAGTTCAGGAACTGGGGGACGTCTATTTGGGCCACCGCATTGACGGCGACAGCACGGGCGATGACCTTCTTCTCGCGCTTCGTGTTGAAGCCTGTGAAGGTGTGGAGCGAGCCGGCTACTTTGCCGAATTTTCCGCCATTTGGCGGGTCGTTGTCGGTGTCCTCCCGCGCGTGCCGTGCCTTCTCGATTTCCTTGAGGGTGTGGCAGTCGGCGGTGGTGTGCGTTGCGGGCTTCCCTTCCCTGCTATGGAAGGCACATGGTTGGTTAAGGAGGGCCGCAGGATCGAACCTTGGCTTGTTCTTGTAATTGCCGCCATCGCGCCGTTGCCCTCCGTCGCGGCGGTAGCTCTTGGGCTTGCGCTGTGCGTGCCCGGCGTTGGCGACGAAGTCGACTCGCCCGTCGTTGCGGCGCTTGCCAGTGAGGCGGGTGCCGCTGTAGCGTAGGTCGGTTCGGCGTCCGCTGTCGTTGCCGCCCGTGCGGCGTTGCCCTCCTGACTCGTCGTCGGTTTCCTGGTTTGGATCCTCCTCGGCGTACCGTTTGGCGATCTCGAGGAGGTCGGGGATGTTGTCGAGTGTGCGGGAGTGTCGCTTGAGCTTGGCGACTAGAGGCTCGTAGCGGCACGAGGTCTTGAAGCAATGGATCGCGGTGTCCGGGTGGATGCTGACCGCGTTGTACCAGAGCTCTTGCCACCGTTGGACCCAGTTGCGGGTCGACTCGCGGGGTCCCTGGACGCATCGTTCCAGGTCCTCGATGGTGGTGGCGCGGGTGTAGGAGCACTCGAAGTGCCTGACGAAGGCGTCGCGCATTTCCTCCCAGGAGTCGATACTGTCTTGGGGGAGCGTGTTGATCCACTGCCTGCACGTCCCCTCCATCATCAATGGGAGGTAACGGGCGGCGAGTAGGTCAGTGTGACCCGCGATCCCCATTGCCATGAGGTATGTGTCGAGCCAGACTGCGGGGTCGTACGAGGAGTCGTATTTTTCTATCTCCTTTGGCGCCTTGAAGTTTGGCGGATACTTCTCGCGTCGGATCATTGGTCCGAAGCACTTAGGGCCAAGTCGACTGAGCGACCCCATAGGCTCGCCATCGCGGCGATTAGTTAGGGTGTGCCGCAAGTCGTCGGGCTGGCGTGCGCGCCAGTTTTGGTTGTTGATGATGTGAGTGCGGGCGTCGATGGGTTGTCCGTTAGCGGCGACGAAGTTGGTCGCCGGCCTGGGGTCGTTGGTGGAGAGTGCCGCGTTCGCGGGTCGGTGTTGGAGCTGCAGTGGCTCTGGTGGCGGGCAATTGAGGGTGTTTGCCGCTGGGCGGCCGCTTGAGGCCGCTCTGCTTCCCGAGGAACGCGAGTATACTCGACCTTGCGAATCGGAGCCCGCTTTTTGCTGCTCCACGGCCTTCGCAAGCAGGGCCTTGACGTACTGGATCTATAAGGCGCCGTCGCCAGTGGCCGTGATGCTATCGGCTGCTGCTTGGCCTGCCACGAGGTTGTCCATTGGGGTGGAGAACAGTGGGAGGCCGTTTGCGTCTCGCTCCCGTGAGGAGACAACTATCCGCGGTTGGTCCCTGGGAGGGGTGCGGTTGGGTGGTGGTGGGGCACCCATCGCCGTTGATCCTGGCGGGGGCCGGGCGCTTCCTCCTGGTGGCGCGTTCTCGCAGATCGCGCGCTCGGCTATGCGGGCCGGGTTGTTTTCGTCGTCGAAGTTCAGGGCACGCCCTTGAACGGTGGGGTTCAAGCGTGACCTGATCCGCTGTTGGTGGTAGCGTGACAGCTCCTGCGCCGTCACCTGCTCGAGGCGAAATTTTTCGCGCTCGGCCTGCTCTTTGCGTACCGCCTCCGCCAGTTTCAAGCGGAGTTCCTCGACCTCCGTTGCCGTGGCGTTAGGAGGGATTGGGGTGGAGAAAGGATCCTCCGGTTGATCGGTGCCGGTGGCCATGTAAGCCGCGGCGTGGCGACTGGCACCATCGCGGAGGTCGGCGGAGTTCTCCGACCCGGAGTCGAATTCGAAGATCCCGAGGATGGAGGGGTCCTCGAAGTCTCCCGCGTTGGAGACCTGGGCGATGGAGCTCGCGGATGAGGCCGCGGTGATGGATCCGGCGAGTGACGCCGGGGTCGCTGAGTCGGCGTCATCGGTGAGGGCCGCATCTTCTGCGGCCGCTGAGTTCCCGGCCACGTTGCTGTGGGCCGAGTTGTACTCGGAGGCGAGGCGGTGGATCGTGCGAACCTGGCTCTCGGAGAGCCGATCGCGTGGCGGCGACTCGCGGATGCGAGCCGAGTCCTCCGAGACGATGACGTCGGTGAGGCCGACGAAGAGGCTGATCGTGCCGATTGGCAGGATTACGCTGTGCGTGACGGGTCGCGCCGCCGGGACGTAGCTACTCGGCAAGATCTGGAGCATCTCGCCGATCGCTATCATGCGGCCGGTGGCGACCGTCTCGTTGATTGGCAGATTGGATCTCGCCGCAGAACACCGGCCAGACCGGCCAGGCCCCACGGTGGGCGCCACTGTCGTGGGAATGGTCACGGCAGATGCTGCAATCGGCAGCGAGTAGTAGAACGAGGGGCAAGGGCGTCCAGCCATCTGCGGTGCGAGATGAGGGCAAAGACACAGGGTTTTACCCAGGTTCGGCCCCCCGGAGGGTAAAGACCTACTCCTGCTAGATTGTATTATGGAGGTGTTTACAATGGGCGAGCTCGGCGGCTAGGCGGCGAGTCGCTTGGGTGTATGAGGGAACGCGTCTCTACTCACCCCATAGGGAGGTTTATATAGGCTCACCTCCCCTAGGGTTTACATATCTCAACCGATTCGGTTACAGCTTCGGTAATCGTTTAACCTAGTCCGACTGGGCCTATCTACTCGCCTGGGCCTTCAGCTTCCAGTCGCTTGGTACCTTGCTGGGCCTTGATCCACTCGCCGTTCTGCAGGCCCACTCACCAGCCCTCGGGCCAGTCGGAAACGTCCTGCTGAGTATACCCCAGTAGGCGTATCCCCATCACCACCACCTGTATTTTTGTCTTCGGGACTACCGATCTTTACTTCTTATTCGCTTTTGCCGGATGAGAAAGCCGTGCCTCATTGATGAACCCGATTGATGAACCTGATCTTGACCTCCCTGGTCGGATCTCTAAATTGCATTAAGTAAGCAATTCAGTAACAAGTAGTGGTGATCCGCGTGCGCATGCCGTAGAAGCAGGGATAGGATGAGCAAGGACACCATAGAGAAAGTATCAAGCATCGGTACCGAGGTCTTGCAATTCGTTTGATTCGGAAGGAAATACTTATTATAGGCTTGCTAGTCGGCTCAGAAAGGAGCTTGCTAGCTGACTCAGTAGGAAACACTCTTACTGCAAACTCGGTATTCGATTCGGAGGACATGGAAAGCTCAATATTTGATTCCGAAGAAAATACTGATTATAAGCTCGATATTTGGATTGGTATCTGATTCGGGAGGAAACACAGATATGGGAAGCTCGAAGAAAGGTTTATAGGAAGCTCCAGGAGAGATCTTTATTCGGAGCAAGGGATCCTTGTTCGAAGCAGGCGCTAATAAGCAAAACAAGAAAGGGTTGGATGGATGGTGCATCCTTTATCTTTCTCCCGCGCGATTCAACTGCTGGAAATCATACTCTCGAAAGAAAGTCGTCAGGGCCTGCTCAGAGCCGAACTCTAACACATTTCTATCGCCAGCCAAAAAAAAACTCGAACATTTTACTCTTCGTGTGTGTCTTCCTGTCAGCCAAGGAAAGGTAGTCTTATAGGCGAGCCTCAAGAGAGGTGACCTCCAGGAAAGCTTGCCAGTGGGCGACCATCTCTATTTAGTTGCGAAGCCAGTTGTATGTTCTGATGCTGGATGCAAAACAAAGTTCTGAGGTTCCTCGAGAGCGAGGTGATGAAGATGCGCATATCTCGCACGAGTGTGTCCCTGGCCACGGGCCAAATAATACAAATACATAGCAGGTGGTAAAGCGATACCTTGGGCACTTCTCCTCTCATACGATAGGAATTTAGATCCTCGATCGAAAAGTGGACGATCCCGTTATTAGAAATGACGAAATAACTCAGTTGCGGGCTCCGGTTTAATAACTGCATACTTGGTCTTTGTACTCCGCTTTTGTTCAATAAGACCCTAATCTTGCTTGTAGTTGGGGATGCTTATCTCGGAGTTAAGGAAGCATTATTCTAGTGAAACTTTCGTTACTCTTTCCTTACTTTCATTTCACTTCGTTACTTCTGCTACCAGCTGGAAACGTTGAACAGTCACTTCTCTTAGATAGGGGCTAAGTCCCTTTTTCACCAGTAGGAAATCAATTAAGAAATACTAGTGCGCTTAGGCCAAGAGATTCTGATCAAAAGGGAGATATCGACCGGAGTCGACGATCAACAAAATTGTTCTGATCGAGAAAACCGTTCTTATAATACGCATGAAGAAAGTGAGTGCCTAAGTTACAATATGATACGGAGATGTAGCCTTTCTTCTTCAAGCCGATGGCTACAATCACCTCCAATACCTGCCCGATGGGGCTTTCTTGACCAATTCCTCTACCTTATTCATCAATTTTTATGCGCGCACGGAGAGAGGAGTTCCTACTGTTCTAGTAAACTCTGATCAATGTACCGCACTTAGTAAATGTACCTCCTGCCTGTCTTCGACTGAACAATTACATAGTCAATATTTTATAGTCGGATGGCAGTTTTTTTCTTTGGAGAAATTCCCCGCTAATTACTCGTCTTCGCCAGGACCTGTTCCTTCAATAGGACAGGGAGGATTTTACCGCTCTACCACTCTATGATTTCGTAGCAAATATGAAATGATGCCATAAGAAATAGAAAAGGAATGGGTACGAATCAATGTCTGGAACGATACCTTAAATTATTTCCTATTCCTGTGGGTCGAGTAAAAGATCGTGCATCTGTGGCCGCAACATAATGGCCTACAGGGTCTACACCCAATGCCAACGATTATAGAAAATGATTACAGAAGCTATGGCTCTCCGTTGAAGATTAATTCTAGAAAAGACCCGGACATGCTTGTGCAACACGGGAGCTAGGGTGGTGTTCGTAGATAGAACATGCTTAGTTTATTATGTCAATTCGAAACTAGATAAACCATCATGGAACACTACTTGCAAGCAAGAACAATGGCTCTAGCCTAATCATGTGGGGAATGGCTTGCTACCTACGTTTTAACATAGGCTAAGCCAAAACTGCCACGTCTTCCTCGCCAACAATCCTCATTTATTCTTCGTCACTGGGGTCCTCTGGACCTGTAGAGCCGGGTTTGTGTCCTTTCTCATCTTCCTTAATTTCTCGAGAATTTGGAACGTAGGCTAAACCGCCTGGTGATGTGGATATCTCACATTCAGACCTACCTCATAAATTGGTCTTTTTGACTTCGGTTTTCAATAACTTCTACGCCAGTGGAATGAACAAGAGCAACAAGAGCAGTCTACCGAGGACCCCCTATGGTTTGCTTACATATCTCTGTGCCTGCGCTCACACTAAACTAAATAGAGTGCATTTTCCTCTCGCCAAAGATTCCATCCAAAAAAACCATATTTTGGCTGTGCTTCAACTATATCAACTGTAATTGATCTGTTAGATAATCATAGTCGATAATAACATCACAGCTCCCACCGCTATTGCAAAACCGTACATGAAACCTTAGCTTCATACGGCTCCTCTATGATCAGAAAAAAAGGACTGTTTCGGTATTACCCCCCTGGGCGTAGATAGAATTAGGTAAGATAAAAATAGATTGGAAAGTCCTAAATTTTAAGATAAAAATGCTAGAATAAGAAAAAAGTGCTTCCGAATTGATCTCATCCTGAGAATTGGTCTTTGTTCAGTAATAACTTAATCTTGCAATAAAACACTCTTGCTTGGAAGGTATGGTAAAGGTAAACTGTTTCTCTTTTTATATAAAAAAGAGAGTGCTAAAGGAGTCATTCAGAAGTGAGTGAAGGGGCGCAGAAAAAAGCTCATTTCTTTCATTCAGGAATGGACACTGGACCAGAATGAAATGTGGGAATATCGGGATTGGCAGATTTGTTATATTGAAATATATAAAACTCAACACGACTAGTGAATTCAAATTAGAGTCACTTGCGGATTTCTTCAAATTGTTGTAGTGTAGTATTGTGGTTTTTCAGTAAAGACCCCGACCTATAAATATTCACAGCCCGGCTCATACGGGCGGACAATATTCACTCAGAGTAAATGATTTTGGCAGATGAGATTCTGGGAGAAGCTGGTCGAGGCTAGCTTCTGATAGAAGCTGAAGCTGGCCAAGAAGCTGAAAAGAAGGGGGCCTAAGACAAGAGTGTTCCAAAAATTGAGTGAGCATCATTTTTTTAATATCGATATGATTTAATTTTTGGTTTTGGAGGATCCGATTTAATTTTTTAAGGTTTAGACCAACTTTTGTCTAAGCCTTGCCTAAACCTCGGACAATTAAATTAGATCGGAGTTTGTACTGAAAACTATATAAACCAGTAGTGTGTGGCTACCAATGTGAATCGTTTTGACAACTACAATTACACGTAAACATGTAATTTTATAATTTGTCGAGAAACTTTGGGAGATTAGCAAATTGCAGGTGTTCCCTGTCTAGGTGTGTGTTAAGAGAAAGCAAAACTATGGATCATACGTCTATTTTTTTTTGCGAAACAACTATGAATCTTACTTAAAATATTGATTTAACAAATATTGACAGTCTAATTACATATACTAAGTTTAATGTGAATTTCATAACAATGCTTCAACTCCAACGTGCATGGCACGTACCATTTCCTAGTACAAGTCAAGAGGCAGTAGTTAATGCATCACAAACCTTCCTATTGGGCGTTTAGAGGAGATAAATAAACTTTAAAGCAGGACAACTTTGTCTTTGATTCTTACTAACTGTATCAGATCAGATCACACAGCTAGCATGGTGGGGCCACACACCAAGTGTCAAAGGTATGAGAATCTTTTGTGAATGCTACGCTGAAACATTATTCGACGGTTCATAAGCTTTGCAATAACAATTGTGAAACGGCCCGAGTGCACATACGGCACCAGTTGATGTTAGCTTCTTCCTCCTCTAACAAACCCCATATCCAGTATAGCGTCTTTGGCTGTAGGAAAGAAAATCTGCTGCCTCCGATGGAGGTGGCGGTAGCGGCGAGCGCTGTGACCGGGGCCATAAAAACTCTCCTGCCCAAGCTCGCCTCCTTGCTGGAGAGCAAGTACAAGCTGTCTAGAGGGGTGAAGAGGCAGATCACCTTCTTGAGGCACGAGATGAGTAGCATGAGTGCTTTGCTCGTGAGGTTAGCTGCGCTGGAGGAGCTCGATGAGCAACAGAAGGACTGGCGTGACAAGGTGCGTGAGCTGTCATATGATATAGAAGATTGCATCGACATCTTCACCAATGAGCTCGATAGCGATGAAGCCAAGAAAGGAGGACTCAGGCGCAGGCTTAAGAAGCTCAAGTCACGCTACAAGATCGCCCACCGCATTGAAGAACTGAGGGCTCAGGTTGTGGAATTAAGCAATGGCCATAATAGATATAAGCTTGATGAGTGCAGCATTGGTTGTCCACAAGGATCTAATGTCCTTGTGGATATTGACCCTCGTCTACAGGCACTCTATGTAGGCGCCGATAGACTTGTCGGCATTCAAACCCAAAAGGAGAAGCTCGTCGAGTTGCTGAGGAAGAATGCTGCTGATACAGAACCACTTAAAGTGGTAGCCATTGCTGGATTTGGAGGTATGGGCAAGACAACACTTGCGAACCAAGTTTATACAAAGATCAGAGGTCAATTTGATTGCACGGCTTTTGTATCAGTATCTCAGAATCCAAGTATGGTCAAGATTTTATCAGATATATTTTTGGGAGTTATAGGTTACAAGCCCCATTGGTATGATGATGAGCGTCAAATAATCGATCAACTCAGGAACTGGCTCCAAGACAAAGGGTATATACTATATGCTTAACTGAGTTACAACAAAAGTTGTAAGAATTGGACCATGATATTTTGATAGTATGCATTGTTAAGGATGATGCTTTACACCCAAATTTCATGACCTTACATGAACTGTATTTGTTAGAGGAAATTTTTTCAGTATATTAGTTATAGAAAAGTTCACAAATCTCCAAGCGACGTGGTTACCATGAGGTGGAGACAAATATATACTTGCATTAACTCGAAAGAAAATCAGATTCATGTACAAATCTGAAAAGTGGCTTAACGCCTAATGCAAACATTTTGTTTATGATTCATAAACTTCTGTTAAAGAAGTTTCCGAAACCAAAAGGCCTCAAACAACCAGAAACCAGATTATATAATTTCAACCTTTTTAATAGTAACAAAAGCCTAATTTAATATTATACTCTCGGCGCATAAATTGTTTGACAGATACTGTATTGTGATTGATGACATATGGACAATGGAAGCATGGAATGCTATTAAGTGTTCTTTCCTGGAGAACAGTCTTGGCAGCAGAGTTATAACAACTACACGATTTGAAGATATAGCTCAAGCATGTTGTTCCTGTTTCCATGGCCACGTCTACAGGATCAAACCTCTTAATGGTCTTGACTCCAGAAGATTATTTGACAGAAGGGTTTTCCATTTTGAAGATGCTTGTCCTGAGCAACTAAAGAATGTACGTGACGAAATTTTGAAAAAATGTCAAGGGGTGCCATTAGTCATACTTAGTGTAGCCAGCATTGTGGCCAGTCATGAAGAGTTAGACTCAATTGAAATCTGGGAGAAGATACATAAACATTTTGGTTTCCATCTGGAAGGTCACCCTGCGCTAGGGTGGATAAGGCATGTGCTTAATCTTGGCTACAATGATTTATCTCTGGATCTTAAGACCTGTTTGCTATACTTAAGTATATTTCCAGAAGGTTCTGAAATAATGAAGAATGATTTGGTGAAGAGATGGTTAGCCGAGGGTTTTGTTACTGACAAGCATGGTTATGGCCCACATGAGATCGCAGAGAGTTATTTGAATGAGCTGATTAATAGAAATATGATCCAAATAGCTAAGCTTGATGAGTGTGGGCATGTGTTATCCTGTCGAGTGCACGACGTAATGCTTGATTTTATCATATTGAAGTCCACAGAAGAGAACTTTGTCACTATAATGAATGATGTGCGGAGCACGAAAGGCTGTTTGGAAGTTCGTCGGTTATCCCTCCTATTGGAATTTGCCCATAGGATCAATCACATCAAACTAGACGAATACCCCGTACAAGAAAACTTGTGGCCACGGGCACGTATTATGCCCTCGGATTTTCTTTATTTCTTCTTTTTTCAAACTCACACGGTACAAAACTCAATATCCAAGGCTGTGTATATATACACGCACCGAGACACAAGCCACCAACCATGACCTAGACCTACACGTACTGGTTTAACTCACCTAGCTAGTTAGAACTACTCTATGCTAACACAGACACACGCACACAGCAGCACCTGACCGACTAGAACTAGACTGAAGAATACCTAATTAGACTTAAACTTGGTGTATACAGTTGCCACACACGGAAACTCAAGACCCATACTTTTCTAATCAAAATTAATGCTAACAATCTTTTCCTAATTTTGAATTCTCGTCTCCTCGCACTCTCCCTGATCTTGACTTCTTGCAGCTTCACGATCCCTTGACTCAACTCAACGTATGATCCAGACTCCCAGTCGCGCCGCTATCAGGCAGGCACCATAGGCCACCCCACACGCATACATGCCAACGGATCACACACCGCCCCATGTAAAGACAGGTCCTCATTGAAGAGGCTCCCCTTCACTGGTCATTGTCCCACTATACGCTTGAGCATCATCCTTCCCGTCGAGACCCTTGGTCGCACCTAGCACCAGACAGCAACACGACGTGACACGCTTCAACTGCAACTGACCTCACAGAGACAAGCACTTGGACACGACAGCGACTCACAGACACAACATCGACCAAACGTGCGACCTTGCACACACTTGAATCCTTGACTCATACTCTTCCGGACAACGATCTTGACAAGATTCTCCGGTACCGCACCCGACACCACCGCACTTATCAACGATCATCCCCATCCACCACCTTGCCTATGACGCCTTGTCCGCCGTCTTTCTCCTTGTCGCTCCTCCGAACGATGATCGCTCGCCGCCTCACCGATGACGGCATGCTCGCCGCCTCCACCAGGTTGCCCGCCCCGAGGCGCTAGTAGGGTCGCCTCCCCGGGGCAAGCGTGGCTTTAAATCTTCGACCTCGCTTTGATACCAATTATTGGAATTTGCCCACAGGATCAATCACATCAAACTAGACGAACACACGTACAAGAAAACTTGTGGCCACGGGCACGTATCATGCCCCCGGATTTTCTTTATTTCTTCTTTTTTCAAACTCACACGGTACAAAACTCAACATCCAAGGCTGTGTATATATACACGCACCGAGACACAAGCCACCAACCATGACCTAGACCTACACGTACTGGTAGAACTCACCTAGCTAGTTAGAACTACTCTATGCTAACACGGACACACGCACACAGCAGCACCTGACCGACTAGAACTAGACTGGAGAATACCTAATTAGACTCAAACTTGGTGTATACAGCTGCCACACACACGAAAACTCAAGACCCATACTTTCCTAATCAAAATTAATGCTAACACCTCCAAGTCAAAAATTCTGAATGCAATCACCTGCTGGAAAATATGTCTCTCACCCAAGCTAGGTCACTTTCCTTCCAGGGTCCTGCTTTATGCATTCCTTCTGTTTCCATGTTCCAGCTTCTGCGAGTTCTTCATATTAATGTTAATGATGTACGAGTTCTTAGTATTATTGTTAATGACGTGGGTGAGGAGTTTGATCTGTCCTGCATTTGCAACCTGTTCCAACTGAAATATTTGAGGATTGCAGGCATTCGGGGTGCATGGGATGGCCGAAACAATTATGGAAACTGCAACAGTTGCAGACACTGGATATTCTGCAAGGATGTGCTTTTCCCCTAGACGTCTGTGAGTTACCCTTTGCGAAGCGAGAGATCAGGTAAGGGACTACTCGGATACCGAGCCCCTTCATCAATCATGTATATATATATATATATGTGCGTATACCAGGTTACAATGGAACACGTATAAGTATAGGATTTAGACTCTTATTCGACTAGGATTCTATTCTATCTAACACCCTCCCTTAATCTCAAGTTGGTCAAATTGAGATTATGTTTAAACTCTTCAAAGCTACGAATAGGAAGAGCCTTGGTGAATTCATCTGCAACTTGATCCTTAGAAGGAATAAACCGAATCTCCAACTCCTTGTTGAGAACTCTCTCTCTCACAAAGTGAAAGTCTATCTCAATATGTTTGGCACGTGCATGAAACACAGGATTTGCAGACAAATATGTAGCTCCCATATTATCACACCACAAACAAGGTGGTTGAGTTAACTTAACTCCAAGTTCAGCAAGGAGTGATTGTACCCACATTACTTCTGCAGTTGCATTGGCTACAGATTTATATTCTGCTTCTGTGCTGGACCTGGACACCGTGGCTTGCTTCTTAGCACTCCATGAAATGAGATTAGGTCCATATAATATAGCAAAACCTCCAGTGGATCGACGATCATCTACACATCCTGCCCAGTCAGCATCAGAGAAAGCACTCACTAGAGTAGAGTTGGACTTCATGAATGTTAGTCCAAGATCAACTGTATGCCTAACATATCTCATAATGCGTTTTTCTGTTGTCCAGTGCAACATAGTGGGAGCATGCAAATATTGACATACTTTGTTGACTGCAAAGCAAATATCAGGTCTTGTGAGAGTAAGATACTGTAACGCACCTATCATGCTCCTGTATTTGGTGCTATCCTCAGGACCCAATAATTCTCCTTCATGAGCTGTGATTTTTTTAGAAGAAGATAATGGAGTGGGCGACCCCTTACAGTCTGTCATTCCAATCCGTGCCAGAATATCTCGAGCATATTTTGTTTGACTAAGCACTAGTCTATCATCAGTTTTTTGAAACTCAATTCCCAGAAAAAAGTGTAGATCGCCTAGATCCTTCAGGGCAAATTCCTTTCTCAAATCCTTCAACAAAGAATCTGTTGCAGTTTTGGATGAACTAACAACTATGATATCATCAACATAGACAAGCATAAATATGCTAACATTGGACTTATGATAAATGAATAAAGATGTATCAGATTTTGAAGCAATAAAACCAAGTTGAATTAATTTAGAACTCAATCTTGAATACCATGCCCGAGGTGCTTGCTTCAATCCATATAGTGCCTTGTCAAGTTTACAGACATAGTTCGGCCTTCTCTTGTCCTCATAGCCTGACAGTTGTCTCATATAGACTTCCTCTTCCAGAACACCATATAAAAACGCATTCTTTACATCCAACTGTTGCAAATTCCATCCCCTAGAAACGGCAATTACCAGGACAAGCCGAACAATAGCAATTTTAACCATAGGACTGAAGATATCTTCATAATCGATGCCATACCTTTACTTGAACCCTTTTGCTACTAATCTAGCCTTGTATCGATCAACTGAGCCATCAACTCTTTTCTTAACCTTGTAAATCCATCTACAATCAACAATATTTGTACCATGCCGAGGGGGTACCAAGTGCCACGTTTTATTTTTTATGAGTGCATCATACTCTTCATTCATTGCATCTCTCTACTTTGTATCTGTCAATGCTTTCTGCAAATTATCTGGTTCATCTTGGGTAGAAGAAAGGCACCACCGAACGGTACCATCCGTGTATGTTTTGGGCTTGTGGACTCCCTTTGACGCACGTGTACCAGGACGAGAAGTAGAAATCACAGGCTACTGGTTACCACGATCGCGTGTTGTAGAAGATCCTTGCCTGTCGTCGCTGTCAACAGTAGGAGACACAGCGTCCGTCGCCGTGCTTGGAGACGTAGGAGCTGTGCTTAGGGGCGCAGGTGATCCTGTGGCCGAGCGTGTGGCGGGTTCTGCAGCCTGTGAGCTACTAGAGGAACGGGCAGAAACAAAAGATCCTGGCTGAGACTGGGTCCATGCATGTGGAGTGAACGGACGCGCTGAGTGGACGGGAGAGTGGTGTCTGTGCGTGTGAGCAGAGGGCGCGTCAGAGCTGTCCTGCAGCTGATCCGACCCTGACTGTTGTGCCGATCTCGATGGTGATTGCGCCAGGAAATCAGTGTTGTGTTCTGAGCCCGTTATTATTTCATGTGAGATGTTTTCACCTGTTTCAGTATCATTTGACCCAAAATTTTCACCAGCAGGCTCCCAGCGACAAGCTGCATCCCGTAGAGGAACAAAAACAGATCTAGAACCAGTGTTAGTAGCATGAGTATTTATCATGTGTAAATCATCAATGTGTATGTCCCCATGTTCAGAATTGCGAAGAGACGAATCAAGAAGCAGACTTTCCTGCCTAAGCAGTGCACCAGCATTGGGATGAAGTGATTTGAATGGAAAAACTGCTTCATCAAAGACGACATCACGAGACACATATACTCGGCCAGTAGATACTTCAAGACACTTAACCCCCTTGTGACGAGGACTATAGCGTAGAAAGACACATTGCTTGGAGCGAAAGGCGAGTTTTCGTTTATTGTAGGGACGAAGATTAGGCCAACAGGCACACCCGAATACTCGAAGGGAATTATAATCAGTCCGAGTGCCTAAAAGGCGGTGAGCCGGTGTGTCATTGTTGATGACTTTGCTGGGGGGCATATTAATAAGATAGGTGGCGGTCATGAAAGCTTCATCCCAAAATTTTAAAGGAATATGGACGTGGGCGAGTAGGGAGAGACCTACTTCAACGATATGGCGATGCTTTCTTTCAGCGGAGCCATTTTCCTGGTGTGCACGAGGACATGAAAAATGATGAGCGATTCCTTGGATTTGGAAGAGGGCATTTAATTTGACATACTCACCTCCCCAATAGATTGAACATTAATTTTTTTTATCAAGCTTACGTTCAACAAGTTTTTGAAAATTCACAAAGGCAGCAAAGGCATCAGATTTTTTTAAGCATATATATCCAAGTAAACTTGCTATAGTCATCAATAAAGCTTACATAATAATCATGGCATCCAACAGAAGTGGGGGCAGGACCCCAAACGTCAGAAAAAACTAACTGAAGGGGTGCTGTAGAGACACTGGTGGAGATGGGATAGGAAAGCTGGTGACTTTTAGACTGCTGACATGAATCACAAACTGACTCTAAACTGGAATCTCTAACATATGGAAGTCTATTTTTACTAATAATTTGACTAACAATGGAGAACGAAGGATGACCAAGACGACTATGCCACTTTGCTTGAGAAGGCTTGGTGGCAACAAAAGCATACTTCTGTGGTTGGGAAGATGACTCCAAGGATGAAATAAGGGGGTAAAGACCACCGACACATCGCCCTCTATGGATTATTTTCCGCGTGACCTGATCCTTGATCAAAAAGAAGAAGGGATGAAATTCGATAAAAACGCGTTATCATAGGTGAAGCGATGAACAGATAAAATATTTTTAGAAGCATCTGGGACATGCCAAATTATTGCGAAGATGAAAATTCTGAACAGGGTGACGAACAATTGAATGTCCAACATGAGAAATATTCATACCATGTCCACTAACGGTGTTGACCTTGTCGTAGCCCCGATAATTGTCACGGACGGCCAGGTTGTTCAACTCGCCGGTGATGTGATGTGTGGCACCAGTGTCGGGGTACCAATTTGTGTCAACACCGTACGAGGCTTCATGGACTTCCTTATCACCAAAGGACTCATCATCGTCCTCGAAACGCCACCAACAATCCTTGGCGGCGTGTCCTTCTTTATTGCAGATCTGGCACGTGACATCAACCCATGGTGTATTACGTCGACGGCCACGTCCACGACCGCGTCCCCCTCCTGGGGGTGTAGCACGGCCACTACCGCGCCCTTGGCGAGAGCGGTCATCGCGACGATCATACCGCTGGTAATCTCGACGGTCGTCTCGGAAATCATCATTACCACGGTCAGCACGGTAATCAGTACGGCCGCCCCTGTTTCCTCTAGAAGTGCGTGGGGCGGCGTTGACGTGAGGCAGCATTGGCGGAGGTCTCAAAACCATCGCTGGGTTGCACACCAAGCATCTCTTGCCTCTGATCATATGCATGCAGATGGGAGAACAGCTCAGCCAAAGTCAACTTGTTGGCAATCACACCTAGTGCAGCGACTAGGGAATTGTAGTCAACACCAAGTCCGGCCAGGATGTAGGAAACGAGTTCATCATCAGGGACAGGACGAGTGGCGGCGGCGAGTTCATCCGCGAGGCTTTGCATCTTGGACAGGTATGCCGCGGTGTGTGGAAACTGAACCCGTTTGGTGTTCGCCAGGGCAGTCCGAAGATTGGTGACCTTGGACTGATTTTGTGAGGCGAACATCGCTTCCACCGCGGCCCAAACGCCGGCGGTGTGCTCGATCCGGAGAATGTATGTGAGGATCTCCTTGGAGAGGGATTTTAGCAAATAGCTGAGCACGATTTGATCGCGCGACAGCCACATCGCATACTCTGGATTGGGGTGCCTTGTCTTTGTCAGAATCTGCTGGGGCAACGGCCAGCGTTTTTTGCCGGAGCCGCATCCATTCCGTCAAGGAGGCCAACGAGCTGAGCGCCGCGGATGGCAGTTAGGATCTGCTCCCGCCAATGGGGGTAATTGGAGCGGGTCAGTTTCTCAGAGGGAAGCTCGCCAAGATGGAAGTCGGGGCTACTGCTGGAGGAGGTAGCCATGGCGCTCGAGATGAGCGATAGCGGCGGCGACGGGGATGGCTAGGTTTGTTTCTCGCGATCAGTTTCGGCGGAAGAGGTGGCTCTGATACCATGTGAAGCGAGAGATCAGGTAGCGTAAGGGACTACTCGGATACCCGAGCCCCTCCATCAATCATGTATATATATGCGCGTACACCAGGTTACAATGGAACACGTATAGGATTTAGACTCTTATACGACTAGGATTCTATTCTATCTAACACCCTTGGGGTTGTGGCATCTGATTCTTCCCTACTCTACAAGGCTGGTTGGTGACATAGGCAGGATGAGATCCCTCATTTCTGTTGATCCCTTGGCAATAGAAGATACTGAAGGCATGGAGAGAATGACAGGGCTCGGTAATCTGGCCGACCTAAGGGAGCTAAAGCTAAATGTGAGTGACTCTATTTGGGTCACAGATGAGCGTCCACGGCGCCCTCGTGAGGAGACCATGGGAGGAGTACTACAAGTCCAACACCTCCATGTTCCTTATCTAGATATGGAGTGGCCATATATGTGAACCTCTACTCTCCTCCCTCGACAGGCTCGGCAGCCTTCAACCCCTAATCATCAGTGGGGGGGGGGGGGGGGGGGGGGGGGGGGGGCTCCCTGTTGACGTTTTGACTGGTTGGTTTCCGCCTCCATGCCATCTCCATAGGTTTCATGTGCGGGATTGCCCCTTCTCCTTCGTTCCACATTGGATCAGCCAACTCGTCAACCTCAGAAGCTTGGAAATTCGACTTTGCTTCATGAAAAAGGATAGTATCCAGATTCTTGCCCAGCTGGCCTCTTTGGTGAACCTCAGACTGCAAATTAATAGGAAAAATATTCCCAGAGAGGGCGTCATCATTCCCAAAACTTAAGGACTTCTTCCAATCTATAGCGCTCTGTCTCATGTTCAAGGAAGGTGCCATGCCCAGGCTCGAGAACCTCACTATATATAGAGTGTCACTCAGAAAGTGGCTGGCAGCTTGAAGGCATCGAGCACCTGGGCAGCCTCAATAGTTGCAAGGTGAATATCTACCAGCGTGATAACTTCGTGTGGACGTTGACTGGCGGTGGTCCTGGACCAAACCGACCGGATAGGTGGAACATGCGGACTCTTAAGGATGCGGTCAGGCAGGCAATAAACAAGCATCCGGGGTGTCTTCAGGTTACTGTTGAATCTATGTGAAAACGTGCATGGCCAGATCAAAAGGAGAAGACATGTCAAAGTGGTACGATAAAACTTCCATACTTTGTACTAGTGCTTCTTGTTTTAATTCTTTCTGATTGTTCAATATGTTACTTATCCAAATGCACTACTTCAGATTTTGGATGTTATACTAGTTATGTTTGGGAGATTTATTTATTCAGATTCTCTTTGTTTTGGTCATCAAGTCTTTAACTTTAGCAGTACTTCTCATCAGAAAAATATTCTAATGGCATAAAGAGTTCTGTGGCATTAATTTTAAAATATAAGATTTGAGAAATCTGATGAATTGTGGTTTTTTTGCAGTACTTCTTCTTATGTTTGCGGTTTTCCCTTCTGTTTTTTTCTTCACTTTCATCCTGGCTGCATCTTGCTGGAACAAATGAACATTTGACAACTATATGGTCAAGTCCCATGTGGTGATACTCTTTATAATGTCTTATTTTATCACTTAACTGCGCAGGTTTGTACGATGCTGGAAACCTCAAGAAGCTGAAAAGGCTGGAGCAAATAAACTAATGCTGAAGCCTTCTACACTAGCTGCTCATTCTCAGGTGCCTCTGCTGGGCCACACCTGCTGATCGATGGCTGTGATACCTGTGTCCTGCTGTGTGAAACTCTGTTCTTTTGTGTTCTTTCTTCTGTAATATGATTAGGATGTTGAACTTCTCGTTCCGTTGCCGGTGCTAATAGGTTATTGCCCCGTAGTGGGTGTTCGAGGCCGAACACTCAGCAGCGGGTTTCCTGTGACTCTTGTTTAGCTGTTATCGAACCTTGTATCTCCATTGAGCAATTAATGGAAATTGAAATAGCCTGGTTGGTAGAAAATATGAGGTGAGTGTTAGACTAAATATTTGTATCATTGTAACGTGGTAACGTGATGATCATGGAGACGTCACACCTGAAGTACGACGTCAGGTGTGACGTACGTACTCACGTGTATCTGTAACAATATTAGAGATAGGGATAGGAAGATAGAGTTCTTATCTTATCAGTTTGATCGCTAGCGATTATATCTCCTGTAATTGTGCCGCCTTATGTACCGGCCACGCTCGGGGCTTTTCCGAGCATATATGAACACGCAGCCGAGACTTCCAAAGGTGCTCTCGTTTTCCCAAAACTTAGTCTATTGACATGGTATCAGAGCTACCTCTTTCATGACCTAGCCGCCAAAAATCAATCCACACAAAGCCAAGAAAAAAAATCCCTGCCGCCGCCGCCGCCGCTACAACACCAAGACCACGATCGGATCCTTTCTGGTGGCCATGACGTCTTCCTCTTCATCGACGACGATGCTCTCCGCTGCCCTTGGATCCCCTCCCTCCCAGAAGCTGACGCGGGCTAACTTCCTTTACTGGAAGAATCTCGTCTACCCTCCCCTGCGTGGCGCCCAAGCTCTCGACTTGCTCGATGGCACTGACGCCGCGCCGGCGAAGTCCCTGGAGGCTGAAGATGACAACCAGAAGAAGATCACAATCCCCAACCCTGCCTTCGCGGCATGGCTCTCGCGGGATCAGACGGTGCTCGGGTTTCTCGTAAACTCGCTGTCACCGGAAATCATACCTCATGTTGTGGGGTTGGAGACATCTGCAGCGGTGTGGTCTGTCATCACCGCCACATGTTCCTCCCACTCCCGCATGAAGATCAACCATCTCCGCGGGGCGCTGAACAACACCAAGAAGAACGAGCTGACCATCGCACAGTTCTTTGCAACGATGAAGGGCTTCACCTCTGAACTTGCTGCGGCGGGCAAACCTGTTGATGAAGACGAGATGGTTGGGTACATCCTCAACGGTCTTGACGCCAGCTACAACTCCGTCGTCGCCTCCGTCAACGGAAACCCCGGTACCACCCTTGATGACCTCTATGATCAAATATGTGCTAATGATATTCGCACCGAGATGCTCTCCGACACAGGACATGATACCGGCTTCACCTCCTCCGCCAACATCGCCACCCGGCCATCTCACGACAACAGCCGCGACGCCCGCCCACGAGCTGACCGTGGGCGCTCTCCCGCTCGCCCTAAGCGTGGGGGCGGGGATCACCGTGATGATGGAGGGCGCTGGCGCCGCCGTGATGATCAAGGACGCGACAACAACCGCGACGGACGTCGTGACTGGCATCGTGATGATGCTGGTCGTGACAACCACCGTGAAGATGGAGGGCGCCGCCGCGATGACGGCAGCCGTCGTCGTGATGATGGAGGAGGGCGTCGTGATGATGGGGGGGGGGGGCGCTGCCGTGACCATTCCCCTACACCCTACATCGACGTAACCTGCCAAATCTGCAAGATCCACGGTCATCCTGCCAGTGCCTGCTGGTGGCGCTATCAAGACCGTCATGATTCCGATGATGATGGAGGTGAGAAGGGTGCACATGTCGCATCCTACGGCGTCGACACCAACTGGTATCCTGATTTAGGTGCGACTCACCATGTAACCTCAGAACTCAGCAAACTTCACACGCATGACAAGTACAACGGGCGTGATCGCTTCCACACGGCCAACAACAACGGTATGCAAATAAGTCATATAGGTCATTCAACATGATGCACCCCACATAATTCTTTACACCTCAACAATGTTCTCCATGTTCCAAGTGCCTCAAAGATTCTTCTTTCCGTTCATAAACTTACTCTCGATAATAATGTCTTTCTTGAGTTTCACCCATACTTCTTTTTGATTAAGGATCAGGCAACAAGGAGGATTCTGTTTAAGGGACCATGCCATGGTGGCCTCTATCCACTTGTACCTTCATCTACTGGGTCTCACAAGCAAGCTCTCGTCACAATAAAGCCATCTTCCTCTACGTGGCATCGCCGTTTAGGATATCCTTCATCTTTTGTGGTTCAACAAGTACTTAGAAAACATAGTATTTCTTATTCTCCTAAAATAAACCCATACATTTGTGACCCTTGTCAACTATCTAAGAGCCATCAACTGCCATATCCTGTCTCTACTAGTGTTTCCACTGTTCCTTTAGAAGAAGTGTTCTCTGATGTATGGGGTCCAGCACCTGTGTCTGCTGGTAAACATTCATATTATGTAAGCTTCATTGATGATTTTAGTAAGTTTACTTGGATTTATTTGCTCAAAAAGTGTTCCAATGTCTATCAAGTGTTTCTTAATTTCCAAAAACTTGTTGAAAGAAAGTTTGCTAGGAAAATAGTTACTATGCAAACTGATTGGGAGGAGAATATGAAAAGTTAAACAGTTTCTTTCAAAAGATTGGCATTACTCATCATGTTTCTTGTCCACATGCCCATCAGCAAAATGGTTCTGCTGAAAGAAAACATCGCCACATTATCGAAGTGGGTATTGCTTTACTTGCAAATGCATCAATGCCTCTCAAGTTCTGGGATGAAGCATTCCTCACTGCTACTTTTCTCATAAATCTTCTACCTAGCAAGGTAATAAATCATGACACCCCCGTTGAACGTCTTCTTCATACAAAACCAAATTATGAATCCCTTAGAGTCTTTGGTCGTGCTTGTTGGCCCAATCTCCGTCCCTATAACAAAAGAAAACTATCTTTTCGCTCCACCAGATGTGTCTTTCTAGGCTACAGTCCCCGTCATAAAGGCGTCAAGTGTCTAGACGTATCAACTGGTCGTATTTATATTTCCCGAGATGTAGTATTTGATGAAAACATCTTTCCTTTCTCCGAGCTGCATCCTAATGCCGGCTCTCGCCTTAGAAATGACATCCTTCTTCTACCACATCACACACCATCTAGTGGGGATGCATCTGTTGATGACTATATGCCTTTGCCATTTGTACCAGTTGTTGCTAATACTGATGAAGTTATTGCAGAAAAAGATCCTCCACAGGAAACAGGAACACCGAAAAAAATGCTGAAGAAAACAATGAACAAACTGATCCCGAGGTGGATCCAATACGTGCCAATTCCGAAGGATTCTCAGGTGTCACGCGCGCGGAGTCCGAGCAGCGCACGACACCTGCTCAGCGTACGGCCTCGCGTCGTTCGCGCCCTCGATCACGGAGCCCGCCACGGTCCCTCGCGGACCCCACCGCGGTCGCCACGCCAGCCACGCGACGGAAAGGGTGCTTCTCCACGTACGAACGCGTCAGGATCTTCATCTGCGCGACGTCCACGATCGCGGACCCCGCCACGGTCCCGCTCGCGAACCCCACCACGGTCTCCACATCAGCCACGCGACGGAAACGGCGCCTCTCCACGTACGAACGCGTCAGTCTCGTCATCTACGCCTCGGCCCCGATCGCGGACCCCACTGCGGGAGCTCTGTCGTTCTCGATCTCCTCCATGCGCGACCGAGTCCTGTCGCTCTCGGTCTCCTCCACGCGCGACCGAGCCAAGGCTCTCCTCATTGCTCGACGCGTCAGGCAATGATGAGTGGGCAGATTCTCCCGCGCACACCCCTGACAGTGACCGGGACAGATCTTCTATGGACAATACTGCTACATCTTCATCACCGATTTCATCTCCAACTCCTCCACCACCTCAACCCGAACCACGAACACGGCTTCAGAAAGGTATACGACGCCCCAAAATATACACTGATGGTACAGTTCCGTATAGCCTGTTCACGTCTACAGGTGAACCTAGTACACTTTCAGAGGCTCTTGAGGATGACAGATGGCGAAAGGCGATGGAAGATTGTAACTACCTCGGTGAATTACGCTCCTAGATACAAGCCTGGATGAACGGTAGTGGTTGAAATAGTACGGTGGGGCCCTAAAAGCCACTCACGAGTAGACCTTTCGGCCGTCCCAACCACTTCCAATCCATCGGGACCTGTACGGGCGGCGTAATCGGCAGGCGAAGGGATCAACTACATACACAAATGGGCATGTATGCAAGCCACCATACAAAAGTACATCAGAGCCATTCCATCTAAAAAGAAAGGAAATATAGCAACGCCATACGGCAAGATTCAAATGACCTAGATAGATATAATATTTTAGGATAATTCCTCAAACAACACACATCAGAGTATCAAGCGGAAGCGGCAAAACAAAGTCCGAGTACGGATAAGAAGCAAATCGGCATAAGATGCCATAGAAATAAGCACATCCCGCCCACAGATCTCACGGATCCCCATTCCCGGAATCTCTACACCGAACGATCGTTGCCCACATCATCAGCCTCTTCCACCCAGTATCCGTCCTGCGAGGGTACCTGTTCATCTGAACCAATAATTTATCGTGTGAGACCCTAAGGGTACTCAGCAAGTCTTAATGCCTCTAAAGGGGACACAACCTGGGGTGACGCAATTGCAGCAAAAGATAAACCCTAGAAGTTCTATAGATTATCGCTAACCATCCGCCTAACCAAAGATAGACGGATGTCCGTGAATTAATGACAGCGGTTATAACAGTAATATCACCAGATCCATCCTCCTCCTCGCGTACCGACGAGGAAGCGGACGAACAACCCCCCATCCGTTGGCAATTTTATTAACCATTCCATGAGTGTTGCACTATTTACTAGTCAATTACTTAGTCAAATTAAAAGCGGTACTTTAGTTATGCTTGTCTATGGTCGAGAAACTGTGCTCCAAGTCGTCCATAACCGCAGACACGGCTTTCAGAAAGTTTTACCCTGCAGGGGTGCACAAATAGCAACACACACTCGATCAACCTCGGAAAAACCAAATCAAAACCCAACGAGGCCTTCTCGACAAAACAATCACAAGATTCAGAAATATTTCAGGGGGCCACCCCTTGGAGTACACCCGCAACGAAGCTAGCTGACTTCGAGACGGACCCGAGGTTTGGGTGGACGGCTGTGAGCGACTGGGAACCCAAAACTGGGCTTGTCGACACCGCGAAAACGTGTCCCGATCCTAAACAGTACAGGTGCTATCTGTCGCACAATTTAATTAAAGCAGTAAACATGGCATAAGTACAGGATAGTAAATAAAGCCTCAAACTAGTTTGTGGCCCCAAGAAATAAGAATGAATCAAGCTCTGGCTCAGGGGGGTCCCATATACCTCCCGGATGTGGATAGCGCGAATAATCTTGGAACAGGAATCAAGTACTCGGGGTCTTACGGGACACAAGTGAGCAGGAAAAACCAAATAGCAGATGTTTCTCACCGGTGCCACTTTCATTAGTTATCCCATTACTACTCAGGTTAAGTTGTTTAGGTATCTCGTTATCCATCAGACCCTCACATACCCTACACATGCTGTTCTACGACTCGCATGGCTCAAACAACTCCTGTAGTAATGGCTCATGGGATGGAGGAACAAGCTTGGTGGGGTTTTAAAGTAAAGGCTATGCAATACTTGGGATTCAATTTAATGCAATCGCGACTCCATGATGCAAGAATAAGATAGAGGCAATAGGTACTGTATGTATGCAAGCATGTGGTAGTGCTTGCCTGGCAACTCAGTTGAAGCGAGAGACGGATCTGGGTAGTGCTCCTGGTTCTCTTGATATATCCCCTCCTCAGCGTCTATTCGAAAGAAGAACCAAACAAGCAAGGGCCAACATAAATAGAGTGCACAAGCATAGGAATAAAATGCGACAAGCAAACAACCATGCCATGATGAATGATGCACAAGTTGCATGGCAATAAAGTAGCATGGCATGGGTGAGGTGTGGAAGACAAGAAAATAACATTTTAATGGGGTTCTGGATCACATTTGTTGTCATATTAGTTGCTGTTCACTATATTTTTATATGATGCGTACTGCAATTGAAGTCAAGGATAGCATAAACAGAAAAGTCTCGTCGAGCTGATGATTTTAGACATATCATTTGTTAAATTCGGAGTTATCAATCAAAAGTTATTAATTATTTAAGTTCCAGTGGCAGTTGTTGTAATTTACTCAACTTGGAAATTTAAATGGGCAAAAGGTAATTTGAATAGCATATTTGAAATCCTCACATTTTTCTGGTTCAGAAACATATAACATTTGCATTATTTGGATTTATAAATGAAAAGTTATTTTAAAACAGAATTATATTTGAATTTGAAATAATTAGAAAAAGATTTGAATTTAAACAGATCCAGGAAAACCTTTTATACTCAGTCTAATATACCCACAGACGCTTACAGGTGGGCCAGAGCTGGCACAAGCCCACGCGCGCAGAGAACTGGTGGTCACCGCGGCTGCTGCCAGCCACTGAGGCTGCCAGGTGGGGACAGGGGTTCACGGGCCCACGTGCCAGTGGGGCAACGGCAGCGGCTGACAGGCGGGGGGGGGGGGGGGATAAGGGACCGCGGGTGGAAAACTTAATAAGTGAGGATCCTTTTTGCAAAACGGCTCGGGGCACAAACAGGTGGGGACAGAGGGAGCGCGGGTTGAGAAAAAGGTTTGGGGGGTTTTGTGCAAAGCGTCAGGCACGCACTGTACTTCTTCCTATCCGCGTCGAGCGACAGAGGGTCGAGATGGGGATCGAACCCGCGCCCTCTGGCGCGCCAGCGGAGAAGGCTACCGCTGCGGCGGCTGCGCGGTTGTTGACAGGGGAGCGCACGGGGGCTAGATAGGTTGCGGCGCGACGTGGGAGCGAGCCAGCGCAGCGGCCGACGGCGCGCGCAGAGCGTTCGACGAAACGCGCGGCGCGACCAGACGACGGCGGCGAAGGCAAAGATGTCTGGGAGGGAGCTGGGCTTACCGCGGTGGGGTTGGTGGCGCTGGATCGGTTCGGCGAGCAGCGGATCGACGATGGGGCAGACGCCGGGCGTAGCTAGGGTTTCGGCCGGCGCAGCGCTGGTTCCGGCGGCTCCGGTCCTCCTCCTCCTCGACGACGAGAGCAGGGCGATGCAGGGGATCCTTCTCGAGCTCCCAGGACACTCCACGGACGCGCGGCTCGCCAGGAACAACGGGACGTGGAGGAGCCGACGGTGGGTGGCTCAGAGGGTAGCCGGAGGCGGTGGAGAAAGAGGGAGAGAGGGGAGGCTACGGGGTGGATCTGGGGAGAGGCCAGAGGGGTGTGGGGTGGATAAGAACGAGGGGGTGAGGTGGGGCTTGCGTGGGGGAGGGGCAGGTCGGCTCGTCCACCTTTCTCTCCTCACGTGCATGGGTCGAGCGGCACATGGGGAGGGAGGAGGCTGCCAGGTGGGGTAGGGTAAGGGGAGCTCGGGGTGGGACCAGGTCGAGCAGGAGGTGGGTCGGGTTGGTAGGAGCTTGCGGCCGAGAGAGGAGGAGAGAGCTAGAGGGTCGAGCTAGGGTTAGATAGGAGGGGTAGATAGCTGGGGTGGGGCCTGCACGCTAGAGGGAAGGGGAGCTCGAGAGAGAGGGGCACTTAGGGTGTGGTAGGTTTAGGTGAGAGAGGGAGGGACAAGTTAGCTATGGTTTAGATAGTTTAGGTGTATCTTAGAGTTTAGCCAAGATGGGATATGGGGTATGGAGTAGGTGTTAGAGAGAACTAGGATAGAGGATTAGAGAGAGGGGGGGTGGATTAGGGTTTTGGTCTAGAGAGGGGGAAGGTTAGATGCTAGGGGTTCCTTTTGACAAGAACCAACCATGCACTAAACAAAACCCCATCAAGACCAAGACTAGAAAAAGAGGGAAAAGGTGATTAGGGTAGGGTCTCACTAGAAGGGGAGAGAGAGGTAGAGGGTTTGGGTGGGGTACTATACTAGCTAAACCAAGATCAAGCAAGGGAAAAGGGAAAAACATGCAAGCAAAACAAAAATAACATTCAAAGGTCAAGTAAAAGGTGGCACTTGCATGGCCCATGCAAGCAATAAATGCCATGTATTCACATTGTGAAAACAACATAAAATCATGTGGCATTATTCCATGCATTCCCAAAAGGTGGGAAAAGGCCAAGCATAAGATTATGAGTGGAATCCACCCAACCCACATGAGCTAGAGGTAACCACAATAAAATGCCAAGCTCATATTAGTTGGATGGTGGAATTACAAGGTGGTGAAGAAAAAGGTGATGGAGTCAATAAGAGATATGCCCCCAAATCAACTTGGGCATTTAACAATATATCAAGAACCAAATACAATATCAAGATGCAAATACAATTAATAATGCACATGAGATAAGAACCAAACAAGAAGGGGTTTTATATGATGCTCAAACGCAAGGTGGCATGATGACATGAGCATGATATGATGATGATGCAACAATTATATGTTGGAAGTGGCCCTTTATTCCTAGAACAAGTAGCATTACAGGTGTTAGACAACTGGGATGCTACAACTCTCCCCCACTAACAGGAATCTCGCCCCGAGATTCTAGGAAGAAGAAGACACAAAGAGGGTAGGATAGTTGGCACGGAGTTCATCTTCACGCTCCCAAGTGGCTTCATCAACAGAATGGTGTGACCACTGCACCTTGCAGAACTTGATGGACTTGTTGCGAGTCCTTCTTTCTGCGGTCTCAAGGATTTTGGTGGGGTGTTCTTGATAAGACAGGTCTTCTTGGAGATCGATTAGCTCATGATCCACGGTCCTGCCGGGATCTTTGAAGCACTTCTTGAGCTGAGAGATGTGGAAAACATCATGGACTTTGAGTTTTTCCGGAAGCTCAAGGGCATAGGCAACTTCTCCTCTTCTACCACGAACCTTGAAAGGACCGATGTATCTAGGAGCCAACTTTCCTTTGATACCGAAGCGGTGTGTTCCTCTCATGGGCGTGACACGAAGGTAGACGAGATCACCAGGAACATACACCATGTCCGTGTGCTTCCTGTCATAGTTGCTCTTCTGACGACTTTGAGCAATCTTCAGGTTCTCAAGAATGATATGCACCTTCTCCTCTGCTTGAGTTACAATGTCAGGGCCAAACCAGATTCTTTCTCCTGCACCTGACCAACCAATCGGAGTTCTGCACTTGCGACCATAGAGAGCCTCAAATGGTGCCATCTTCAGACTCTTCTGGAAGCTGTTGTTGTAGGAGAATTCAGCATAAGGAAGACACTCTTCCCACTTCATGCCAAAAGAGATCACGCAAGCCCGAAGCATATCCTCCAGAATTTGATTGATCCTTTCCACTTGTCCTTGTGACTAAGGGTGATAAGCAGTGCTGAAGTTCAAATTTGTTCCCAGAGCATTTTGGAAACTCTCCCAGAACTTGGAAGTGAAGATGCTTCCTCGGTCTGAACTGATCTCAAGCGGAACCCCATACAGAGAGACAATTCTGTTGATATAGAGCTCAGCCAACTGAATTCCAGAAATTGTTTCCTTGACGGGTAAGAAATGAGCCACTTTAGAAAGCCTGTCGATGACAACAAAGATTGCATTGTTGCCCTTCTGCGACCTTGGAAAGCCAGTGATGAAGTCCATCTCGACTTTCTCCCATTTCCATTCCGGAGGTTTCAATGGCTGTAGAAGACCGAAAGGTTTCTGATGGACAGCTTTCACTCTGCGGCAGACATCACATTCTGAGACATACTTGGCACAATACCGTTTCAGACCAGGCCACCAATATTGTGTTTTCAAGTCCATGTACATCTTTGTGCTGCCAGGATGGATAGAAAGAACCGAATCATGCGCCTCCTTGAGAACTTGCTCTCTCAAACCCGGGTAGTTCGGAACAAACATCCGGTGTTCAAAGAAAAGCGTGCCTTGATCATCTACGTGGAAGGACTCATACTTCGGAAGCTCAAGTTTAGAGATGATGTTTCTGGTGTGCGGATCACCCAACTGACGAGAGCGAATCTTTTCTTCCAAGAGAGGAGTAGCCAGAAGGTTCAGGAGATGCCCTTGTTCCACAATTTCCAGGTTGAGCTGACGGAATTCCTCGCACAAGAGAGGTTGCTGTTCTTCCATCATGAGGTTGTTGACATAAGCTTTGTGGCTAAGGGCATCGGCCATGACATTAGCTTTGCCCGGAGTATAGTTGATGGTCACATCAAAGTCATTGATTGCTTCAATCCATCTCCTCTGCCAAAGGTTGAGATCAGGCTGAGTGAAGATATACTTCAAACTCTTGTGGTTAGAAAAGATCTCACAACGGTTACCAAGCAAGTAGTGCCTCCATAGCTTCAAAGCAAAGACAACTGCTGCTAGCTCGAGGTCATGTGTGGGATAGTTGATCTCATGCGTCTTCAACTGACGAGAGGCATAAGCAACCACCTGTTTCTCTTGCATAAGGACCGCACCCAATCCTTGCAAAGAGGCGTCGCAGAATATCTGGAAAGGCTTAGATGTATCCGGAGGAACCAAGACTGGTGTGGAAGTGAGCTTCTCTTTGAGTGTCTCAAAACTTGCTTGACACGCAGGAGTCCAAAGATATTTCTTGCCTTTCTTAAGGAGATCGGTAAGAGGCTTCGCTATCTTCGAGAAGTTCTGAACGAAGCGACGACAATAACTAGCCAAACCGAGGAAACTCCGCACTTCTTTGACATTAACAGGAGGAAGCCATTCAACAATTGTCTTCACGGTTTCCGGGTTGACTGCAATGCCCTTGGCAGAGATGACATGACAAAGATAGGTTACTTCAGGCAGCCAAAACTCACACTTTGAGAACTTTGCATACAAGCGGTTCTCACGAAGCTTGTTTAGGACACACCGCAGGTGTTCTTCATGCTCTTCCTTAGACTTGGAATAGACCAGGATGTCATCCAGATAGACCACAACGAACTTATCAAGGTACTCCATGAAAACCGAGTTCATAAGCCTCGAGAAGGTAGCAGGTGCGTTGGTGAGACCAAAAGACATGACCGTGTACTCATACAGGCCATAGCGGGTGGTGAAAGCTGTTTTGGGCACATCTTCCTTGCGAATCTTGATTTGGTGATAACCACTCCTCAAATCCAGCTTAGAGAATACCACAGCTCCAGCTAGCTGATCGAAGAGATCATTAAGCCGCGGAAGGGGATATTTGTTCTTGATGGTTTTAGCATTGAGAGCCCGATAGTCAACACAAAGTCTATCAGTCCTGTCACGCTTCTTCACAAAGATTGTTGGGCTACCCCAAGAAGAAGTACTGTGTTGAATGAAACCCAACTTCTCTTGTTCATCAAGCTGTCGTTTGAGTTCAGCCAACTCAGAAGGACCCATTTTATAAGGCCGCTTGGAGATAGGAGCCGTTCCAGGTTCAAGCTCAATTACAAACTCAACCTCACGATCCGGAGGCATACCCGGCAACTCTTCAGGAAAAACATCTGGGAACTCACAGACCACCGGTACACTCTGAATAGCTTCCATAGCATCATCATTCAGAGCCGCCAAAGAGAAAAGCTGGACAGCAGGAGTCAGACTTGGAGAAAAGACTATATGGCCTTCAGGAATCTTCAGAGAAACTGAGCGTTCAGCACAATCAATCACAGCTGCATTTGCTGTCAACCAATCCATGCCCAAGATGACATCAATGTCAGAATTGCCCAGAACAATTAAAGAAGCCGAGAACAAAGAGCCACCAATCTCAATTTGATTGCCATGGCTGATATGAACAGCCCTCATGTTTGAACCACGAGATTGTACCACCAACCGCTTGAGTAGAGGAACCATAACTAACTCACTCTC
The DNA here is from genome assembly GCA_910589765.1 of Avena atlantica. Lineage (NCBI taxonomy): Eukaryota > Viridiplantae > Streptophyta > Magnoliopsida > Poales > Poaceae > Avena > Avena atlantica. The sequence continues at coordinate 240,082,181 of OU342736.1, forward strand.
ATTTGCAAACTTGTGAGAAACAAATGAATGCGATGCACCAGAATCGAACAAAACTCGTGCAGGGACTAAGTTAACGGAAAGCATACCCATCACGACTCCCGGTGCATGCTCGGCTTGAGCGGCGTTGACACAATTTGCACGAACAACCGCAGACCCGGGCTTGGTGTTGATGTTGAGAGCCCGAGGTGGTGGTGCACGAACCATAGGAGAGCTTGCTGAAGATCTTGGCGGGGGTGGAGGGAGAGCTTTGTTCTTCATCGGACAATTCCAGTGGGGATGTCCAGGATCTCCACACGTGAAGCAAGCACCAGGTTGACGTGGAGCAACATAGCCAGGGACTCCGCCAGGCGCTCCAGGGTAGTTGTGGGTGTAGCCCCTGGGAGCAGCAGTGATGGAGTTTGGTGGCCTTGACGTGTAGCTTGAAGGTCTTGGTGAAGCCGGGAGCGACGGTGGGGTGTTAGGAACCCAGACACGCCGCTTAGAAGGAGCTGCCATAACCGAAGAGCTTGATGCATCCCTGTTATGTTTCTTGGACTCCTCAAACACTTGCCTGCTTGCCTCCTCTTGCAAAGCTGTGTGTTGTAGTTCCAGGAAAGATGCCGGCCTTGCATGTGTATTTGCATACTTGATCGATGCATTGAGCCCTTGCCTGAACCTCTTCTGCTTCTTCTTGTCATCAGATACCTCATCGCCACCATAACGAGAGAGATTCATGAAGTTCCTGATGTAGGTGTTGACGTTATCATTTCCTTGCTTCAGGTTGAGAAAAGCCTCCTTCATCCTTTCCATTACAATCTCTGACAGAAACTGCTCCTTGAACGCTCAGTGCAGCTTGCCTTCAAGTAATTTTCCCACCAAAGAGCTGCATCTCCCTTCAGAAGGTGAGTAGCACACTTGACCCACTCCTGCTCCGGAACATCAGCAGTCTCGAGCAACCTTGACATCTCACGTAGCCAATCATCCGCGTCCAATGGTCGATCAGAAACATCAAACTGACGAGGGTTGAATTTCAGGAAGCTCTTGATGTCTCCTCGCTTGGGAGGTGGAGGAAGTGGAGCAAACTCATTTCTTCTGACGCTTTCTTCCAAGCGCTGCTGGTTCTGCTGCATTGCTGCCAAGGCATTGGCTATGTTTGACAACGCGGCCCCAAGTTCTGGTGGTATGTCCTCATCTGAACGGCGTGGTGGAGCCATCCTGAGATTGATATAAAACACAAGTCAGTACTATAATGGAGAATGATAATAATCCAAAATAGTACCAAGATGGAATTAACCAAGGTTAAAGGATACAATTTACTGAGATGATATTAAAATATCAACAAAGTTCAAAGCACCTAAAAGATATTAAGCATATCGCACACGACTGAAAAGGAGTGTGGTACACAAATATATCAAAGAAAAATTTTCCACAAATTTCGGCATTAAAATACCAATAGATGCGCAAAATTACTTAACGAATCAAGATTAGTGACTCTACCGATTCAATATATAAAAGCGAATGATAAGAGTAGTGGTATGGTCGCGACTCCATCCCGCACTCAAATCATTACTCCGCACATGAACAAGTGGAACACATATCCTAACCCCTTCTTCTCACGACGAAACCTAAAGATTGGTAACTACGGAAACGAACACCCCAAACAAGATAGCGTCGGAAACAAAGAGTAAGACAGATTGCGTCGGTTTACAAAAGCATGTCGGTATGGAATGTACCAACAGTTGATAACCAAAAGCTGATTAGATCACAACTTGGATGCAACAGATAGACAAGGATTATAAACACACACACACACACACACACACACACACACACACCCTATGGTACTACGGAAACCCAGAACACGTGAATCCTAGTTTGAATTTTAAGAAGAGGATTGAAAACGTTGCACTTCCTTACCAGAAAAGGGTGGGTGAGTGGGTAAGAAGAAAAGTGGAAGCAGTCCTACTCTCGCGTTTTGTTTTTCCCTAGTATACATAACTACCAAAAATATTTGCTAGACTGACAACGACCGTTTGGCTGAAACCCTGAAGGTCGGGATGGCTCTGATACCAATTGTAACTACCTCGGTGAATTACGCTCCTAGATACAAGCCTGGATGAACGGTAGTGGTTGAAATAGTACGGTGGGGCCCTAAAATCCACTCACGGGTAGACCTTTCGGCCGTCCCAACCACTTCCAATCCATCGGGACCTGTACGGGCGGCGTAATCGGCAGGCGAAGGGATCAACTACATACACAAATGGGCATGTATGCAAGCCACCATACAAAAGTACATCAGAGCCATTCCATCTAAAAAGAAAGGAAATATAGCAACGCCATACGGCAAGATTCAAATGACCTAGATAGATATAATATTTTAGGATAATTCCTCAAACAACACACATCAGAGTATCAAGCGGAAGCGGCAAAACAAAGTCCGAGTACGGATAAGAAGCAAATCGGCATAAGATGCCATAGAAATAAGCACATCCCGCCCACAGATCTCACGGATCCCCATTCCCGGAATCTCTACACCGAACGATCGTTGCCCACATCATCAGCCTCTTCCACCCAGTATCCGTCCTGCGAGGGTACCTGTTCATCTGAACCAATAATTTATCGTGTGAGACCCTAAGGGTACTCAGCAAGTCTTAATGCCTCTAAAGGGGACACAACCTGGGGTGACGCAATTGCAGCAAAAGATAAACCCTAGAAGTTCTATAGATTATCGCTAACCATCCGCCTAACCAAAGATAGACGGATGTCCGTGAATTAATGACAGCGGTTATAACAGTAATATCACCAGATCCATCCTCCTCCTCGCGTACCGACGAGGAAGCGGACGAACAACCCCCCATCCGTTGGCAATTTTATTAACCATTCCATGAGTGTTGCACTATTTACTAGTCAATTACTTAGTCAAATTAAAAGCGGTACTTTAGTTATGCTTGTCTATGGTCGAGAAACTGTGCTCCAAGTCGTCCATAACCGCGGACACGGCTTTCAGAAAGTTTTACCCTGCAGGGGTGCACAAATAGCAACACACACTCGATCAACCTCGGAAAAACCAAATCAAAACCCAACGAGGCCTTCTCGACAAAACAATCACAAGATTTAGAAATATTTCAGGGGGCCACCCCTTGGAGTACACCCGCAACGAAGCTAGCTGACTTCGAGACGGACCCGAGGTTTGGGTGGACGGCTGTGAGCGACTGGGAACCCAAAACTGGGCTTGTCGACACCGCGAAAACGTGTCCCGATCCTAAACAGTACAGGTGCTATCTGTCGCGCAATTTAATTAAAGCAGTAAACATGGCATAAGTACAGGATAGTAAATAAAACCTCAAACTAGTTTGTGGCCCCAAGAAATAAGAATGAATCAAGCTCTGGCTCAGGGGGGTCCCATATACCTCCCGGATGTGGATAGCGAGAATAATCTTGGAACAGGAATCAAGTACTCGGGGTCTTACGGGACACAAGTGAGCAGGAAAAACCAAATAGCAGATGTTGCTCACCGGTGCCACTTTCATTAGTTATCCCATTACTACTCAGGTTAAGTTGTTTAGGTATCTCGTTATCCATCAGACCCTCACATACCCTACACATGCTTTTCTACAACTCGCATGGCTCAAACAACTCCTGTAGTAATGGCTCATGGGATGGAGGAACAAGCTTGGTGGGGTTTTAAAGTAAAGGCTATGCAATACTTGGGATTCAATTTAATGCAATCGCGACTCCATGATGCAAGAATAAGATAGAGGCAATAGGTACTGTATGTATGCAAGCATGTGGTAGTGCTTGCCTGGCAACTCAGTTGAAGCGAGAGACGGATCTGGGTAGTGCTCCTGGTTCTCTTGATATATCCCCTGCTCAGCGTCTATTCGAAAGAAGAACCAAACAAGCAAGGGCCAACATAAATAGAGTGCACAAGCATAGGAATAAAATGCGACAAGCAAACAACCATGCCATGATGAATGATGCACAAGTTGCATGGCAATAAAGTAGCATGGCATGGGTGAGGTGTGGAAGACAAGAAAATAACATTTTAATGGGGTTCTGGATCACATTTGTTGTCATATTAGTTTCTGTTCACTATATTTTTATATGATGCGTGCTGCAATTGAAGTCAAGGATATCATAAACAGAAAAGTCTCGTCGAGCTGATCATTTTAGACATATCATTTGTTAAATTCGGAGTTATCAATCAAAAGTTATTAATTATTTAAGTTCCAGTGGCAGTTGTTGTAATTTACTCAACTTGGAAATTTAAATGGGCAAAAGGTAATTTGAATAGCATATTTGAAATCCTCACATTTTTCTTGTTCAGAAACATATAACATTTGCATTATTTGGATTTATAAATGAAAAGTTATTTTAAAACAGAATTATATTTGAATTTGAAATAATTAGAAAAAGATTTGAATTTAAACAGATCCAGGAAAACCTTTTATACTCAGTCTAATCTACCCACAGACGCTTACAGGTGGGCCAGAGCTGGCACAGGCCCACGCGCGCAGAGAACTGGTGGTCACCGCGGCTGCTGCCAGCCACTGAGGCTGCCAGGTTGTAACTACCTCGGTGAATTACGCTCCTAGATACAAGCCTGGATGAGTGGTAGTGGTTGAAATAGTACGGTGGGGCCCCAAAAGCCACTCACTGGTAGTCCTTTCAGACGTCCCAACCACTACCCTCTCAACGGGACCTGTACGGGCGGCGTAATCGGCAGGCGAAGGGATCAACTACGTACACAAGTGGGTATGTACGCAAGCCACCATACAAGAGTACATCAGAGCCATACCATCTAGAAAGAAAGGAAATATAGCAACGCCATACGGCAAGATTCAAATGACCTAGATAGATCTATATTTTAGGATACTTCCTCATACAACGCACATCAGAGTATCATGCGGAAGCGGCAAACAAAGTCCGAGTACGGATAAGAAGCAAATCGGCATAAGATGCCATAGAAATAAGCACATCCCAACTACAGGTCTCACGGATCCCCGTTCCCGGAATCTCTACACCGAACGATCGTTGCCCACATCTTCGGCTTCTTCCACCCAGTATCCGTCCTACGAAGGTACCTGTCCATCTGAACCAATAATTTATCGTGTGAGACCCTAAGGGTACTCAGCAAGTCTTAATGCCGCTAAAGGGGACACAACCTGGGGTGACGCAATTGCAGCGAAAGATAAACCCTAGCAATTCTACAGATAAACGCTAACCATCCGCCTAACCAATGATAGACGGATGTCCGTGAATTTAAGAACAACAGTTATAATAGTAATTTCATCAGATCCATCCTCCTCCCTGCTTACCAACAAGGAAGCGGACGAACAACCCCCATCCGTTGGCAATTTTATTAACCATTCCATGAGAGTTGCACTATTTACTAGTCAAGTTACTTAGTCAGATTAAGGCGGTACTTTAGTTATGCTTGTCTATGATTGAGAAACTGTGCTCCAAGTCGTCCATATCCGCGGACACGGCTTTCGGAAAGTTTTACCCGGCCGGGGTGCACCAATAGCAACACACGCTCGATCAACCTCGGAAAAACCAAATCAAAACCCAACGAGGCTTTCACGACTGAACAATCACCGGATGCAGAAATATTTCAGGGGGCCACCCCTTAAAGTAGACCCGCAACGAAGTAAGCAAGCTCCGAGACGGACTCAAGGTTTGGGTATACGGCTGTGAACGACTGGGAACCCAAAACTGGGCTTGTCGACACCGCGGAATCGTGTCCCGATCCTAAACAGTACAGGTGCTATCTGTCGCACAATTTAATTAAAACAGTAGCATGGCATAAGTACAGGATAATAAATAAAACCTCAAACTAGTTTGTGGCCCCAAGAAATAAGACTGAATCAAGCTCTGGCTCAGGGGGGTCCCATATACCTCCCGGATGTGGATAGCGCGATAAATCAAGGAACAGGAATCAAGTACTCAGGGTCTTACGGGACACAAGTGAGCAGGAAAAACCAAATAGCAGATATTGCTCACCGGTGCCACTTTCATTAGTTATCCCATTGCTACTCAGGTTAAGTTGTTTAAGTACCTCGTTATCCATCAGACTCTCACAAACCCTACACATGCTGTTCTACGACTCGCATGGCTCAAACAACTCCTATAGTAGTGGCTCATGGGATGGAGGAACAAGCTTGGTGGGGTTTAAAAGTAAAGGCTATGCATACTTGGGATTCAATTTAATGCAATCGCGACTCAATGATGCAAGAATAAGATAGAGGCAATAGGTACTGTATGTATGCAAGCATGTGGAAGTGCTTGCCTATCAACTCAGTTGAAGCAAGGGACGGATCTGGGTAGTGCTCCTGGTTCTCTTGATATAACCCCTGCTCAGTGTCTATCCGAGAAAAACCAAACAAACAAGGCCAACATGAATATAGAGCACAAGCATATGAATAAGATGCGTCAAGCAAACAATCATGCCATGATAAATGATGCACAAGTTACATGGCAAGAAGGTAGCATGGCATGGTGAGGTGTGGAAAACAAGTAGCAACATTTTAGTGAAGTTTTGGTTCACATTTTGTTGTCATAACACTTGCTGTACCCTATATTTTTATATGATGCATGCTGCAATTAAAGTCATGGATGGCATAAACAGAAAGGTCTCGTCGAGCTGAACATTTTAGACATATCATTTGCTAAATTTGGAATTATAAATCAAAAGTTATTGATTATTTAAATTCTAGTGGCAATTAGTGTAAATTAAATAAACTTGGAATTTTAGTTGTGCAAAAGGCAATTTGAATGTCATATTTGAAATCCTGGCATTTTTCTGATATCCAAACATATATCATTTGCATTATTTGGTTTTATACATGAAAAGTTATTTAAATACTGGTTTGAATTTGAATTTGAATTATTTAAACTAGATTTTTGAAAACAGACAAAGCAGAATTGCTTTTTACACCCAGCTGCAACGAGCCCCCGTCGCTGACAGATGGGCCAGGCAACAGAGGCCCACGCGTGCTGCCAAGCCTCTGCCACCGTGGCCTTATCCAGCACAAGCGGCTGACAGGTGGGCCGGTGGGCTCGTGGGTCCACACGCCAGCGCCTGGGCAAAGAGGAACCGCGGGTTAAGTAACAAATTCTCTAGGAGCCTTTTTGCAAAACGTGCACACGACGCTGACGGGTGGGGCTAAGGGACTGCGGGTTTGAGGCGGGAAAAAGGGGAGGGGCTTAACTGCAAAGCGTGCAGAGCTGCCGCTGTCTGCTGCTGGACGCGGCGCCGCGGCGGGGGATCTGGCCGGACTTCGAACGACGATGGCGAGCGAACCACCGGGTGAATCGCATCGCGGCCAAAACGAAAAAGGTAGAGGGTTCATCGGTCTGCAACATTGGTTTGGGAAGTCTGCGCGAAGGAGGACCGTAGCGCGCGGGGCAGGGCTCTGAACCTGGCCAGATCTCCTGCTGCCGCAGCTGCTGTCGCCAGCACGCGACGCGCGGCGCGCGCGCAGAGCGCTCGACCGAATGCGACGGCGACGCACGGAGAGAAGGAGAGGGAGACGTTGTCTGGGGGGAAGAGGAGCTCACCAGCAGCTCGACGGCGCGGTTGGCGAGGCTCGGGGAGGTCCGGATCCGCCGGCGGGCTCGTGGCGAGAAGCGGCAGATCTCTCCGGCCACGACGACGGCGGGGCTGCTCCGGCGAGGCTACGGCTGGGTCCTCGTGTCCTGGGCGAAGCAGAGGAAGCAGCGGAGTCTCCTGGGGCTCTGGGCTGCCCTGGCGCGCTCGGGGTCGTAGGGAAGCAGAGGTGGTCGCCGCTAGGGTTTAGAAGGACGGGGGGGGCATGGCTGAGCTGGGAAGGTAGGAAGGAGGGAGGAGGGTTTCCTGGGGTGGACGGTGAGTGCCTGGGCGAGGCAGAGACGTGGGGAAGGATAAGATCGCAAGGGGAGCAGGAGGGTTGCGTGGGGGAGGGGAAGCTGGCCAGGGTTGCGTCGGTGTCCCTTTTTCCCTCCCTCACGTGAGCCAGGGCGGGTAGCTGGTGGTTGAGCGGGTCCAGGCTGGGTTGGAGAGGGCTCGGGTAGGCAGGTGTGAAGGGGGGCCCCTAGGGCAGGGAGAGAAGAGAGGAAGAGGGCCGGCTCGGCTAGGGGTAGGTTTGGGGTGGGGTAGCTAGGGCATGGTGACCATGTGGCATGCAAGATAGGTCTAGGGGTAGATAGTTAGAGTGGATGGGAAAAGGGGGGTGCTTGGGTTGAGATAGAATGGGTGTGGTGTAGGTCCTAGCTAGGATTGGCATGGCATGGGGTAGGTTTAGGGTTTAGCTAAGAGGGGGTATGGATAGAGGGGGTGGTACCTACTTGATCATGCAAGCTTGGACAAGATCACACTAAAACAAAACAAGGAAAAAGGGAGAGAGATGTGGTGATGGGGTTGTCCTTATGCTCACACATGATCACATGTGTATGCATGGAGATGGGGAAAGAGGTTTAGGTGATATAGAGAAGAAAAACTACAAGCCAACACAAGTTTTAAAATGAAGGGGAGGTGTCCCATGCAAACAAAGCTAAAACATTCCCAAAGCCAAAAGAAAGGTGGCACTTGCATGGCCCATGCAACAATATTTGCCATGTGGTTATATTGTGAAAACAACATTATTTCATGTGGCTTTAATCCTTGCATTCCCAAAAGGTGGGCAAAGGCCAAGCAAAAGATTATGGGTGGAATCCAACCAACAACATGAGCTAGAGATAACTCAAATAAAATGCCAAGCCCATATTAATTGGATGGTGGAAATATAAGGTGGTGAAAGAAAAGGTGGTGGAGTCAATAAGAGAGATGCCCTCAACTCAACTTGGGCATTTAACAATATATCAAGAGCCAAATACAATATCAAGAGGCAAACACAATTAATAATGCACATTAGTTAAGAACCAAATAAGAAGAGGTTTTATATGATGCTCAAATGCAAGGTGGCATGATGACATGAGCATGACATGGTGATGATGCAACAATTATATGTTGGAAGTGGCCCTTTTTATTATTATAACAAGTAGCATTACAGGTGTTAGACAACAGGGATGCTACAACTCTCCCCCACTAAACAGGAATCTCGCCCCGAGATTCTAGGAAGAAGAAGAAGATACAAAGAGAGAAGGATGGTTGGCACGGAGTTCATCTTCACGCTCCCATGTGGCTTCATCAACAGAATGGTGTGACCACTGCACCTTGCAAAACTTGATGGACTTGTTGCGCGTCCTTCGTTCTACGGTCTCAAGGATTTTGGTGGGGTGTTCTTGATAAGACAGATCTTCTTGGAGGTCGATTAGCTCATGATCCACGGTCCTGCCGGGATCTTTGAAGCACTTCTTGAGCTGAGAGATGTGGAAAACATCATGGACTTTGAGTTTTTCCGGAAGCTCCAGTGCATAGGCAACTTCTCCTCTTCTACCACGTATCTTGAAAGGACCGATGTATCTAGGAGCCAACTTTCCTTTGATACCGAAGCGGTGTGTTCCTCTCATGGGAGTGACACGAAGGTAGACGAGATCACCAGGGGCATATACCATATCCGTGTGCTTCCTGTCATAGTTGCTCTTCTGACGACTTTGAGCAATCTTCAGGTTCTCCAGAATGATATGCACCTTCTCCTCTGCCTGAGTTACAATGTCAGGGCCAAACCAGATTCTTTCTCCTGCACCTGACCAACCAATCGGAGTTCTGCACTTGCGACCATAGAGAGCCTCGAATGGTGCCATCTTCAGACTCTTCTGGAAGCTGTTGTTGTAGGAGAATTCAGCATATGGAAGACATTCCTCCCACTTCATGCCAAACGAGATGACGCAAGCCCGAAGCATGTCCTCCAGAATCTGATTGATTCTTTCCACTTGTCCTTGCGACTGAGGGTGGTAAGCAGTGCTGAAGTTCAACTTTGTTCCCAAAGCTTTTTGGAAACTCTCCCAGAACTTTGAGGTGAAGATGCTCCCACGGTCTGAACTGATTTCAAGTGGAACCCCATACAGAGAGACAATTCTGTTGATATAGAGCTCAGCCAACTGAATTCCAGAAATTGTTTCCTTGACGGGGAAGAAATGAGCCACTTTAGAAAGCCTGTCGATGACAACAAAAATTGCATTGTTGCCCTTCTGCGACCTAGGAAAACCAGTGATGAAGTCCATCTCTACTTTCTCCCATTTCCATTCCGGAGGTTTCAATGGCTGTAGAAGACCAAATGGTTTCTGATGGACAGCCTTGACTCTGCGACAGACATCACATTCTGAGACATACTTGGCACAATACCGTTTCAACCCAGGCCACCAGTATTTTGTTTTCAAGTCCATGTACATCTTTGTGCTGCCAGGATGGATAGAAAGAACCGAATCATGCGCCTCCTTGAGAATTTGGTCTCTCAGACCCGGGTAGTTTGGAACAAACATCCGGTGTTCAAAGAAAAGCATGCCTTGATCATCAACGTGGAAGGACTCATACTTCGGAAGCCCAAGTTTAGAGATGAGCTTTCTGGTGTGCGGATCACCAAGCTGACGAGAGCGAATCTTTTCTTCCAAGAGAGGAGTAGCCAGAAGGTTCAGGAGATGCCCTTGTTCCACAACTTCAAGGTTGAGCTGACGGAATTCCTCGCACAAGAGAGGCTGCTGCTCTTCTATCATGAGGTTGTTGACATAAGCTTTTCGGCTAAGCGCATCAGCCATGACGTTTGCTTTGCCTGGAGTGTAATTGATGGTCACATCAAAGTCATTGATTGCTTCAATCCATCTCCTCTGCCGAAGGTTGAGATTAGGCTGAGTGAAGATATACTTCAAACTCTTGTGGTCCGAGAAGATCTCACAACGGTTACCAAGCAAGTAGTGCCTCCATAGCTTCAAAGCAAAGACAACTGCTGCTAGCTCAAGGTCATGTGTGGGATAGTTGATCTCATGCGTCTTCAACTGATGAGAGGCATAAGCAACCACCTGTTTCTCTTGCATAAGGACTGCACCCAATCCTTGCAAAGAGGCGTCGCAGAATATCTGGAAAGCCTTAGATGTATCCGGAGGAACCAAGACTGGTGTGGAAGTGAGCTTCTCCTTGAGTGTCTCAAAACTTGCTTGACAAGCAGGAGTCCACAGGTACTTCTTGCTTTTCTTGAGGAGATCGGTAAGAGGCTTTGCTATCTTCGAGAAGTTCTGAACAAAGCGACGGCAATAGCTAGCCAAGCCGAGAAAACTCCGCACTTCCTTGACATTAGCAGGAGGAAGCCATTCGACTATTGTCTTCACGGTTTCCGGGTTGACTGCAATGCCCTTGGCAGAGATAACATGACCCAGGTATGTTACTTCAGGCAGCCAAAACTCACACTTAGAGAACTTTGCATACAAGCGGTTCTCACGAAGCTTGTTCAAGACACACCGCAGGTGTTCTTCATGCTCCTCCTTAGACTTGGAATAAACCAGAATGTCATCCAGATATACCACCACAAACTTATCAAGGTACTCCATGAAAACGGAGTTCATCAGCCTCGAGAAGGTAGCAGGTGCGTTGGTGAGACCGAAAGACATGACCGTGTACTCATACAGGCCATAGCGGGTGGTGAAAGCTGTTTTGGGCACATCTTCTTTGCGAATTTTGATTTGGTGATAACCACTTCTCAAGTCCAGCTTAGAGAACACCACAGCTCCTGCTAGCTGATCAAAAAGATCATTTATCCGTGGAAGAGGATATTTGTTCTTGATGGTTTTAGCATTGAGAGCCCGGTAATCAACACAGAGTCTATAGGTTCTGTCACGCTTCTTCACAAAGATTGTTGGACTACCCCAAGAAGAAGTGCTATGTTGAATGAAACCCAACTTCTCTTGTTCATCAAGTTGTCGTTTGAGTTCAGCCAACTCAGAAGGACCCATTTTATAAGGCCGCTTGGAGATAGGAGCCGTTCCAGGTTCAAGCTCAATCACGAATTCAACCTCGCGATCCGGAGGCATACCCGGCAACTCTTCAGGAAAGACATCTGGAAACTCACAGACCACTGGTACATTCTGAACAGCTTGCATAACATCATCATTCAGAGCCGCCAAGGAATAGAGCTGGACAGCAGGAGTCAGACTTGGAGAAAAGACTATATGGCCTTCAGGAATCTTCAGAGACACTGAGCGTTCAGCACAATCAATCACAGCTGGATTTGCTGTCAACCAATCCATGCCCAAGATGACATCAATGTCAGAGTTGCCCAGAACAATCAAAGAAGCCAAGAATGAAGAACCACCAATCTCAATTTGATTGCCATGACTGATCTTAGATGCTACCATATTTGCTCCAGGCGAAAGAACCATTAACCGCTTAAGAATAGGCTCCATTGTTAAATCATTCTCATTTGCAAACTTGTGAGACACAAAAGAATGCGATGCACCAGAATCAAAGAGAACTCGTGCAGGGACTGAGTTAACGGAAAGCATACCCATCACAACTCCAGGTGCGATCTCAGCTTGAGAGGCGTTGACGCAGTTGGCACGAACAACCGCAGACCTGGGCTTGGTGTTGATGTTGAGAGCCCGAGGCGGTGGTGCACGAACCGAAGGAGAGCTTGTTGCAGATCTTGGCGGGGGTGGAGGGAGAGTTTTGTTCTTCATTGGACAATTCCAGTGGGGATGTCCAGGATCTCCACACGTGAAGCAGGCACCAGCTGGACGTGGAGCAGAGTAGCCAGGGACTCCGCCAGGTGCTCTAGGGTAGTGGTTGTTGTAGCCCCTGGGAGCCGCAGTGGTGAAGTTTGGTGGCCTTGACGCGAAACTTGCAGGTCTTGGTGAAGCCGGGAGCAACGGTGGGGTGTTAGGAACCCAGACACGCCGCTTAGAAGGAGCTGCCATAACCGAAGAGCTTGATGCATCCCTGTTATGTTTCTTGGACTCCTCGAACACTTGTCGACTTGCCTCCTCTTGCAAAGCTGTGTGTTGTAGTTCTAGGAAAGATGCCGGCCTTGCATGAGTAATCGCATACTTGATCGATGCATTGAGCCCTTGCCTGAACCTCTTCTGCTTCTTCTTGTCATCAGATACCTCATCACCACCATAACGAGAGAGATTCATGAAGTTCCTGATGTAGGTGTTGACGTTATCATTCCCTTGCTTCAGGTTGAGAAAAGCCTCCTTCATCCTTTCCATTACAATCTCTGAGAGAAACTGCTCCTTGAACGCTCCAGTGATCCTTTCCCAAGTTGGCTGGAAACTAGTGCAGCTTGCCTTCAAGTAGTTCTCCCACCAGAGAGCTGCATCTCCCTTGAGAAGGTGAGTAGCACACTTGACCCACTCCTGCTCCGGAACATCAGCAGTCTCGAGCAACCTTGAGATCTCACGCAGCCAATCATCCGCGTCCAGAGGTCGGTCAGAAACATCAAACTGACGAGGGTTGAACTTGAGGAAGCTCTTGATGTCTCCACGCTTGGGAGGTGGAGGAAGTGGAGCAAACTCGTTTCTTCTGACACTCTCCTCAAAGCGCTGCTGGTTCTCTTGCATTGCTGCCAAAGCATTAGCGATGTTTGACAGCGCGGAGCCCAGTTCCGGAGGTATGTCCTCATCAGTCCGGCGTGGTGGAGCCATCCTGTCATTGATATAAAACTCAAGTCAGTACTATAATGGAAGATGATAATAATCCAAAATAGTACCAAGATGGAATTAACCAAGATTTAAGGATACAATTTACTGAGATGATATTAAAATATCAACAAAGTTCATAGAACCTAAAAGATATTAAGCATATCGCACACGACTGAAAAGGAGTGTGGTACACAAATATATCAAAGAAAAATTTTCCACAAATTTCGGCATTAAAATACCAATAGATGCGCAAAAATTACTTAACGAATCAAGATTAGTGACTCTACCGATTCAATATACAAAAGCGAATGATAAAAGTAGTGGTATGGTCGCGACTCCATCCCGCACTCAAATCATTACTCCGCACATGAACAAGTGGAACACATATCCTAACCCCTTCTTCTCACGACGAAACCTAAAGATTGGTAACTACGGAAACGAACACCCCAAACAAGATAGCGTCGGATACAAAGAGGAAGATAGATTGCGTCGGTTTGCAAAAGCCTGTCGGTATGGAATTAACCAACAGTTGATAACCAAAGGCAGATAAGATAACAACTTGGATGCAACAGATAGACAAGGGATTACACACACACACAAGCACACACAACCTATGGTACTACGGAAACCCAGAACACGTGAATCCTAGTTTGAACTTGGAGAAGAGGATTGAAAATGTTGCACTTCCTTACCAGAAAAGGGTGGGTGGGAGGGTAAGAAGAAAAGTGGAAGCAGTCCTACTCTCGCGTTTTGTTTTTCCCTAGTATACATAACTACCAAAATATTTGCTAGACTGACAACGACCGTTTGGCTGAAACCCTGAAGGTCGGGATGGCTCTGATACCAATTGTAACTACCTCGGTGAATTACGCTCCTAGATACAAGCCTGGATGAGTGGTAGTGGTTGAAATAGTACGGTGGGGCCCCAAAAGCCACTCACTGGTAGTCCTTTCAGACGTCCCAACCACTACCCTCTCAACGGGACCTGTACGGGCGGCGTAATCGGCAGGCGAAGGGATCAACTACGTACACAAGTGGGTATGTACGCAAGCCACCATACAAGAGTACATCAGAGCCATACCATCTAGAAAGAAAGGAAATATAGCAACGCCATACGGCAAGATTCAAATGACCTAGATAGATCTATATTTTAGGATACTTCCTCATACAACGCACATCAGAGTATCATGCGGAAGCGGCAAACAAAGTCCGAGTACGGATAAGAAGCAAATCGGCATAAGATGCCATAGAAATAAGCACATCCCAACTACAGGTCTCACGGATTCCCGTTCCCGGAATCTCTACACCGAACGATCGTTGCCCACATCTTCGGCTTCTTCCACCCAGTATCCGTCCTACGAAGGTACCTGTCCATCTGAACCAATAATTTATCGTGTGAGACCCTAAGGGTACTCAGCAAGTCTTAATGCCGCTAAAGGGGACACAACCTGGGGTGACGCAATTGCAGCGAAAGATAAACCCTAGCAATTCTACAGATAAACGCTAACCATCCGCCTAACCAATGATAGACGGATGTCCGTGAATTTAAGAACAACAGTTATAATAGTAATTTCATCAGATCCATCCTCCTCCCTGCTTACCAACAAGGAAGCGGACGAACAATCCCCATCCGTTGGAAATTTTATTAACCATTCCATGAGAGTTGCACTATTTACTAGTCAAGTTACTTAGTCAGATTAAGGCGGTACTTTAGTTATGCTTGTCTATGATCGAGAAACTGTGCTCCAAGTCGTCCATATCCGCGGACACGGCTTTCAGAAAGTTTTACCCGGCCGGGGTGCACCAATAGCAACACACGCTCGATCAACCTCGGAAAAACCAAATCAAAACCCAACGAGGCTTTCACGACTGAACAATCACCGGATGCAGAAATATTTCAGGGGGCCACCCCTTAAAGTAGACCCGCAACGAAGTAAGCAAGCTCCGAGACGGACTCAAGGTTTGGGTATACGGCTGTGAACGACTGGGAACCCAAAACTGGGCTTGTCGACACCGCGGAATCGTGTCCCGATCCTAAACAGTACAGGTGCTATCTGTCGCACAATTTAATTAAAACAGTAGCATGGCATAAGTACAGGATAATAAATAAAACCTCAAACTAGTTTGTGGCCCCAAGAAATAAGACTGAATCAAGCTCTGGCTCAGGGGGGTCCCATATACCTCCCGGATGTGGATAGCGCGATAAATCAAGGAACAGGAATCAAGTACTCGGGGTCTTACGGGACACAAGTGAGCAGGAAAAACCAAATAGCAGATATTGCTCACCGGTGCCACTTTCATTAGTTATCCCATTGCTACTCAGGTTAAGTTGTTTAAGTACCTCGTTATCCATCAGACTCTCACAAACCCTACACATGCTGTTCTACGACTCGCATGGCTCAAACAACTCCTATAGTAGTGGCTCATGGGATGGAGGAACAAGCTTGGTGGGGTTTAAAAGTAAAGGTTATGCATACTTGGGATTCAATTTAATGCAATCGCGACTCAATGATGCAAGAATAAGATAGAGGCAATAGGTACTGTATGTATGCAAGCATGTGGAAGTGCTTGCCTGTCAACTCAGTTGAAGCAAGGGACGGATCTGGGTAGTGCTCCTGGTTCTCTTGATATAACCCCTGCTCAGTGTCTATCCGAGAAAAACCAAACAAACAAGGCCAACATGAATATAGAGCACAAGCATATGAATAAGATGCGTCAAGCAAACAATCATGCCATGATGAATGATGCACAAGTTACATGGCAAGAAGGTAGCATGGCATGGTGAGGTGTGGAAAACAAGTAGCAACATTTTAGTGAAGTTTTGGTTCACATTTTGTTGTCATAACACTTGCTGTACCCTATATTTTTATATGATGCATGCTGCAATTAAAGTCATGGATGGCATAAACAGAAAGGTCTCGTCGAGCTGAACATTTTAGACATATCATTTGCTAAATTTGGAATTATAAATCAAAAGTTATTGATTATTTAAATTCTAGTGGCAATTAGTGTAAATTAAATAAACTTGGAATTTTAGTTGTGCAAAAGGCAATTTGAATGTCATATTTGAAATCCTGGCATTTTTCTGATATCCAAACATATATCATTTGCATTATTTGGTTTTATACATGAAAAGTTATTTAAATACTGGTTTGAATTTGAATTTGAATTATTTAAACTAGATTTTTGAAAACAGACAAAGCAGAATTGCTTTTTACACCCAGCTGCAACGAGCCCCCGTCGCTGACAGATGGGCCAGGCAACAGAGGCCCACGCGTGCTGCCAAGCCTCTGCCACCGTGGCCTTATCCAGCACAAGCGGCTGACAGGTGGGCCGGTGGGCTCGTGGGTCCACACGCCAGCGCCTGGGCAAAGAGGAACCGCGGGTTAAGTAACAAATTCTCTAGGAGCCTTTTTGCAAAACGTGCACACGACGCTGACGGGTGGGGCTAAGGGACTGCGGGTTTGAGGCGGGAAAAAGGGGAGGGGCTTAACTGCAAAGCGTGCAGAGCTGCCGCTGTCTGCTGCTGGACGTGGCGCCGCGGCGGGGGATCTGGCCGGACTTCGAACGACGATGGCGAGCGAACCACCGGGTGAATCGCATCGCGGCCAAAACGAAAAAGGTAGAGGGTTCATCGGTCTGCAACATTGGTTTGGGAAGTCTGCGCGAAGGAGGACCGTAGCGCGCGGGGCAGGGCTCTGAACCTGGCCAGATCTCCTGCTGCCGCAGCTGCTGTCGCCAGCACGCGACGCGCGGCGCACGTGCAGAGCGCTCGACCGAATGCGACGGCGACGCACGGCGAGAGGGAGAGGGAGACGTTGTCTGGGGGGAAGAGGAGCTCACCAGCAGCTCGACGGCGCGGTTGGCGAGGCTCGGGGAGGTCCGGATCCGCCGGCGGGCTCGTGGCGAGAAGCGGCAGATCTCTCCGGCCACGACGACGACGGGGCTGCTCCGGCGAGGCTACGGCTGGGTCCTCGTGTCCTGGGCGAAGCAGAGGAAGCAGCGGAGTCTCCTGGGGCTCTGGGCTGCCCTGGCGCGCTCGGGGTCGTAGGGAAGCAGAGGTGGTCGCCGCTAGGGTTTAGAAGGACGGGGGGGCATGGCTGAGCTGGGAAGGTAGGAAGGAGGGAGGAGGGTTTCCTGGGGTGGACGGTGAGTGCCTGGGCGAGGCAGAGACGTGGGGAAGGATAAGATCGCAAGGGGAGCAGGAGGGTTGCGTGGGGGAGGGGAAGCTGGCCAGGGTTGCGTCGGTGTCCCTTTTTCCCTCCCTCACGTGAGCCAGGGCGGGTAGCTGGTGGTTGAGCGGGTCCAGGCTGGGTTGGAGAGGGCTCGGGTAGGCAGGTGTGAAGGGGGGCCCCTAGGGCAGGGAGAGAAGAGAGGAAGAGGGCCGGCTCGGCTAGGGGTAGGTTTGGGGTGGGGTAGCTAGGGCATGGTGACCATGTGGCATGCAAGATAGGTCTAGGGGTAGATAGTTAGAGTGGATGGGAAAAGGGGGGTGCTTGGGTTGAGATAGAATGGGTGTGGTGTAGGTCCTAGCTAGGATTGGCATGGCATGGGGTAGGTTTAGGGTTTAGCTAAGAGAGGGTATGGATAGAGGGGGGTGGTACCTACTTGATCATGCAAGCTTGGACAAGATCACACTAAAACAAAACAAGGAAAAAGGGAGAGAGATGTGGTGATGGGGTTGTCCTTATGCTCACACATGATCACATGTGTATGCATGGAGATGGGGAAAGAGGTTTAGGTGATATAGAGAAGAAAAACTACAAGCCAACACAAGTTTTAAAATCAAGGGGAGGTGTCCCATGCAAACAAAGCTAAAACATTCCCAAAGCCAAAAGAAAGGTGGCACTTGCATGGCCCATGCAACAATATTTGCCATGTGGTTATATTGTGAAAACAACATTATTTCATGTGGCTTTAATCCTTGCATTCCCAAAAGGTGGGCAAAGGCCAAGCAAAAGATTATGGGTGGAATCCAACCAACAACATGAGCTAGAGATAACTCAAATAAAATGCCAAGCCCATATTAATTGGATGGTGGAAATATAAGGTGGTGAAAGAAAAGGTGGTGGAGTCAATAAGAGAGATGCCCTCAACTCAACTTGGGCATTTAACAATATATCAAGAGCCAAATACAATATCAAGAGGCAAACACAATTAATAATGCACATTAGTTAAGAACCAAATAAGAAGAGGTTTTATATGATGCTCAAATGCAAGGTGGCATGATGACATGAGCATGACATGGTGATGATGCAACAATTATATGTTGGAAGTGGCCCTTTTTATTATTATAACAAGTAGCATTACAGGTGTTAGACAACTGGGATGCTACACAGGTGGGGACAGGGGTTCACGGGCCCACGTGCCAGTGGGGCAACGGCAGCGGCTGACAGGTGGGGGGGATAAGGGACCACGGGTGGAAAACTTAATAAGCGAGGATCCTTTTTGCAAAACGGCTCGGGGCACAGACAGGTGGGGACAGAGGGAGCGCGGGTTGAGAAAAAGGTTTGGGGGGTTTTGTGCAAAGCGTCAGGCGCGCACTGTACTTCTTCCTATCCGCGTCGAGCGACAGAGGGTCGAGGTGGGGATCGAACCCGCGCCCTCTGGCGCGCCAGCGGAGACGGCTACCGCTGCGGCGGCTGCGCGGTTGTTGACAGGGGAGCGCACGGGGGCTAGATAGGTTGCGGCGCGACGTGGGAGCGAGCCAGCGCAGCGGCCGACGGCGCGCGCAGAGCGTTCGACGAAACGCGCGGCGCGACCAGACGACGGCGGCGAAGGCAAAGATGTCTGGGAGGGAGCTGGGCTTACCGCGGTGGGGTTGGTGGCGCTGGATCGGTTCGGCGAGCAGCGGATCGACGACGGGGCAGACGCCGGGCGTAGCTAGGGTTTCGGCCGGCGCAGCGCTGGTTCCGGCGGCTCCGGTCCTCCTCCTCCTCGACGACGAGAGCAGGGCGATGCAGGGGATCCTTCTTGAGCTCCCAGGACACTCCACGGACGCGTGGCTCGCCAGGAACAACGGGACGTGGAGGAGCCGACGGTGGGTGGCTCAGAGGGTAGCCGGAGGCGGTGGAGAAAGAGGGAGAGAGGGGAGGCTACGGGGTGGATCTGGGGAGAGGCCAGAGGGGTGTGGGGTGGATAATAACGAGGGGGTGAGGTGGGGCTTGCGTGGGGGAGGGGCAGGTCGGCTCGGCCACCTTTCTCTCCTCACGTGCATGGGTCGAGCGGCACATGGGGAGGGAGGAGGCTGCCAGGTGGGGTAGGGTAAGGGGAGCTCGGGGTGGGACCAGGTCGAGCAGGAGGTGGGTCGGGTTGGTAGGAGCTTGCGGCCGAGAGAGGAGGAGAGAGATAGAGGGTCGAGCTAGGGTTAGATAGGAGGGGTAGATAGCTGGGGTGGGGCCTGCACGCTAGAGGGAAGGGGAGCTCGAGAGAGAGGGGCACTTAGGGTGTGGTAGGTTTAGGTGAGAGAGGGAGGGACAAGTTAGCTATGGTTTAGATAGTTTAGGTGTATCTTAGAGTTTAGCCAAGATGGGATATGGGGTATGGAGTAGGTGTTAGAGAGAACTAGGATAGAGGATTAGAGAGAGGGGGGGGGGTGGATTAGGGTTTTGGTCTAGAGAGGGGGAAGGTTAGATGCTAGGGGTTCCTTTTGACAAGAACCAACCATGCACTAAACAAAACCCCATCAAGACCAAGACTAGAAAAAGAGGGAAAAGGTGATTAGGGTAGGGTCTCACTAGAAGGGGAGAGAGAGGTAGAGGGTTTGGGTGGGGTACTATACTAGCTAAACCAAGATCAAGCAAGGGAAAAGGGAAAAACATGCAAGCAAAACAAAAATAACATTCAAAGGTCAAGTAAAAGGTGGCACTTGCATGGCCCATGCAAGCAATAAATGCCATGTATTCACATTGTGAAAACAACATAAAATCATGTGGCATTATTCCATGCATTCCCAAAAGGTGGGAAAAGGCCAAGCATAAGATTATGAGTGGAATCCACCCAACCCACATGAGCTAGAGGTAACCACAATAAAATGCCAAGCTCATATTAGTTGGATGGTGGAATTACAAGGTGGTGAAGAAAAAGGTGATGGAGTCAATAAGAGATATGTCCCCAAATCAACTTGGGCATTTAACAATATATCAAGAACCAAATACAATATCAAGATGCAAATACAATTAATAATGCACATGAGATAAGAACCAAACAAGAAGGGGTTTTATATGATGCTCAAACGCAAGGTGGCATGATGACATGAGCATGATATGATGATGATGCAACAATTATATGTTGGAAGTGGCCCTTTATTACTAGAACAAGTAGCATTACAGGTGTTAGACAACTGGGATGCTACAAAGATGAGTACACTGCTTTAATACAAAATAAAACATGGCATCTTGTTCCCCCACATTTTACAAAAAATCTTATTGACTGTAAATGGGTGTACCGTGTCAAGAAACATGCAGATGGCACAGTTGATAGATACAAGGCACGCTTGGTTGCAAAAGGCTTCAAGCAAAGATATGGAATAGATTATGAGGACACTTTCAGTCCCGTTGTCAAGGCAGCAACTATTAGAATTGTTCTATCCATTGTTGTCTCTAGGGACTGGAGTTTGAGGCAGCTAGATGTCAAGAACGCGTTTTTGCATGACGTTCTGGAAGAGGAGGTCTACATGAAACAACCCCCAGGTTTTGAATCTTCCGCTACTCCTCACTATATTTGCAAACTTGACAAAGCTCTATATGGACTCAAGCAAGCTCCCCAAGCATGGTACTCCAGACTTAGCACCAAGTTGCAACAACTTGATTTTGCTCCTTCCAAAGCAGACACTTCACTCTTTATTTATCACAAAGCTAATGTTATGATATTTGTTCTAATATATGTTGATGATATCATAGTCACTAGCTCATCAGATCAGGCTATCTCTGCACTTCTTCAAGACCTTAATGATGATTTTGCACTCAAGGATCTGGGAGATTTGCATTTCTTTTTGGGTATAGAGGTAAAGAAAACTCAGAATGGTTTGCTTCTTACTCAGGAAAAGTATGTTGTTGATTTGCTGACGAAAGTAAATATGATAAAATGCACATCCTCTCCCACACCGCTATCCTCTACTGAAAAATTGTCCTTAACCGAGGGAACTCCTCTTGGTCCTGATGATAGTACACAATATAGAAGCATTGTAGGAGCCTTACATGACTTGACACTCACCAGGCCTGATATTTCTTTCTCAGTAAATAAAGTTTGTTAGTATCTTCATGCTCCTACCACTGCTCATTGGACAGCTGCCAAAAGAATCTTGAGATATGTCCAGGGTATCATACATGTTGGTTTAACTTTTCAGAAATCTTCATCTAGTTTGCTGAGTGCCTTCTCAGATGCAGATTGGACAGGATGTTTGGATGATAGAAGATCTACAAGAGGATTTGTTGTATTTTTTGACCAAACTTGGTTTCATGGAGTGCAAGGAAACAACCTACAGTTTCTAGATCCAGCACTGAAGCAGAATACAAAGCTCTTGCAAATGCCATAGCAGAATTGATATGGATTGAAGCTTTTCTTGGTGAACTTGGTGTTCAACTAAAGGTAAAGCCATGTTTATGGTGTGATAACTTAGGCTCTATCTATCTGTCTGCAAATTCTATCTTTCATGCTAGAAAAACATATTGAGACTCATTATCACTTTGTTCGAGAACGAGTTGCTAACAAAATGCTTGAGATCAAATTTATCTCAAGCAAAGATCAAGTTGCAGATGGTTTCACCAAAGCTTTGGCAGTTAAGGATCTAAATGAGTTCAAGCGTAATCTCAACCTTTCAGCAGGTTGTGATTAAGGGGGGCTGTTAGACTAAATATTTGTATCATTGTAACGTGGTAACGTGATGATCATGGAGACGTCACACCTGAAGTACGACGTCACACCTGACGTACATACTCACGTGTATCTATAACAACATTAGAGATAGGGATAGGGAGATAGAGTTCTTATCTTATCAGTTTGATTGCTAGCGATTATATCTCCTGTAATTGTGCCGCCTCATGTACCGGTCACGCTCGGGGCTTTTCCGAGCATATATGAACACACAGCCGAGACTCCCAAAGGTGCTCTCGTTTTTTCAAAACTTAGTCTATTGACAGTGAGGAAATAAGAACAACAATTAGTGGACGAAATATGCGACGGCAGTTGGGCATCCTGCATTATCAAGATCATCATTTATAGTTAGACCATTTGCTTTTTTCAGTGTATATGCCCCTGTTCTAACAGTTGCTTTCTACAGATACTACATCCATTAAAATTCATAATACAGTATCTCTTATAAACAATTCCATGTGTTATTTACATTGTACAGTACATGGGCAGTTAGTTACCAGTTTAGCTTCATCAAATGCTTAACAGTGCATTCAAGTCACGGACTTATGACACCACCACATAGAGCTGCATGCTAGCTGCCGCCGCTCATGGCGTGCCACACGGACACGGCGATCCCCACCAGAACCGCCGCCGCGGCCGCCATGTTTGCCACCAGCTCCGTCGTCGAGGTTGGATCCCTGCTCGCCGGCGGCAGCAGCTTCGGTGCCACTTCCCTTCTCTCGCCCACTGCCGGCGGTGTAGTTCCACTTCCAACGTTTGCCGCCTCTCTCGCTCTCCTGCCCTCCATCTTCTTCTTCTCTTTCTTCTTTATCTCCTCCAGCAACGGCAGCCTAACCTTCTCGGCCGCCTCTTGTGCCTTGCCGCGCTTCTTGCTCTTGTCTGTTGCGTCGGGAAGACGACGAAGAGGTGGAGGCGGCGGCGGTGGTGGTGCTGGCGGAGATGGAGATGCCATGGCGATTTGTATCTCTGACAGCGTGGGCGACTTTGGTATGTTTGACAGCGTGGGAAACTTTGGTATGTCTGACACCGTGGGGGACTCTGGCTCAGGCAAATTGGCTGTACTCTGCTTCTGGGGTGGCAATGGCAGCGATGGCCCGGGATCCGGCTCGGCCGTCTTTGGGGCAGTAAAGATGGCCGGAGGTTCCCAAGGCTTCCTTTCGTCGGTGGTTGGCTTGGGAGCAGTGACTGGAGCGTGATTCGAATTCCGCCTCGGAACCGGAAGCCACGCCTTTGGATCGAAAAAAGTGGACTTCGTCGGAGGTGGCGGTGGTGGTTGAAATGAAGGTAACCGTGCAGGTGCAGGTTCCCGTGGTGGCGGCGGTGGCGGAGGCGGCTTTGGCATGAAAGAAGTGGACTTCTTCAGAGGTGGTTGATATGAAGGTAGCCGTGCAGGTTCCCGTGGTGGTGGCGGTGGCGGAGGCGGAGGTGGAGGCAGCCTTGGCATAAAAGAATTGGACGTCACCGGACGTGAAGGTGGACGCGATGGCCATAGTGGTGCCGGTGCTGGCTCCCTTGGTGGAGACGGCGGCGCCGGCGGCTTTGGCTCGAATGCAGTGGCCGGAAACGGAGGCAGCGGAGGCCGGAGTTTTGGTTCGAATGCAGTGGGCTCCGCCGGCGGCGGCGGGGGCTTTGGCTCGGAAACAGTTGGGGGCTTTGGCGCAAACGAAGGAAGTGGACGTGATAATGGCTCCCGGGGTGGAGGCAGCGGAGGCCGGAGCTTTGGTTGATCGAAACCAGTGGGCTTCACCGGCGGTGGCGGAGGAGGAGGTGGAGGTGGCGGCAATAGCGGCGGTCGGAGCTTCGGCTCGAAGAAGTTCGGCTTGCCCGGGGGTGGAGGTAAACGTGGAGGAGGAGGTACCGAAGACGGAGGCTGGAACGACGACGTTCTCGGCAACGGCTCCGGCGACGGTGTCGTCGGCGAGGCCGCGTCCCCGGCGGCGGCGGGGACAATGGGGAGGGTGATGAGGAGCCTGTCGTCCTCGAACCTGGCCCTGACGCCGTCGGCGTCGCAGCCGTCGGGGAGGCGGAGGTCCTTGGTGAAGCGGAACCACCTGCCGCCCCTGGCCGGGCGGCCGCCGGTGACGCGGAGCACGCCGTAGTTGTCCACCTGCACCCGCACGTGCTCCTTCCTGAACCCCGGCAGCCGGATCTCCACCACGTCCTGCTCGTCCCCGGCCTGCTTCCACTCCACGGCCGGGTCCAGCTCCTCTCCCTCCTCCTCCCCGTAGGCTCGGCCGCCGGCGACGTCCATTTTATCCGTGCTTGCCTGCCTCCCGTCGCCGGACCAAGCGTGCATGTGCTGATGGCGATGTTATGTTTTTATATACAGATATATACTATTCCAAAGAAAAAATAAAGAGGATTGGAATTGGTGTGGGATCAAAGAATCGAGGTCGCCTGATGGATGGAGATTGCGTAGAGTGGGGCAAGCAATTAAGGACATGATACGTTTCTTCCATGCCTCTGCTTTGGTCTGCAAATCGGTTTCGTCTCCCGCGACAGGAGCTTGCTTTTACCAACATTCTAGTCCATCAAAATTATAACTACATTGTCTTCCAAAAGAAGTGTAGGATTTCAAAATTCCACTCTAGCTTGGGCCTGTATGATTTGAACTCCTCCGTTCTTAAAATATGATGCATATAGCTTTTGATGAAAATCAATCTATATTAAAATTTGACCAGAAATATTGAAAAGAATATAAATATCTACAATACCAAATATACACAATATGAAAATATATTTCACAATGGTTCTAACAATATTGATTTGAGATTATAAATGTTTACACCTTTTTCTATGCATTTTGATCAAACTTTAGAAAGTTTGACTTTGACTAAAATTATATGTATCCTATGAGTATATGTTGAAATGCAAGTGCACTGTATATCTTTCTCGGTTATTTCACGTTTTTGGAATAGTGCCTTAGGGCAAATTTTCTAGGACCAAAGAGGTTAATCACAACCTCCTATTAATTATTGCATGCACCAATATTTTTCCACGCATGAGAGGGGAGAAGAGAAATGACATACTGTAGTACCATGAGGGGTATCATGCATGCCATCTTGTCAACATAAGGATGTGGCCACTGGTGGAAAAGGGCCTCCAGTCCCGGGCCGCAACTGGCTTTAGTCCCGGTTTTGGGCCCGGAACTGTGAAAACGGGACTAGAGGCACCTCCCCCTCTAGTTCCGGCTCGCTACGGCCCGCGACTGAGAACAACCACGCGACTGTTTCAGCGCCGCGGGGGTGGAAACCCTCTAGTCCCGGGCCGTAACACCACCCGGGACTATAAGGTTTCCTGCCGCGGCAGAGAATTGTGTGTTTCTCTGCCGAGGCAGAGATTGTGTCCTTCTCCCTCCACCGCCGGCCAAGGAGGCCGACTTGGGGGAGGACTCCCTACCCCTGGCCGGCGCCCTCCCACCTATAAAAGAAGGGGCAGGGGTGCCCCCTCTAGCCTACACCTCTCACACCCCGAAACCCTAACCCTAAGCCGCCGGCGCCACCACCCCTGCTGCTGCCGCCGCCTAGGGCACCACCATCTCGCCGATTTGGGGTGAACCCTAACCCTAGCCGCCGGCTAGCCTCCTTCCTTGGCGCCTCTAAACCCTAGATCTCCAAGGCCTCTCTCATAGTCCACCATACTCGCTCCGGCTTAAGGCGAAGCCCTGCGAGATCTCCCCTCTACTTCCGGTACCACGCCGTCGTGCTGCCGGAATCGCGAGGAGAGTGCTACAACCTCCGCTGCCTGTTGGAACAAGGGAGAGGAAGGTCTTCATCGAGTACCGAACGTGTGACCGACTGCGGAAGCGCTGCCGGAACGCAGCGCCGGAAGGATCGTCTACACGATCTTGAGATCGGCAAGAGTACGACTACATCACCCACGAGAATCTGATCTCGTTAACCGCTTTGGAATCTTCAAGGGTGAGTTCCTCTATCGACTCGTTGCTACAATCTAGTAGATAGATCTTGGCTTGTTTGTTTGCATGCGGTAGAAATTTTTTGTTTTCCATGCTACGAACCCCTACAGTGGTATCAGAGTCGTGTCTATATGTAGATCTGTTGCACGAGTAGAACATAATGGTCATTGTGGGCGGTGGTGCTTTTATTATCAATTGCTTCTTGTGTACTTTGCATCTTGCGGTATGATGGGATGAAGCGGCCCGGGCTAACCTTACATCACATCGTTCATGAGACTTTCTCCACGATGAACATGCAACTTGTATTGCATAAGTGGTTTTCCGGGTGTCTGTCTCTCCCATTATAGTATAGATCCAATTTACAACGTGCACTTGATAGTTCAAGCATCAACATTGTGGTTCTTGTTCGTAAGTTAGAGCGACACTTATTAAAAGCCCCAAACCACGTAAAATATGCAAAGAAAATTAGAGGCGTCTAACTTTGTTTTGCAGGGGTGTGTCTTGATGTGATATGGCCATGATTGTGATTATATTTGATGTATGCAATGTTCCTTATTGTAAGTTGGCAACCGGCAGGAGCCATATGGTTGTCTTTAAATTCTGTTAAGACCCGCGTGTCTATTCAAAGTAGTTGTAATAGTTGAAGCTGGTGGACAACAACCATGGAGCGGCGTCATTGACCTTGATGCAATGCCGGTGATGATGGAGATCATGTTCGTGCTTGAAGATGGAGATCGGAAGCACAAAGAAGAAAGGCCATATCATATCACATATTATGAATTGCATGTGATGTTAATCCTTTATGCATCTTGTATTGCTTAGTTAACGACGGTAGCATTATAAGATGATCCCTCATGCACATAAATTTCAAGTTCTAAAGTGTTCATCCTTAGTAAGCACCGTTGCTAAAGCTTGTTGTTTCGAAGCACCAGGTGATGATCGGGTGTGTTAGATTCTGCAAGTGTATACAACGTGAGCAAGCCAGATTTGCTCATGCGGAAGCTAAGGTTTGATCTTGACGAGCCTAGCATGTACATACATGGTCTCGGAACACAGATCACCGAAAGGTAAAGCATGAATCATATAGTAGATATGATGAACATGTCGACTGTTCACCATTGAAGCTACATCAACTCTCGTGATGATCGGTTTTGATGTGGTGGATTTGGTTCGTGTGATCACTAAAACAATGTGAGGGATATTGTTTTGAGTGGGAGTTCACCTAGATTAATTTAACTATTAATTAGAACTCAATTTGTCATAAACTTAGTCTAAACTATTGCAAATATGTTGTAGATCAATGGCGGCCCCTACCATCAATTTTAATGCGTTCCTAGAGAAAGAAAAGTTGAAAAACAATGGAAGCAACTTTGCGGATTGGTTCCGCAATTTGAGGATTGTCCTCAATGCTGGTAATTTGACCTATGTGATGGATGCACCGCTGGGTGACCCGCCTGCAGCTGATGCTACCGATGAGGTAAAGAATGTTTTCCTCGCTCAGAAGAATCAATACTCCACAATTCAGTGTGCTATCTTGTATGGTTTGGAATCGGAGCTCCATAAAAGGTTTGAGAACCATGACCCACATGATATTGTCCGTGAACTCAAAATGATATTTGAGGCTCACGCGGCAATTGAGAGTTATGAGGCTTCTGAAAAATTCTTTAACTGCAAGATGGAAGAGGGCAGCTCCGTCAGTGAGCATGTGCTTAAGATGTCTGGGCACGCAAACAAACTCCAAACTTTGGGTATAGTGATTCCTAATTCTTTGGGGATACATCGTGTCCTCCAATCACTACCACCAAGTTACAAGAACTTTGTGATGAACTACAATATGCAAAACATGGACAAGACGTTGCCAGAACTCTTCTCCATGTTAAAATCTGCAGAAGTGGAGATCAAGAAAGAGCACTAAGTGTTGTTGGTCAATAAGACCACCAAATTCAAGAAAGGCAAGTCTAAGCAAAAGGGAAACTTCAAGAAGGGTGGTAAGAAAGTTTCCGCACCGGCGAAGAAGACCAGTGCTGGACCTAAGCCTGATACTGAGTGATTTTACTGCAAGCAAGAAGGTCACTGTAAGCGGAATTGCCCAAAGTACTTGGCGGATTTGAAGAACGACAACATCAAGAAGAAAGGTATATCCGATATACATGTTATTGATGTGTATCTCACTAGTACTCGTAGTAGTGCCTGGGTATTTGATACTGGTTCGGTTGCTCATATTTGTAACTCGAAACAGGTGCTGCAAAATAAATGGAAGCTAGCGAAGAATGAGGTGACGATGCACGTTGGAAATGGATCAAAGGTTGATGTGATCGCGGTCGGCACGCTACCTCTTCATCTACCATCGGGATTAGTTTTATACTTAAATAATTGTTATTTGGTGCCTGCGTTGAGCATGAACATTATATCGGGATCTTGTTTATTGCGAGACGGTTACTTGTTTAAGTCCGAGAATAATGGTTGTTCGATTTATATGAGTAATATGTTTTATGCACATGCACCTTTGATAGATGGTCTATTCTTATTGAATCTCGATTGTAGTAATACACACATAAATAACATTGAGGCTAAACGTTTGAAATTGAGTGATAACTCGACCTATATGTGGCACTGTCGTCTTGGTCATATCGGAGTGAAGCATATGAAGAAACTCCATTCCGATGGACTTCTTGAATCACTTGATTTCGAATCACTTGAAAGATGTGAAGCATGTCTGATGGGTAAAATGACTAAGACTCCATTTTCTGGTATGATGGAGCGAGCTATGGACTTGTTGGAAATCATACATACCGATGTGTGTGGTCTAATGAGTGTAGCATCGCGCGGTGGTTATCGTTATGTTCTTACCTTCACAAATGACTTGAGTAGATATGGGTATATCTATTTCATGCAACATAAGTCCGAAACTTTCGAGAAGTTTAAGGAATTTCAAAGTGAGGTGGAGAATCAATGTAACAAGAAGATTAAATTTCTACGTTCTGATCGTGGAGGTGAATATCTAAGTTACGAGTTTGGCGAGCATTTGAAGAAATGCGGAATACTTTCACAATTGACACCGTCGGGAACACCACAGCGTAATGGTGTGTCCGAACGTCGTAATCGAACTCTCTTAGATATGGTTCGTTCTATGATGTCACTTACAAATTTACCGCTATCGTTTTGGGGTTATGCATTAGAAACAGCCGCATTCACTTTAAATAGGGCACCATCTAAATCCGTTGAAATGACACCGTATGAATTATGGTTTGGGAAGAAATCTAAATTGTCGTTCCTTAAAGTTTGGGGGTTGCGAAGCTTATGTAAAGAAGTTACAACCGTGCAAGCTTGAACCCAAAGCGGAAAAATGCATCTTCATAGGTTACCCTAAGGAAACTATCGGGTATACCTTTTATCATAGATCCGAGGGCAAAATCTTTGTTGCCAAGAATGGATCCTTTCTAGAGAAAGAATTTCTCTCGAAAGAAGTGACTGGAAGGAAAGTAGAACTCGACGAGGTTGTCGAACCTTCTCTCGAACTTGCGAGTAGCGCAGCACCGGAAGAAGTTCCTGTGGCACCTACACCAATAAGAGAGGAAGCTAATGATGATGATCATGAAACTTCGGTTGAAGTTTCTACAGAGCCTCGCAGGTCAACAAGAAATCATAACACTCCTGATTGGTATGATCCCGTTATGAGTGTCATGTTGGTGGATAACACCGATGACCCTAAGACATATGAGGAAGCAATGATGAGCCCAGATTCCAATAAATGGCAAGAAGCCATGAAATCCGAGATTGGATCCATGTACGAAAACCAAGCATGAACTTTGGTAGACTTACCAGATGGCCGAAAGGCTGTCGAGAACAAATGGATTTTCAAGAAGAAAACAGACGCTGATGATAATGTTACTGTCTATAAAGCTCGACTTGTCGCAAAAGGGTTTCGACAAATTCAAGGAGTTGACTACGATGAGACTTTCTCACCAGTAGCGAAGCTAAAGTCTGTGAGGATTATGTTAGCAATCGCTGCATATTACGATTATGAAATATGGCAGATGGATGTCAAAACAGCGTTCCTCAATGGAGACATTGATGAAGAGTTGTATATGATGCAACCCAAAGGTTTTATCGATCCTAAAGATGCTAACAAGGTGTGCAAACTTCAAAGGTCCATATATGGTTTGAAGAAAGCATCCCGAAGTTGGAATCAATGTTTTGATAAAGTAATCAAAAGTTTTGGTTTTATACAAATTTATGGAGAAGCTTGTATTTACAAGAAAGTGAGTGGAAGCTCTGTAGCATTCTTAATACTATATGTAGATGACATATTGTTGATTGGGAATGATGTAGACCTTCTTAATAGTGTCAAGGAATATTTGAATAATAGTTTTTCAATGAAAGATCTTGGCAAAGCAGCTTACATATTAGGCATAAAGATTTATAGAGATAGATCGAGACGCCTAATATCATTGTCACAAAGTACATATTTGGACAAAGTTCTAAAGAGGTTTGGAATGGAAGATAGCAAGAAAGGGTTCTTGCCCATGTTGCCCAATACGACCTTGAGTAAAACTCAAAGTCCAGCAATGGCAGAAGATAGAGAAAGGATGAGCAAGACTCCCTATGCCTCAGCCATATGATCTCTAATGTATGCCATGCTATGTACTAGACCCGACATTGCATATGCTGTTAGTTTGACTAGCAGATATCAAAGTGATCCAGGAGTGGATCATTGGACAATGGTCAAAAACATCCTTAAGTACTTGAGAAGAACTAAGGATATGGTTCTTTCTTATGGAGGTGATGAACAACTCGTTGTTAATGGTTACACCATGCTAGTTGGAACTCCGATCCAGACGATTCTAAATCTCAATATGGATACATATTTATTTTGAACGGTGCAGCAGTTAGCTAGAGGAGTGCAAAGCAAAGCATTATGGCGAGATCTTCAACTGAATCGGAATACATAACTGCTTCGGAGGCTTCACAAGAAGCGATATGGATGAAGGAGTTCATTACAGAGCTCGGTGTGGTTCCAAGTGCGCTGGACCCAATGTCCATCTAATGTGATAACATGGGCGCCATAGCCAATGTGCAAGAACCAAGGTCACACGAGAAGCTGAAGCACATCAAGCTACGTTTTCACACTATTCGAGAACATGTCCAAGATGGTGACATAAAGATTTTCAAAGTACACACAGATCTGAATGTGGCGGATCCGTTGACTAAACCTCTCCCGAGGGAAAAACATGACCAACACCAAACTGCCATGGGTGTTCGGTGTATTACCATGTAATCTAGATTAGTTGACTCTAGTGCAAGTGGGATACTGTTGGAGATATGCCCTAGAGGCAATAATAAATGTAGTTATTATTATATCTTTGTGTTTATGATAAATGTTTACATTCATGCTATAACAGTATTAACAAGGAAACATTAATACTTGTGTGATTTGTAAACTAAATTAGAGTCCCTAGTAAAGCCTCTTCATAATACTAGCTTGTTGGTTAATAGATGATTGTGGTTTCCCTATCATGAACATTGAGATATTATTAACAACAAGATCATATCATTACGAGAATGGTATGATGGACATACTCCTATAGATAAGCGTAGCATAAAGATCAAGTCATTTTAATAGTTCAATTGGTATATGCTTTCTGATACATAGTAACCTAATTCCTTCGACCATGAGATCATGATTATCACCATCATCGGAAGGATGCTTTGATGACATCGAACACCACACCATAACTGGATGGCTATAAAGGTGGCATTGAGTGTTCGGAAAGTATGGGTTGAGACACATGAATCAAGAGTGGGATTTGTCCATCCATATGATGGATAGATAAACTCTGGGCCCTCTCGGTGGAATGTCATCCAATTAGCTTGCAATCATGTGACTGGCTCACAAGGGATCACATACCACGGGAACGAGAAAAGAGTACTTATCGGTAACGAGGTTGAACTAGGTATGCAGAGATACCGACGATCAAAACCTCGGATAAGTAAACTATCGTGAGACAAAGGGAAATTGGTATCGTATGTAAGTGGTTCATTCGATCGCAAAGTAATCGTAGAAATATGTGGGATCCATATGAATTTCCAGATTCCTCTATTGGTTATTGTTCGGAGAAGTGTCTCGATCATGTCCGCATAATTGACGAACCGTAGGGAGACACACTTAAGGATTCGATGTTGTTGAGTAGTTATGGAATAATGAGTAAGATACCAAATGTTTTTCGGAGTCTCGGATGGGATCCGGGATATCACGAGGAGATCCAGAATGGTCCGGATAATAAGATTCATATAAGGAAAGTCCTGTTTCGGAGTTAGGGAATGATTCTGGTGTTTTCATCGGCAATGTTCTAGAAGGGTCCGGAAGGTCCGGCACTCCGGAGGGGAAGGGTACATGAATGTGTCATAACAATGTGGAATGGTTACATCATGTACTAGGTATCATGGCTGAGCAAAATAAAGGGATAAATCAAATCCTAGTTTGAAAAGTCAAACGGCAAGTTTGCTTGGTGGAGGGAGAGTAGGAAACCTACTTGGGGAGGAAGTCCTTCTCCCTCCACCGCCGTCCAAGGAGGCTGACTTGGGGGAGGACTCCCTCCCCCTGGCCGGCGCCCTCCCACCTATAAAAGAAGGGGCAGGGGTGCCCCCTCTAGCCTACACCTCTCACACCTCGAAACCCTAACCCTAATCCGCCAGCGCCACCACCTCTGCTGCCACCGCCGCCTAGGGCACCACCAACTCGCCGAGTTGGGGTGAACCCTAACCCTAGCCACCGGCTAGCCTCCTCCCTTGGCTCCTCTACACCCTAGATCGCCAAGGCCTCTCTCATAGTCCACCATACTCGCTCCGGCTTAAGGCGAAGCCCTGCGAGATCTCCCCTCTACTTCCGGTACCACGCCGTCGTGCTGCCGGAATCGTGAGGAGAGTGATACAACCTTCGCTGCCTGCTAGAACAAGGGAGAGAAAGGTCTTCATCGAGTACCGAACGTGTGACCGACTGCGGAAGCGCTGCCGGAACGCAGCGCCGGAAGGATCGTCTACACGATCTTGAGATCGGCAAGAGTACGACTACATCACCCACGGGAATCCGATCTCGTTAACCGCTTTGGAATCTTCAAGGTTGAGTTCCTCTATCGACTCGTTGGTACAATCTAGTAGATAGATCTTGGCTTGTTTGTTTGCATGCAGTAGAATTTTTTTTCCATGCTACGAACCCTTACACCTGGATGGCCATCAACGGTGACCCTGACCCCTTTCATAAGATGGTTGCTAAGCTCAAATGCACCACCAGGCAGCTGATGAGCTGGGATGATAAGAAGGTGGGATAGGTCAAACTGTAGCTTATGACAGCAGGGGTGATTATATACTACCTGGATGTTGCCATGGAGACTAGGCAACTTTCGTCAGACGAGCGCACTCTTCGTGCAATGTTGAAGCGCACCTACCTAGGGCTCGCTTCGCTAGAACGCACAATGGCGCGCCAAAGAGCTAAGATTAGGCGGTTGGGCGAGGGGGATGCCAACACGACATTATTACACCAACATGCATCTTACCGTCGGCAGAAGAACATAATTCTCAACCTAAAGGTTGAGGGCGCGATAATGGTTGATCATGCTGCCATGGCTAAAACCTCATACAACCACTTTCAGGGGCTTGTGGGCTTGTGGGCATGGAGGTGGCGTGGCTACACTCGCTAGACCTCGAATTTCTAGGTACCATCATGAGGACCTATCACACCTTGATTCCCCATTCACTAAGGAGGAGTTGTGGGATGTGGTCAAGCACCTGCCTCACAGTAAGGCTCCAGGACCGAACGACTTCACTCAGAGTTCCTGCAGAACTGTTGGGGGGTGGTCAAGGTCGAATTCATGGCAACCTTCACCAAGTTGTACACCATGAATGGGCATGGTTTCTAGGGCCTCAACTAGGCCCTGGTAATACTACTGCCCAAGAGTAGTGATGCGGCTACCCTAGGTGACTAGAGGCTGATTAGCCTCATCCACATCCTTGCCAAGCTTGGGGCAAAGGTGCTGGCTTCGAGGCTGGCTCCTAAGATGGGAGCCATGGTTGACCTGAACTAGTGTTCGTTCATCAGGAAGTGCTACATACATGAAAACTTCATGTTGGTTCAGCAAACTGCGTGGACGCTACATATGCTTAAGGAGCCACGAGTCATGCTAAAGCTAGACATAGCTAAGGCATTTGACTCCGTCTCCTGGGCGCTGTTGGTTGAGGTGATGTAGAAGCTAGGGGTTTGGCCCCAAATTTTGCGAGCTAGTTGCCATACTATTTTCGTCAGTGAGCACCAGGGTGATGCTCAATGGCGAGATAGGACCCCCCATATCGCATCGATGGGGCCTGAAACAGAGAGACCCCCTATCACCGATGTTGTTCATGTTATTCATTGGCAGGGCCTAAGACAGAGAGATCCCCTGTCGCTGATGTTGTTTGGGTGATGGCCAAGGCCTTGGTGTTCGTCATGCTGAAGTGAGGTGCTCACCGCGAGCTATTGATGACCGTCTACCTATATGCATATGACGTGGTGATATTTTGCCACCCGGATGAGACGGAGCTGCGCATGGTATGCGTGCTCCTGACGCTCTTTGGTGAGGCATTAGAGATGCATATCAATGATACGTCCAAAACGTATCTACTTTCCCGAACACTTTTGCTATTGTTTCTCCTCTAAACTTGTGTGATTTGGATACAACTAACACGGACTAACGCTATTTTCAGTAGAATTACCTTGGTGTCTAGTTTTTGTGCAGAAAATCAACTATCAGGAAAAATCCCGGAAAATATGCCAAAAATCATATTTCACCAGAAGATCCACGGAGCCAGAGTATGAGACAGAGTGGAGGCCTAGGGGCCCACACCCTTGCCAGGCGCGGGCCAGGCCTGGCCGCGCCTAGGGGGGTGTGCGGCCACCCCAGGCACCCCCTCGGGCTCCCTCTTCGCCTATAAGTTACCCCTTGACCTAAAAAACGAGGGGGGTTTGATGTTTTTACAAAAAGAGTTCCGCTGTGCTGCCACCACCACCAGAAGCCGCGATTCGGATCCAGAAACTCCGTTCTGGCACCCTGCCGGGACGGGGATTTTGGGGAGGATCATCGCCATCGTCATCACCAACGCCTCTCCATCAACCATCAATGTTTGAGTGAGTAATCCCCCGCTGTAGGCTATGGGGATGGTAGAGATTGGATGAGTTCTATCATGTAATCGAATAAAATTGTTAGGGCATTGTGCCTAGTATCTCTATTAGTGATATTTGACTTTGTTGCAACTTGTTGTGCTTAATGCTTGTCACTAGGGCCCGAGTGCCATGATCTCAGATCTGAACCTTTTATTGAATCATTATGATAGTATTGTTTGTGATCTTATCTGCAAGTTGTGTACACATATCATTGTCCTGATCCAAAGTCCCCAAAGTGACAAAAATTGGGACAACCGGAGGGGGTGGCTGTGGTGTGAGGATCACATGTGTTCATGGAGTGTTAATGCTTTGCTCGAGTGCTCTATTAAAAGGAGAACCTTAATTGCCAGTAGTTCCCTAGAGGCCCCACTGCCACGGGCTGGCAGGACAAAAGATGTTGTGCAAGTTCTCATTGCGAGCACGCATGACTATATATGGATCACATGCCTAGGATTGTTTAGTACT
This sequence comes from Avena atlantica, assembly GCA_910589765.1. NCBI lineage: Eukaryota > Viridiplantae > Streptophyta > Magnoliopsida > Poales > Poaceae > Avena > Avena atlantica. Next base: position 240,118,156 of record OU342736.1, read on the forward strand.
TGGATGCTTATTCTTATTTATCTGTAATGCCCTAGATCTTGAAGTTACATGTTTAGACTCGTCCATGCAACGCCCGTCCATCCATCCCTGTGCCTACCACACTCATATCCTACTATTTGCCGCTACTGTTACTATTGCTCCTTTTTCACTGCCGCTGTTGCTTTGATGTTGCTACTACAAACTGTTTCTACTAATAAACTTCTGTGAGCAAGAACCATTTGCAGGTGCGCTGAATTGACAACTCAGTTGTTAAGGCTTGCAAGTATTCTTTGGCTCCCCTTGTGTCGAATCAATAAATTGGGCAATACTACCCGCGAAGACTATTGCGATCCCCTATACTTGTGGGTCATCAAGACTATTTTCTAGCGCTGTTGCCAGGGAGCATAGCTTTATTTTTAAGTTCACTTGGATCTATTATTGTTCACTGCTACTCCTTTCATCATGGGAAAGTCTCGTGATGGAAAGTTTCCTATTTTACCATCCACTATAAGAAGAGGTACAGTCCTAAACACCTCTATTGCTCTTGATTCACAGTATGTTATAAGTAAGCTTGTTACACCACCACCATATACACATGCTACACACACTACTACTACTGCTGAATCTAAAACTTCTTTTGATACTCATAATGTTACTTCTACTATGCTTGATGCGAGTGGTTCATTAGGTCCTTTCCTAGATGCTACTATGGCTGGTCTAGGAAATACTGAAACTCCTAGTGAAGACACTGTTACACCTGTTAGCTCACCTGAGTCTAGAGAGATGATATTAATGATGACTACATTGAGTTTACTGATGAATTTGTTGAAGACTGTCGAAACACACATGGTGCTAGTTCTATTAAGAGTCTCCTTGCTAGACGTACCATTATTCCTAAACCGTCCTCTGATCCTAAGTTTGCCACCTCTCCCATAGATATTGTCGTGGGAATGGTCACGGCAGATGCTGCAATCGGCAGCGAGTAGTAGAACGAGGGGCAAGGGCGGCCAGCCATCTGCGGTGCGAGATGAGGGCAAAGACACAGGGTTTTACCGAGGTTCGGCCCCCCGGAGGGTAAAGACCTACTCCTGCTAGATTGTATTATGGAGGTGTTTACAATGGGCGAGCTCGGCGGCCAGGCGGCGAGTCGCTTGGGTGTATGAGGGAACGTGTCTCTACTCACCCCGTAGGGAGGTTTATATAGACTCACCTCCCCTAGGGTTTACATATCTCAACCGATTCGGTTACAGCTTCGGTAATCATTTAACCTAGTCCGACTGGGCCTATCTACTCGCCTGGGCCTTCAGCTTCCAGTCGCTTGGTACCTTGCTGGGCTTCGATCCACTCGCCGTTCTGCAGGCCCACTCGCCAGCCCTCGGGCCAGTCGGAAACGTCCTGCTGAGTATACCCCAGTAGGCGTATCCCCATCAGTAGTCCCCGAGGCCGTCGTTGATTAGGCGTAAGTGGCTGCTGGCAGTCGGAGTATACGGCTTCAAAGTAGGCATCCAGTCGAATCGTCGGCGGGCTCCTGTATGAAGGAGAAAATCCAGTGAACCAAGTCGCGTCTTTGGCGAGTCGAGCCAACGGGACGCGGCCACGGCGAGTGGCCTAGCGAGCCGAGTGGCTGGAGTTGGACCGTCAGGCGTGGTCAAACTAGCCGTTAAGGTAACTCAACGGTAACTCTCGGCGTAATCATCGCGCGGTAACGGCCTCCTGATTTGGCGGGTAACTCCCGCTATATAAGGGGAATGGCAGGCAACCGTAGAGCCAACTGCCCACCACTTCTTCCAAGTGCGCGCATTCTCTTTTCTTTGCTCCTTGATCCAATCGAGCCGAAATCCTCCGACCTCCAACCAACCTCTCGGCTATGGCCCTTCCCTCCGAACCATGGGGCAGGTCCGAGTGCACGAGGGCGCAACTGGCCTCCTTCGAGGAGGCCGGAATCCTGCGAGCCGGCTGTTGGCGTATCCCTGCAGCCGGAGAAACGACCCCAAACCCGCGAGAGAGAGAGTTCGTCTGTTTCACCAGTCATCTCGAGCGGGGGTTAGGGTTTCCCACGTCTTTGTTCTTCCGGCGTTTTTGCGCCTACTACGGGATCCAGCTCTCAGATCTGGGTCCCCACAACATCGAGCAGCTCGCCATCTTCGTGGCGTTCTGCGAGTGCTACTTGGGCTGCCGGCCCTACTTTCCCTTGTGGCAAGATCTGTTCCACGGACGGATCAGCCGCGAGGAGGCAGGCGGCCCAATGCTAGCCGCGGGCGGCCTGACGTTCTAGCTTAAGTCCAAAGCTTCCTTCTTTGATCTAATGCTGCCCGCCAAAGCAGCGAGCGACTGGAAGAAGTCATGGTTCTACGTAACCGAGGCGACTCCGGAGGATGAGGCGGCGATCCCGCGGTACTCGGCCAACCGTTCCGAGCCGCGCCATCTCCAGGTCGGCAAGCTCCCCGACGACCAGCGAATGGTCGTCGACGAGATGCTCCAGGCCATCCGTGGTCTGAAGAAGAAGGGGCTTCAGACGATAAACTTGTACAATTGTTGGCTTGGGCGACGGCTCGTTCCGCTCGCCCAACGTGACCATTACATGTATCAGTACACAGGCCGGGGAGACTCGACGAAAGCCTGCCTCGACGAATGGAAGCTGGAGGATTATCTCCCAGCGTTGAAGAAGATCACCCAGGCGGTGTACGTGGATGCACAGGCCGGGGTCCCCCCCTACACCGCGAAGCGTCCGGCTCCGACGGTAATTTCTTTATCTTGTTCGCAGTCGCAGCGTGTGCAGTCGCGGTAATTCTAATTCTGTTTCGTATTCATCGCAGCTGTTCCAAGTGGTGGAAGGGTGGCTCCCACCTGCCGATGACGAGAGCCCGGGGCCATCTGCCCAGGATACAAGCGAATCGTCGCCCGCGAAGGGCAAAGAGGATGACGAGGACGAGTCCGAAGAGGAAATCGCCCCGCTGGTCCGAAAGACCCGCGGGCAATGTCAGCGCGAAATCGAAGCGAGCAGGAGCCTCGAGCGTCATGATGACGACGATGAGCTCCCAGAAACCACCTCGCGCCGCCAGGCCACTCCTTCGAAGAAGAAGAAGAAGGAGAAGGAGGCGAGGGCCCCCCCGAAGAGGAAGACGAAGCCGCCGAGGATGGCCTCGCCGCCGCACTCGACGAGCAGCTCTGACGCTCACAGCTCGGCCGATGACGGCGCGGCCCCAGCGACAACCGCGCTAGATGCACCGTCTGTGGAAGTGTCGCTGGCCTCGATGCCTCCGCCATTCGCGCCAGTCTCTGGGCTAGGGAAGGCTCCAGCCGTGGCGACTTCGCCTCGCAAGGAGGTTCCGATTGGGGCGGCTTCGCCCCGCAAGGAGGCTCCGGCCGTAGCGGCTCCAGTTCGCGAGGATGCCCCTGCCGAAGGTATCCCAGAGGCGCCAGCCGCAGCCTCGACGACGAAGAAGCCGTCCGTGTCTTGGGCACGCGACGTCCTGGAACTAGGGCTCAGTCGGCAACTGGGCCCCGAGCTGGAAAAACCGGCCGGCCTTCGCACATGGCTACGCTTCATCCCGGTCGCCAAGTGAGTGCATTCGGCCTTCCCTATTTTCCATAGCTGTTTCGATTGTCTTTACTGCGACTGATGTGCAGGACCGGAGTGAAAAGGATGGGCCACCCGACCGTGGCCCAGGTACCCTCCACCGCTAGCGAGGAGGATCCTTCCCGTAAGAGGAAGGCGGACGAGGTCGTTGCCTCGGCGGATGGCAGTAAGAAGGCCAAGGGCGACGACATCGTCACTGTCTCTGACGACACGGCGGTTGCGCCGGCCGGCCCTGCGGTGGAGGCAGCCGCGTCTACGAAGGAGGGCGTTTCCTTGCCTGGAACGGCGGAGGCGACTTCCTTTGGAGCGGGTGCCTCTATCGCCACCTTCCCTCGCTTCGTGACCAAGGCGGCCGCGGCGAGTGGGGCTGCATCCCCGAGCCTCGCTCCAGGGGCCGTCGATGCTGAAGTCGACCAGCGTCGTGGGCACACGCCAGCGTTACTCGCATCCGTGGACGCGATGCAACTTCATGGCATGCTTGGCGCAGCCATCCAGGTATATCCAGTCCCCGAGAATCAGGTCGGTGCTTTGCAGCGGCTTGATTCTTATTATTTTCTCGTCTTTTACTTTCTTATCCAGTCCCCGAGTGCGTACGCGCTAAATTTTAGCGGGGTGGGCACTTAGGAATTTCTTGATCGCCAGTCCCCGAGTACGCACTCGCTGAATTTCAGCGGGTGGGCACTTAGGAGGTTCGTTTTTACTGACTTTTTTGATGATATGCAGGGTCTGCAGCTCGAATCGGCGGACCGATTGGCCGCACAGCAGCATGCTGAGAAGGAGCTGACCACCATCCAGGAGGCGAACAAAGAGCTCCAGGATGTTGCTGCGAGGGCAGAGGAAGCTCGCCAGGAACTTGTCCCTGCTGGTGAGTTGGAGGCGGCGCGATCTGCTCTGGGCGCTGCTGAACAGCGGGTCGCTGATCTCGAGCGCGAGCTGCGGGAAGCGAGGGAAGAAGCTAGCTCGGCGGACGGGCGGGCTAAGGCCGCCATTGCAGCCGCGGAGGAGGATCGCAAGGTGTCGGAAGTCCTTATTGCTGGGCTACAGGATGACCACACGTCGCTTCAGTGCTTCATCACGGGGCTCGCCCGCCCATTGCTTGGTGAGTGCATCTTTCCTTTCCGTTAGTTGGAATTGCTGTGGTGTCCGTCGCACTCATCATTGTCTCCTTCTCGCAGGTCGCGTGATTGGTAGCCAAGAAGAAGCGAGCTCGCTCGACGCGAGGCAGTGCGTAAGCATGCTCGTCGACTCGGCTACGCTATCGGCGACGTGCATCCGCGCCTACCTTCAAGAAATGTCGCCCACGGAGGTTATTCCCAGCGACCTCGTTGAGGTGTGGGAGTATTTGGAGAAGGCGCCCGCGGTCGTTGAGTTTATGACGCGGTCGGCGTTTCGGCGTGGAGCGTCGACAGCACTGAGCCTTGGACTCGCCCACTTCCCCGAGGATTTCGACCTCGACGATGTGACGAGTGGGTATCCCTCGTCGACTGGCGCGGTGGACCTGTCCGAGGTTCTCAAGTTGCAGGAGCATGCCGCCGCGTACTCGGAGCGTGTCTGGGCAATGGGCGACCTCCTTCCCTATCAGGAGACGGTCGTCGCGCCGAACGACCCCGAGCCGCCGCATCGTGACTTCAAGGTCGAGCAACCTTTCCGCGCGGCGATGGCGGGTGAACTGACGACGTATCCGTCAAACCCGTACACCGCGTTCATCCGTAGGCGCCGGGATTCTGGCGAGTCGTCATCGAAGCCTGCAGAATAGGGTAGTTTGCCTGGATGTGTTAGCATCAGTTCTGCCACGCGGACATATTTTGTAATATAAGACAATGCAATATGCGATTGAATGGGACGTCGTGTCCGTTTTGCTATTTGTTTGTGTGCTTTGGATTCATTTTGGACGAGTCCCCGAGCGCGTCCGCCCTTTTGTGGGGTTTACCTCGTATATGATGTTTTGTTGTTAACAAGTGTTTTGTTGATTTAGTCGACTCGCCCGAGCTCGGAGAGCCAGTCGCAAGGCGACTCCCTTGAGTGCTCTGTACTTTACCGTTTTCCCGTGCGCGAACGGGGTCGGGTGGCCGAGTCCCCGAGCGTGGTACTTGGTAGTTCTAGGCGCGACTCGAGGGTGGTTGAGGACTCAGCGCGTTGGTGTGAGCGCGTCACTCCTGCCTGGCCCGTGGGGTCAGTCGCGTGGCGAGTCCTGGGCATGCTCTCTTACTTGGCGTTTTCCCTGACCGATCGCGACGAACTGGTATTCAGTCCCCGAGCGTGGTACTTAGCCGTTCGAGTCGCTATGCCGAGGATGCGGAGGACCAAGGTCGCTGTGAGAAGCGAGGGCAGTTGTCTTGGTTCGTAAAACCAGTCGAGCTAGGCGACTCCAATGGGGCTCCGGATTGGCGTTTTTCGTGGACGACGCAAGACCTGAAATGACTCAGTGCTCTTACATCGCACTACTTAGCCGTGCCGATCGCTGTACCAAAGGTTGACTTCTGCATTTTAGCATGACGCTGTTATTACGAGTGCGAGTGGCACAAGGCATGGAGAGTAGACGCAATTTTGCGGTAACCGTTTCTTTTATTTCATAGCGACTGGAGAGTACATGTGTGGGGTTCTAGGAGTAGAACTTCCGGAGGAGATTGACATTCCATGGTCGCTTGACGTCGAGTTCGCCGTCCCCGCGGACGTCGATGAGGTAGTAGGCGTCGTTGCCGAGTACGCGCCCGATAGCGAATGGGCCTTCCCACGGAGGGGAGAGCTTGTGCATGCCCTTCTTGTCCTGGATGAGGCGTAACACCAGGTCGCCTTCCTGGAAGGTGCGGGTTTTCACCCGTCGGCTGTGGTAGCGGCGGAGTCCTTGCTGGTAAATGGCGGTGCGCGATCGAGCGAGGTCGCGTGCTTCGTCGAGCTGGTCGAGCCCATCTTGGCGGGCCAGCTCGTTTGCGGCCTCCGTATAGTGGATGACCCGCGGCGAGTCGTGTTCGAGGTCGGTGGGCATGACTGCTTCGGCGCCGTAGACCATGAAGAAGGGAGTGAATCCCGTCGATCTTTTAACCGAGGTGCGGATTCCCCAGATGACGGAGGGCAGCTCTTCGACCCAGCATCCAGCGGTGCGCTCGAGTGGCACTTGGAGTCGCGGCTTCAGGCCGTGGAGGATGCTTTGGTTGGCTCGTTCCGCCTGGCCGTTGGATTCCGGGTGGGCGACTGACGCGAGATCGAGCCGGATGTGGTGCTCTTCGCAAAATTCGGCCATTGCCCCCTTGGCGAAATTTGTGCCGTTGTCCGTGATGATGCTGTTGGGGAACCCGTAGCGATATATGAGCTCGCGTAGGAATTTAGTGGCGGTCTTCCCGTCGCATTTCCGGACTGGCTTGGCCTCCACCCACTTGGTGAATTTGTCGACGGCGACTAGCAGGTGGGTGTAGCCGGAGGGGGCTTTCTTGAAGGGGCCTACCATGTCCATGCCCCATACGGCGAATGGCCAAGTGATGGGGATCGTTTTGAGCGCTGAGCTCGGTACGCGCGTCTGATTGGCGTACTTCTGGCACCCGGCGCATCGCTGGACGATGTCGACGGCGTCGGCGTGAGCGGTGGGCCAGTAGAAGCCGTGTCGCATAGCCTTGGCGACCAGGGAGCGGGCGGCGGCGTGGTGGCCGCAGTCACCTGAGTGAATGTCGTGGAGGATTTTGCGTCCTTCAGCCGGTTGGACGCAACGTTGGAACACGCCGGTGACGCTGCGCTTGTGTAGCTCGCCGTCGATGATGGTGTAAGACTTGCATCGGCGAGCGATCATCCGAGCGTTTGTCTCGTCTGCTGGCAGAGTGCCGGTTTCTAGGTAGGCGATGTAGGGCTTGGTCCAGTCGTCTGGCTCGGTGATGAGTGCGACCAAGGCTGCCTCTGGTTGGAGTGGGACTCCGATGTCGATCTCCCTCGGGGGAGAGACTGATGGCTTGGAGATTGTGTCGAGGAACACGCCGGCGGGTGGTGCGAGTCGAGCCGACCCGATGCGAGAGAGGGCGTCGGCCTCCTCGTTTTTTCGCCTGTCGATCCACTCGACAGAGTAGCCGGTGAAGTGGCCGCCCAACTTATCCACCTCTTGGCGGTACGCCGCCATGGTAGGGGAGATGGCGTCGCAGGTGTCGGCGACTTGTCCCGCAACGAGGTCGGAATCTCCGTAGCATCGGAGGCGGTTGACGCTCATCTCCTTGGCGGCTCGCATGCCGTGGAGTAGGGCCTCGTATTCGGCCATGTTGTTGGTGCAGGGCGTGAATTCGAGGCGGAGGATGTAGCGGAGCTTGTCGCCCTTTGGTGAAGTCAGCACTATCCCCGCTCCTGCACCGTCCGCGTTTTTGGACCCGTCGAAGTGCAGGCTCCAGTAATGGAGGTACGACAGCTTCTCTGGCTGCTGGGCCTCCTCCCAGTCGGCGATGAAGTCTGCCAGTGCCTGTGACTTAATCGCCCTTCATGGCTCGTATTTAATGTTGTGGACGCCGATCTCGACGGCCCACTTGGCGACTCGCCCGGTCGCCTCGCGATTGCGGATGATGTCTTGCAGTGGCGCTGAGGAGACGACCGTGATCGGGTGCTCCTGGAAGTAGTGCGGTAGGCGCCGCTGAGCCCTGAAGACCGCGTATACTAACTTTTGGTACTGTGGGTACCGCTGGCGCGATTCGGTGAGAACCTCGCTGATATAGTACACCGGCCGCTGAACCGGGCGCTCCTTTCCTTCCTCTGGTCGTTCGACGACCATTACAGCACTGACGACGCGCTCGGACGCCGCGACGTAAACCAGCATAGGTTCCTTGTCAGTGGGTGCGGCGAGTAGTGGTGCGGTGAGTAGCACCTTTTTGAGGTCGCGGAGCGCGTCGTCCGCCTCCTTGTCCCACTGGAAGGTGGGGTTCTTGCGCATCAGGCGGTATAGGGGCATTGCCTTTTCGCCTAGGCGGGGGATGAAGCGACTGAGAGCCGCTACTCGCCCGGCCAGCTTCTGGACGTCACGCAGGCACTCGGGTTTGCCGAGCCGGGCGATCGTGTCGATCTTTGTTGGGTTCGCCTCGATCCCTCGTTTGGAGACGACGTACCCCAGTAGTTGTCCGGCGGGTAAACCGAAGGTGCATTTGCCTGGGTTGAGCTTTATCTTGTACCTCCACAGATTGGCGAAGGTCTCCGCCAGGTCGGCGAGTAGGTCGTCTTGGCGAGCGGATTTCACGACCACGTCGTCGATGTAGACGTGGATGTTGCGGCCAATTTGGCTCGCGAGGCATTCTTGCATGCACCGCTGGTAGGTTGCCCCGGCGTTCTTGAGGCCGAAGGTCATGGCGGTGTAGCAGAAGGCTCCGAATGGCGTGATGAACGCCGTCTTCTCCTCGTCTTCGACAGCCATTTTGATCTGGTTGTACCCCGAGTAGGCATAGAGGAAACATAGCGACTCCGAACCCGCGGTTGAATCGATTATCTGATCGATCCGCGGGAGGACGAACTGCTCCTTTGGGCAGGCGCTGTTCAGGTTTGTGTAGTCGATGCACATTCTCCAGGTCCCGTTTTTCTTCTCGACCAGGACTGGGTTTGCCAGCCACTTGGAGTATTTGATTGGCCGGATGAAGCCGGCAGCGAGTAGGCGCTGCACTTCCTCGGCGATTGCTCGACGACGTTCTTCATTGAAGGGCCGTAGCGACTGCTTGACAGGTCGCACTTTGGGGTCGGCATTTAATTTGTGCTCAGCGAGCTCCCTAGGGACACCGGGCATGTCGGAGGGTTTCCATGCGAAGATGTCCCTATTCTCACGAAGGAACTCGATGAGCGCGCCTTCCTATGCTGGGCTCATGCCTGTCCCGATCGTCACCGTCTGGCTGGGGTCGCCTGGGACCAGCTCGACGGTGCGGGTGTGCGTCGTGGCCTCAAAGGTTGAGGTGTTCGTGCACTCTGAGTTGGTGAGTATTGTGGGATCGTCATTGTTGACCTCGCTCGCGTATTTGGCGAGCTCGTCGGCGTGGTTTGTTTCTGCCGCGATGACAGCGTCGGCGAGTTCGGCTCCTTTGGCCTCGCATTCGGCGGCCATGTCGGGGTCGCCGTTGATGGTGATGACGCCGCATGGCCCGGGGAGCTTCATCGCGTTGTACGCGTAGTGGGGCGCTGCCATGAATTTAGCAAACGCCTGGCGCCCCAGGACGCAGTGGTAAGGGCTGTCGAAGGGCACCAGCTCGAAGACGATCCGCTCGGTGCGGAAGTTTGCCGGACTGCCGAAAGTTACTGGCAGCGTGACTTTGCCGATCGGATACGCCTTCCGACCGGGGACGATGACGTGGAACGTGGTGTGGGTTGTCTCGATCATCGACTGCGGGAGCCGCAGCCGCCTGAAGGTGTCGAGGTAGAGGATGTTGATGGAGCTGCCGCCGTCCATCAGTGTCTTGGGGAGCCAGTAGTCGCCAACCTTGGGCTTGACCACCAGGGCGACTCGTCCTGGGTACTCGATGCGTGGCGAGTGGTCTTGCCGGCTCCAGGTGATGGGCTGTTCCGACCAGTTCAGGAACTGGGGGACGTCTGTTTGGGCCACTGCGTTGACGGCGACGGCGCGGGCGATGACCTTCTTCTCGCGCTTCGTGTTGAAGCCTGTGAAGGTGTGGAGCGAGCTGGCTACTTTGCCGAACTTTCCGCCATGTGGCGGGTCGTTGTCGGTGTCCTCCCGCGCGTGCCGTGCCTTCTCGATTTCCCTTAGGGTGTGGCAGTCGGCGGTGGTGTGCGTTGCAGGCTTCCCTTCCCTGCTGTGAAACGCACATGGTTGGTTAAGGAGGGCCGCAGGATCGAACCTTGGCTTGTTCTTGTAGTTGCCGCCATCGCGCCGTTGCCCTCCGTCGCGGCGGTAGCTCTTGGGCTCGCGCTGTGCGTGCCCAGCGTTGGCGACGAAGTCGACTCGCCCGTCGCTGCGGCGCTTGCCTGTGAGGCGGGTGCCGCTGTAGCGTAGGTCGGTTCGGCGTCCGCCGTCGTTGCCGCCCGTGCGGCGTTGCCCTCCTGACTCGTCGTCGATTTCCTGGTTTGGATCCTCCTCGGCGTACCGTTTGGCGATCTCGAGGAGGTCGGGGATGTTGTCGAGTGTGCGGGCGTGTCGCTTGAGCTTGGCAACTAGAGGCTCGTAGCGGCACGAGGTCTTGAAGCAATGGATCGCGGTGTCCGGGTGGATGCCGACCGCGTTGTACCAGAGCTCTTGCCACCGTTGGACCTAGTTGCGGGTCGACTCGCGGGGTCCCTGGACGCATCGTTCCAGGTCCTCGATGGTGGTGGCGCGGGTGTAGGAGCACTCGAAGTGCCTGACAAAGGCGTCGCGCATTTCCTCCCAGGAGTCGATACTGTCCTGGGGGAGCGTGTTGATCCACTGCCTGCACGTCCCCTCCATCATCAATGGGAGGTAACGGGCGGCGAGTAGGTCAGTGTGACCCGCGATCCCCATTGCCATGAGGTATGTGTCGAGCCAGACTGCGGGGTCGTACGAGGAGTCGTACTTTTCTATCTCCTTTGGCGCCTTGAAGTTTGGCGGGTACTTCTCGCCTCGGATCATTGGTCCGAAGCACTTAGGCCCAAGTCGACTGAGCGACCCCATGGGCTCGCCATCGCGGCGATTAGTTAGGGTGTGCCGCAAGTCGTCGGGCTGGCGTGCGCGCCAGTTTTGGTTGTTGATGATGTGAGTGCGGGCGTCGATGGGTTGTCCGTTAGCGGCGACGAAGTTGGTCGCCGGCCTGGGATCGTTGGTGGAGAGTGCCGCGTTCGCGGGTCGGTGTTGGAGCTGCAGTGGCTCTGGTGGCGGGCAATTGAGGGTGTTTGCCACCGCGGGGCGGCCGCTTGAGGCCGCTCTGCTTCCCGAAGAACGCGAGTATACTCGACCTTGCGAGTCGGCGCCCGCTTTTTGCTGCTCCACAGCCTTCGCAAGCAAGGCCTTGACGTACTGGATCTGTAAGGCGCCGTCGCCAGTGGCTATGATGCTATCGGCTGCTGCTCGGCCTGCCACGAGGTTGTCCATTGGGGTGGAGAACAGTGGGAGGCCGTTTGCGTCTCGCTCCCGTGAGGAGACAACTATCCGCGGTTGGTCCCTGGGAGGGGTGCGGTTGGGTGGTGGTGGGGCACCCATCGCCGTTGATCCTGGCGGGGGCCGGGCGCTTCCTCCTGGTGGCGCGTTTTCGCAGATCGCGCGCTCGGCTATGCGGGCCGGGTCGTTTTCGTCGTCAAAGTTCAGGGCACGCCCTTGAACGGTGGGGTTCAAGCGTGACCTGATCCGCTGCTGGTGGTAGCGTGACAGCTCCTGCGCCGTCACCTGCTCGAGGCGAAATTTTTCGCGCTCGGCCTGCTCTTTGCGTACCGCCTCCGCCAGTTTCAAGCGGAGTTCCTCGACCTCCGTTGCCGTGGCGTTAGGAGGGATTGGGGTGGAGAAAGGATCCTCCGGTGGATCGGTGCCGGTGGCCATGTAAGTCGCGGCGTGGCGATTGGCGCCATCGCGGAGGTCGGCGGAGTTCTCCGACCCGGAGTCGAATTCGAAGATCCCGAGGATGGAGGGGTCCTCGAAGTCTCCCGCGTTGGAGACCTGGGCGATGGAGCCCGCGGATGAGGCCGCGGTGATGGATCCGGCGAGCGACGCCAGGGTCGCCGAGTCGGCGTCGTCGGTGAGGGCCGCATCTTCTGCGGCCGCTGAGTTCCCGGCCACGTTGCTGTGGGCCGAGTTGTACTCGGAGGCAAGGCGGTGGATCGTGCGAACCTGGCTCTCGGAGAGCCGATCGCGTGGTGGCGACTCGCGGATGCGAGCCGAGTCTTCCGAGACGATGACGTCGGTGAGGCCGATGAAGAGGCTGATCGTGCCGATTGGCAGGATCACGCTGTGCGTGACGGGTCGTGCCGCCGGGACGTAGCTACTCGGCAAGATCTGGAGCATCTCGCCGATCGCTATCATGCGGCCGGTAGCGACCGTCTCGTTGATGGGCAGATTGGATCTCGCCGCAGAACACCGGCCAGACCGGCCAGGCTCCACGGTGGGCGCCACTGTCGTGGGAATGGTCACGGCAGATGCTGCAATCGGCAGCGAGTAGTAGAATGAGGGGCAAGGGCGGCCAGCCATCTGCGGTGCGAGATGAGGGCAAAGACACAGGGTTTTACCCAGGTTCGCCCCCCCGGAGGGTAAAGACCTACTCCTGCTAGATTGTATTATGGAGGTGTTTACAATGGGCGAGCTCGGCGGCCAGGCGGCGAGTCGCGTGGGTGTATGAGGGAACGTGTCTCTACTCACCCCGTAGGGAGGTTTATATAGACTCACCTCCCCTAGGGTTTACATATCTCAACCGATTCGGTTACAGCTTCGGTAATCATTTAACCTAGTCCGACTGGGCCTATCTACTCGCCTGGGCCTTCAGCTTCAAGTCGCTTGGTACCTTGCTGGGCTTCGATCCACTCGCCGTTCTGCAGGCCCACTCGCCAGCCCTCGGGCCAGTCGGAAACGTCCTGCTGAGTATACCCCAGTAGGCGTATCCCCATCAGATATTAAAGATAAAGATTATGAGTTCTCTCTTGATTTATCCTATTTAGACATTATTGAGAAAGAACCTTTTTGTGGGACTGAGAGTGAGAGTTTTGTGGCTCATATGAATGAGCTTTCTACTATGAGTGCTTTTGTTCTCTAATGATTTTAAGATGCGCAAGTACTTTGTTACTAAGATCTTACCCTTTTCACTAAAAGGATAAGCTAGGGCCTGGTTTAATAGATTACCTCCTGGTTCCATTGATAGCCCTGATTGTTTAATTACTTCTTTCTTCCAAAAATATTTTCCTCCCAGTGCTAGACATGCTGCTTTGCAGAGACTTATTGTTTTAAACAGGGAGAAGAAGAGAAATTGCCTGAGTCATGGACAAGGTTCTGTGCCTTTATTCATGCACATCCTGGATGTCCATTGCCTAAAAATGAGCTTCTTGATATTTATTATAATGGAATAACTGATGATTCTAGGACATACCTAGATAGCTTTGATGATTGTGTTTTCAGGAAAAGGACTCCTATAGATGCTGAAGAATTGATGTCTAAAATAAGCAAGAATTATGATGATTGGACTTCAACTGAGCTAAATACACCTGAGCCTATTAGTCCTGAACCAGTTGTGCCTGAACCAGTTCTAACACCAACACCAAAGAAAAGGGGAGTAATTGCATTAAATGATGAAGTGATGAAAGAAGCTAAGAAATGTCTAAAGGAGAAAGGTATTAGAGCCAAAGATGTGAAGAATCTACCTCCTATAGAAGAATTATGTAAGCCAATTCCCCACTCATCCACTATTGAGGTACACTTTGTCCACTTTGATGAAGGTGATATTCCCTATGGTAAGCCTCCTGGTCAATGTCTAGAGGAACTTGACACATTTATTGTTAAACAAGGTAATTTTAATAAACAAGTTCAGAATCATTTATTGGAAAACTCTAGAGCTATCAATGAGTTAAAAGATATTGTGGAAAGAACTTATAATGATATTAAAATGCTTTGTAAACACTTTCAAATGGTTCAAACCCATCTTGATCAACTTGCTATGGTACAAAAAGATATGCTAGTTAATGCCTCAAGAGATAAACATGCTTATGGAATTAGAACTAGGAGTGGTTTAGCTACTCAAGATCCTTTATATCCTGAAGAACACCCTAAAAGAATTGAGCAGGATTCTCAAAAAGGTGAAAGTAGTGGTACTCCTCGTAAGAGAGAAAAAGAAACACAAAATAGTTGAGGAAACACTTGAACCTCCTGTAGATCCTAATAGTATATCTGTCTCTGATACTGAAACTGAGAGTGGTAATGATAAAAATGATGTTCCTGATAAGGAGGAAGTTGAGGAAGAACCTGAAAAGAACACTAAGAACACTAGGTACACCAAGGAATATTTTATTGCTAAGAAACATGGTAGTGAGAGAGAACCTTGGGTGCAGAAACCTATGCCTTTTCCAGGTAAGAAACACAAGTCAAAAGAGGAAGAACACTACAACGAGTTTTGTGAGTGGATGAAACCTTTATTTTTGCAAATTCCTTTGACTGATGCTATTAAGTTGCCTCCTTATTCAAAGTATATGAAGGATATTGTCTCTAATAAAAGGAAGATTCCTAATGAGGAAATTTCTACTCTGCTTGCTAATTATTCCTTCAATGGTAAGGTTCCAAAGAAACTTGGTGATCCAGGTATACCAACCACTCCTTGCTCTATTAAGAATAATTATGTTAGAACTGCTCTATGTGATTTGGGAGCTGGAGTTAGTGTTATGCCTTTTTCTCTCTACAAGAGACTCCGGCTAGAAAATTTGATACCAACTGATATATCTTTGCAAATGGCTGATAAGTCAACTACTATTCCTGTTGGTATATGTGAGGATGTTCATGTTCAAGTGGCTCATAATTGCTTGGTTTTAACTGATTTTGTTGTGCTTGAAATGCCTGAAGATGATAATATGTCTATTATCTTGGGAGACCTTTTCTTAATACTGCAGGTGCTGTAATCAATTGTAATCAAGGAAAAGTAACTTCCTATATTAATTACAAAGAGCATACTGTCTATTTCCCCAAGAAGGTTGCTAAAAGCTATTGCCTGAATTCCATTGAAAATATTGAGAGCATCAAGGTTGGATAAATATATTGTCCCATTCCACAAGAAAATTTTGAAACTATTATGATTGGGACCATTGCTATCAAGTATGAGGTAACATAATCACCTTGTGGAATGTAAAGTTTTGTTTCATATAAGATTGTTTTGGTAACAAGACTTGATCAACCTTGTTAACAAAAGGATTTTAATGAACAAAATAATGTTTTCACTGTGGTTATACTTGCTTTCTTTTACTTTTCTTCGTCCTAGTATTTGCCTTTTATTTTGCTAGCTTTGGTTTTGCTAGTTGTTTGCTAGTTAGAGTGTCTTAGAACTTCTGTAGTTTGGTTTTTGTTTGCTTTTGCTTCTTCTAAAAAAAAATTTCTGCGAGAAAATCAATTTTCATACCCTAAAAATTGGCCAAAAATAAAGTTTCCCAAAAAATTCCAAAAAATTCAAAATAATTTTTTCCTCGAAAAAGGGGCAGAGGGACACCTGGAGTGACCCAGGCGGCCACCCTAGGCCAGAACACCCCTGGTGGGCGCGGCCACCCCAAGGTGGCGCCTGGCTGGGGTGTGGCCCACCTGGTCCCCTCCAAGGTGCCTCCTCCCAGCCATCTTATTTCTCTCTCCCGAAAAACACCGGAAAACTTTCTCAAGCTTGAGTTCCTGCTGTTCTTGCTCACGAATTTCGATCTCCTTGCTCAGCCCATCTTTGTTGCTGATTTTTGGAGGGATTGCTCCTTGGTATGTGCCTCCTCCACTTTTCCAATTAGATTTTTGATTGGTAGATTGTATCTTGAGTATTTTACTGCTATAGGTGACAAGTTATGTGAGCTTGCGTGCTTGTTTTATGCTTAGAGATTTCATTTTGATGCATGTGTAGTCCTGTAGCAAGTTCCTATAGTAGTTTCTCATCATTTATCAACTTGGAAATCACTTGGTTTGATGTTTGTCTAAAAATTTCAGAAAAACAGGTCATAGACAACCACACATTTGGTGAAATATTTGAGAGTGATGCACCTAGGAGGGCAAGGCCTTCAAGATCATCCTTCTGAGCTAGGCCCTCATACAATGAGGATCTCATTACACCGCGATTTGGCGATGAGGGAGATGAGGGGGATGCTCACCCTTCCACCTTTTCTTGCCTAACCTTTTTGTGGGCTGCTGGGATTCTTAATGATTTTATAACCTTGGTTCGGAGGGTTGGACTAAAAAGCTATCACTACTAGGAAACCAGCTATAGATAGAAAAAACTTCTGTGGCGCATATGTGTGACCATGCGCCACAGATAAACTCCAGTGGGGCATTTCAGGCAATGCGCCACAGAAGTCTGGAACAATGCGCCATAGAAGTTTGGTGGAACCGCCACCGGGGTTTGGGCTCCCTCACTTTCTGTGGCGCATATGTCCATATGTGCCACAAAAGTTGGAACTTCTGTGGCGCATATGGACATATGCGCCACAGAAAGTGAGGGTAGGACCCACCACAGTATTCAGTTGACCAAAGTTTTGTGGCGTATACCTATATATGCGCCACAGAAGTTGGAACTTCTGTGGCACATATATAGATATGCGCCATAGAATAAGGAAAACCAGATCCCCCCATGGAACGTCTTTTAACTTTTGTAAAAAATAAACGAAAATGATAGAAAATTCAAAAAATAATTCCATTGAGATGTAGTTGTATTTTGGGGTATAGTTGTAGGGAAAATTGGAAAAATGAATTTCGATGTATTTTGCCAAAATGTCATGGGATAGTAAAACGGCCATAACTTTTGCATACGATGTTAGAAAAAAATTAATATACCAAAATGATCGTCTCGAAATTTCCTACTCGATTACAACGTCGAAGGCCGTTGAAGTTTTACAGCTTCCCTAAATTCGAAAAGAGTAAAAAGTTATGGCAGAAAGAAGATTTTTTCTTGCAAAAAAATAAAAAAATGGGAGAAAATTCCGTGGTGCATTTCTCACGTATGCGCCACAGAAGTATTGGGATTCGAATTTTGAATTTCTTTGGTGCCCTCACCCTCTCTTTTATCCTTCTCCCCTTTACTCCTCTCTTCCACTTCTTCTCTTCCTCCCCTTCTTCCTCTCCTTCTTCTCTTCCTCCCCTTCTTCCTCCCCTTCTTCCTCTCCTTATCTTCCTCCTCTTCTTCTCTTCCTCCCCTTCTTCCTCTCCTTCTCTTCCTCCCCTTCTTTTCTCCTCCTCTCCCTCCCCTTCTCCACTCTCCGGCCAACTCCTCCTCATACTCCAGCCATGGCCTCCACCACCTCTGGCGACACCTCCTCTACCGGCTCCTCCTACTCCTCCTCCCCTTCCACCGACGGCCTCCTTCTCCTCCTACTCCGGTGACCCCTCCCCTCCTACTCCACCTACTTTGGCGGCCTCCTACTCCGGCAACCCTTCCTCCTACTCCTCGTACTCGACCCTCCTCCTCCACCCTCCACCACCCACCACCCACTCCGGCCAGATCTGGTCGTTTTTTTAAATTTGAAAACAAATCTGTGGCGCATATTGGCAATATGCGCCACAGAAGTTTGGGATCTGGTTCAGGACTTCTGTGGCGCATTTTGGCAATATGCGCCACAGAAGTTTTTGAGACTTCTGTGGCGCACATCAATATGCGCCACAGAACTACACTTTAGTGGCGAGATAATAGTGGCGCATCCCATATGCGCCACAGAAGTCCCAAAATGATGCGCCACTCATAGGACTTTTCCTAGTAGTGTATATGCAGGATGAGAGCGTGCAATATGCAAAGCTCACTAAAACATTTGTGGAGAGATTTTCTTTTACTAACAGCTTGTTCAAGCTAGATGTGTCTTTCAAAATTTATGGCAGGCCTTACACCATGACATTGAAGAAATTTTGTGAGGCCCTGGGACTTGGTACAACTGGGTCAGCGAAGAAGATTCTAGCTCAACCACTGATTTGTTGGAGATCTACCACGGGATAACCAATGATGATGACCGTAGAGCCCAACAAGAAAAGATAAGAAATATTCAACTCCCAGCCATCAGGTACTTTGCTTACTATCTTGCCACTAGTGTTCTTGGTAGGGAGAACACTAGTAATATTTCCAACTATCATTTGGCCTTCATAGCTGCTGCGCTCAACAATGAAACTAAGTACAATCTTGGTTCTCTCATTGCTCATCGTTTAGCTGCTAAGGGACCCATTTATGGGGGAATTATTGCTGCACGTGTTGTTGCTGCCTTGGACCTTGTTGTTGATCCAAATGATACAGTTTTGTCTCCTCAGAGGCTTGATCTTGCTGCCATGAAGGCACATCACTTTGTCACTTCTGACTCTACCCTTGAGATCTTGGTTTATAGAATGTTGTTTATTGACGGGGAAGAGAGAGATCCCTCTACCCAAAACCACTTTGTTCAGTATTTCCCAGGGACTTTTGTCGCGCTCCAAGGAGGATATGGATGACAAGCTGTGCATTCTTGGTTTCCATGGACACCATCAGGGGGACGCGCCCTCATACGACCCCTATGTGTACTACACAGGCGAGTCCTCAAGTTCGTACTAGGACAAAGGGGCCTCCTCGTCGTACTATGGAGGTGCACCTTCTTGGGAACCATGGAGTTGAGCCCCACTTAGGCCAAAAGCCTAAGCTTGGGGGGAGGTATACCGACATCACACTCATCTATATATCATGTTCAGTTGGTTCTTTGTATATCCATTGTTTCGCTTTCATTTTGGTTTTTGTTTCTATTTTCTTAAAACACAAAAATACCAAAAATATTTTTGTTGTTTCTCTTGGTTTGTTTCTTTGCTTTTTAGCTTTGGTTTGCCTTAAAGAAAAATCCAAAAAGATTTTGCTTTGTTTGCTTGCTTGGTTTGTTTTTCCTTTTTTTGTTTTTGCTTGTTTAAAAAATCGAAAACACCAAAAATATTTGTTGTTCTTCTTTGGTTTTGTGAGTTCTTTGCAGGGTTCAACCGTTCTAAGTGGATTTTGGTTTCATGTTATTATTCAAGTCACACAAGTGAAGGGAAATAATGAAGATTAAGATAACTTGAGGTGTGGTAAGAGGCTGGTAACAAACTCTATTTGTTTTCATTTTTGTACATATACTCATCATTGTGAGCATGCTTAGTATGTTCATGTAAGGTGTATGTTATTATGAATGCTTAGTAGTTATTGCTTGTCTATGATTAGTTCCAGCTTGCTAATAGTTTGTAGCATGTCATATGAATGTTTGCTTGCATTGTTTTATTCATATTTTGGTATGAAATTGTGGTATCCTCCTCTAAATGTTTCATGTGAATCGACTTGGCACATCCTCACGCATGTATATGACTAAACAATAGTCAGTAAGCCTCATTGATTTATTTTTCCTCAGAGTTCTTGTATCACTTTCTTGCCATAATTAGTCTTGTTTTGTTGCAAACATGATTATGACAATTATTGCTCTCGTTTGTCGCTTCCTCTCTATTGCTAGCCTTCACTTGCACTGAGTATGAGCTCTACTTGTGCTTCCAACTCCTGAAAACCAATATTGCCATTAGTGTCCACCATACCTACCTATTAGCATCATTTGCTATTTTAGTGCATATTCTATATGCCTTGTTTTCTTCCAAATAAAATGTTTGTCTGTTTTGAGAAATTTAGTTAGTAAAGCTCTCACAAACTTCACGACACACTTTATTCCTTGCACTTAATAATCCTGAACCATTGTGACCTGTCCATGAAAGTTATATGCTTGCAAATTATAGGCGGGGAACACTTTCGACACCCATGGATACATATCCAGTTGATACCTTGCTCTTTTGATTGTGGATGTCGTCGGTGTGAAATAAAAGGAGAGCTTGTGAGTTCATGGAGTATATATGTGTTAGAGAAACGCCTGGGCCTCTAGCCTAAGCCATGCCTAATCATGGTGGAAACTTGCAGCATCACCATAATGAGCATTCTGTGAAGCATCCTCAATAAAAAGCTATGCATATAGTAAATAAAAAGATCGCTGAGATGCTCATTGTCTGCTTGCCTTGTCATTTTGATTATGGGATAACTCCTGTATCATGTGAAATGGGTACCCGTTGGCGGTTCTCTATGATATGCATGTATGTACAATGACAAGAACTTGCAGGTAACCAAAGTTGAGTAGCATGCGGAGCGGCCCTCGTGCTCAAGGAACATGGGATTTCCAGTTTATGGTCTGTCAAGCATATAACACATATTGGACCTCACTTTCACCTTAACCACATGAAGATGCCTATGATAGGGGCAATGAGAGCTCAAAGCTACCGAGTACCTTACTTTCAACATTTGGAATTCTTTCAAACTTCTAAAAACCCTTTCACTTCCTTGTTGAGTCACCACTTATTCTATGAGCACCTTCTTGAGAGCATAGTTGCCATTCTTGTGTTTGTCTCAAAACTTGGTTAATTATGTCATAACTTTGATGCTTGTATCTCTGATATTTTTTAATTCTAGTCTTCACTTGAACTTCAGAGGTTCCTTGGCATTTATATTGTGCTCTACAAACAAATTCAAGCGAGATACCACTCTATCATACCTTTTTATGAACATTGCAATGTTGCTTATGTTTATGTTTCATGCTACTTATTATTATTGAGTTGGTTTCTCTTCATAGCTTGCAATGACTATTGAGTAGACTTAGTTGCTTACTTCTTATTACGAATGGTTTAAGTATCTACTCCTGTGCTGAGAATATATACATCATATGAAGCAAATGTGTTCGTGAAAGTTCTTTTATCGCACTCAGTTTTCAACTGAATTGCTTGAGGACAAGCAATAAGCTAAGCTTGGCGGGAGTTGATATGTCCAAAATGTATCTACTTTCTCGAACACTTTTGCTATTCTTTCTCCTCTAAACTTGTGTGATTTGGATACAACTAACACGGACTGACGCTATTTTCAGCAGAATTACCTTGGTGTCTAGTTTTTGTGCAGAAAATCAACTATCAGGAAAAATCCCAGAAAATATGGCAAAAATCCTATTTCACCAGAAGATCCACGGAGCCAGAGTACGAGACGGAGTGGAGGCCTGGGGGGCCCACACCCCTGCCAGGCACGGGCCAGGCCTGGCCGCTCCTAGGGGGGTGCGGCCACCCTAGGCACCCCCTTAGGCTCCCTCTTCGCCTATAAGTTACCCCTTGACCTAAAAACCGAGGGGGTCAACGTTTTTCTAGTAAGAGTTCCGCTGCGCCGCCACCACGAGAAGCCATGATTCGGATCCAGAAACTCCGTTCTGGCACCCTGCCAGGATGGGGAATTTGGGGAGGATCATTGCCATCGTCATCACGAACACCTCTCCATCAACCATCAATGTTTCCCTCATCCATGAGTGAGTAATCCCCCGTTGTAGGCTATGGGGATGGTAGGGATTGGATTTCTATCATGTAATCAAATAACATTGTTAGGACATAGTGCCTAGTATATCTATTAGTGCTATTTGACTTTGTTGCAACTTGTTGTGCTTAATGCTTGTCACTAGGGCCTGAGTGCCATGATCTCAGATCTGAACCTATTATAGTATTGTTTGTGATCTTATCTGCAAGTTATGTACACATATCATTGTCCGGATCCAAAGGCCCTGAAGTGACAGAAATTGGGACAACTGGAGGGGATGGTTGTGGTGTGAGGATCACATGCGTTCATGGAGCGTTAATGCTTTGCTCCGGTGCTCTATTAAAAGGAGCACCTTAATTGCCAGTAGTTCCCTAGAGGCCCCGCTGCCACGGGCTGGCAGGACAAAAGATGTTGTGCAAGTTCTCATTGCGAGCACGCATGACTATATATGGAGCACATGCCTAGGATTGTTTAGTACTTGAATGATTATTCTTATTTATCTGAAATGCCCTAGATCTTGAAGTTACATGTTTAGACTCGTCCATGCAACACCCGTCCATCCATCCCTGTGCCTATCGCGCTCAAATCCTACTGTTTGCCGCTACTGTTACTATTGCTCCTTTTTCACTGCTGCTGTTGCTTTGCTGTTGCTACTACAAACTGTTGCTACTGATAAAATTTTGTGAGTAATAACTATTTCCAGGTGCAGCTGAATTGACAACTCAGTTGTTAAGGCTTGCAAGTATTATTTGGCTCCCCTTGTATCGAATCAATAAATTTGTTTAATACTACCCGCGAAGACTGTTGCGATCCCCTATACTTGTGGGTCATTAATCAATTACAACAAATGCTTAATATCACGTTGCTTGCTCTAATGAGGACGCCCCACAGGTTACATCAGTCATGGGGTGTCTGCTGGCACCATTCCCGGTCAAGTACCTGGGGATCCCCTTGTCGCTTTAGAGGGTTTTGGTAGCAGCCCTGCAACCCCTGGTGGATAGCATTGCAAATAGGCTGCCTACTTGGAAAGCCACCATGATGGCTCTGGGTGCCTCACGCTAGTTAAGTCAGTAGTCATCGCGATCCCCCTACACCAGACCATTGTACTAGGACTCAACAAGAAGACGCTCAAGAAGGTCTAGAGGATAGAGAGGATATTTCTCTAGTTCGGGAGGGCGGAGGCCAATGGTAGCCACTGACATGTAAATTAGGAGAGGATGTGCAGACCAAAGAGCCTCGGCGGCCTGGGGTCCCCGACTTTTCCCGCACTGCGATCAACCTCCATACCCGCTGGATTTGGAGGATGTGCACTGGCCCGTTGCGAACTTTGCGCGGCCTCGACATGCTCTTCTCAGAGGTGGAGATGCAGGTGTTCGGCACCTCTACTACTACGAGAGTGGGTGATGGATCTACGACGCTCTTTTGGCTTGACCATTGGCTCGATGGGAAGTCTGTCGAGGAGACGGCACCAACACTTTTCTTGCTTATCTCCAAACGCGCTAGGAAGCGGAGTACAGTGAGAGAGGCACTTCTGGAGCGTAGGTGGATTACTGACATTCAGTACATGTTGAGTCCGCTTGCCTTATGGTAGTATGTAGAGTTATGGGTTCGGGCACGGGACTACGAGCTATCTGACGAGCCAAACATCCTACTCTTTCCCTGGACCTCGAATGCCCAATACTATGCCAAGTCTTGTTACAAGTTCCTCTTTTAGGGATCCATATCTTCGAGGTCTTGGCAGCTGAACTAGGGTACCTGGACACCACCCAGGGTCAAGTTCTTCGTTTGGATGGCCTATCAGGACCGTTGCTGGACGGCTGAGCGGCTTGCAGGAAGGGGACTATGTCACCCTCCGTGCTGCCCCCTGTGCGATCAGGCGTATGAAACATGACTTGCCTCTTGGTAGATTGCTCCTTCTCCAGGGCTCTCTAGCACAAGGTTCTCTCTTGGATTCGATCCACGGTCGCTCCACCAGATGGAGAAGGGGACTTTGTGGACTCGTGGTTGCAGGCTTCTTCATCCACCTCTCATGCCTTGCGCAAGGGGACGTCTTAGCTGATCATGTTGATGGTTTGGTGGATTTGGAAATAGCAGAACATGTCCATCTTCGACAATGCGTCACCCAACATGAGTAACCTTTTCAACACGATTCGATCCGAGGCTCACGCCTAGGCTGCTACTGACCTTTGTGCCTAGGTCCTGGCGGCCACGTAGTCCTAGTGTGTTGAGTTGTATGGGATGTCGGCTTTTCTGAGCTAGTCTATATATTATACAATATTCTCATTTTCTACCAATGAATCGAAAAGAAAATCTTTTTTAGCAAAAAAATAAAAATTAATGTCAAATACGTCTTATACACAAAATCATATCAAGAGTCTAGAAATAACTGGAGTAAATAATAGTGCTAGATTATTTCGGCCAAAACTGCTATCCACGTCGTCCTAATTCTTTTCAAAAGTGGTATGGATGCCGAAGAAGACATGTGGCATGGTCGCAACAGAGCACATCTCTTTCGGGAGGCAAGCCCCACTGCAGGCCAGGATAAAAGATTATAGACCACGAACGTCTGTCCCGCGCAACATCTTACTCCGCCTCTTGGAACGGTGGACCTAAGTGCTCCATGGGTCCGCCGTCATCGTCTACATGCAGGACCGCGTGCCGTGAGAGGCATCCCGATGTGACATGACTCCACACCCGTTGAGTGGCAGGACCCACCAAAAACCACCGTGGCACCATGATCTCATGCATCCCACAGCTTCTCGCAGTCATGGGGCCCCCATGTAGACTATGTGGCGTCGTAAGCCCATGTTGGTCACGGTTTCCATAGACGTGGGGATCGTCCAGGGACGATGTGGCGACTTAGACTATAGTCGTGAGCGGTTTCTCATGGTGGAGGAGCCCACGAACATCTGATGTGGCATCATAGTCTCTAGCCGGACGCGGTTCCTCACGGCAGAGCACCGATCTAGCAGCATAAACTCTAGGCATGAGAGGATTCTCATGGCTGACAACACGACTGGTAGCATAGACTCTAGGTGGTGACGCGGACTAGACGTCTACGCGTTCTCGTGGCGAGGTCGTTATTAATCCTTTTATTTCCATCTCACTGAAAAAATAGGAGTATCTATCTTTTTCTTCCTCGCTCTTTTCTTCCGTGCGCATGGACATCGAGCTTCTTCCTCCTTAGCTGCCTCATGATGCATGTAAAATGCACACATGAACTTTGTAGTTTGTTGCTATGAATTCCCAGATATTTGCTACATATATGATGTTATATCCATGCGTTACATTGATTTATGGGGATTTACCAATGATGCCTTTATTTTGTTTATAACTCTACAGGACAGGAAAACCCTATTTTGTGTATTTTTGCCTTTCAAGGACCTAAAAGAAGTGAAACGAAGATGGGATTTCGGGAGCATCAATATTTCATCAAGAGAAGCACCTGGAGCACTTGGACCTCACCAGATGGGCCAGGAGGGCCAAAAGGGCGCAGGTGGCGCACGTAGTAAGGGTGGGCGTGCCACCCAAGCTCTTTTCCTCCTCGACCGTCAATTCGTTTCGATCTTTCGTCCAGTGCCTTCATATGCCATAAAAAATACTATATAAAGGGACCCTCTAGAGTTCTTAGAGGGAGGCACCACAGAAACACCGAAACACCAAAAAAGAGCCAGAACCAGCAAAGATTGGAGGGGGAACTCCGCTGGAGCCGCCGCTGGAGGGATCTTCACCTTTTCCAACATCTCCACCATCATCACCATGATGAAGAGGGAGTAGTACACCTCTGGACTATGGGTTTGTGGCAGTAGCTGGATCTCTCTCTCTCTCTCTCTCTCTCTCTCTCTCTCTCTCTCTCTCTCTCTCTCTCTCTCTCTTGTTCTTCATAGATCTAGTACCATATGGACTGCCCAACATGATTATCATCATATTTGTAATTCCTATGTGGTGGATCTTTATTCTATGATTTGATATATGATATTGGAACCTATTATATGTAAGATGTATTGATAGATACATATCATGTACCCCGTTCTTAAGTACTTGTTCTGATCCAACTTGTATGCAAGAGCATGTGTGGGGAGAAGTGTGTATTAGATGGAGTAGTATGGTGTAGTGATTGAATAATGACAACATATTCAAGATCTACTATGGTATTGACCTTTATTTTGCTGCCTCACTGGGGATAAAGTGAATTTATGTGCTATATTTATCTTGTGACAGCTAGATAATCTTATTTGGTGAAGGTAGTATATTTGTGATTCAAACATCATGCCAAAATACCCAAGGATATACTCTGTTGATTCTTAATTCAAGATTGCTTGGAGTTTTCCCTTTCTTGAGGAGTATAAGAGAGATGTGTTACAGTATATCTATGTTAGAATGTGATGCCCATATGAATTCTTATCAAATACATGTAGAAGTTCCACCAATATTATGTCTTTGATGAATTATTTGTGTCCATTGCCACCCAAAAGATAATAGACAAGTAAACCCATGAAGCCCGGTCCATTTTAAACCATAAGAAACACCTTTCTAACACCACTATCACACTTTATATTTCTGTAGTTTATTATTTCAAAAATACAAAAAAATACTTTCTCCACTTGCACACACACAAAACCCAAAAACGACTATCTTTTATTGCTATTGTCTTGCTTGCCTAGTTTTTATTTGTTTACTTTACATTATTCATTATTTTTTATTTCATATTACTAATACGAAGCCTTGTGCTTAACAACCACACGGTGGAGTTGGGGACACACACGGTGGAGTTGGGGACACAAGAAAAAACTTTTCTTTGTAGGTTGCTTGAAGAGGAGAGGAAGAATAAATCTCTAAGTCAATTCACCGAGAGTTCGATATAAACCCTCGAGTCACCCTTATGGGGATAAGACAATTGCTACAACACTCTGCACCTGGAGTCCTAAAGAACTGGTACACGGAGTTGTTGCCATCACCTCCATGCCCAGTGACCTCATCTGACCCCTCATGCAAGGTAAGCTCTTACAGATTGCCAGAGGATGTCTCTCTAGGGCTTTTGTCCTTATTTTACTTTTTCTGTTTACCTACCGCCCACTTTTCCTTAACGTCTTTGCATGTTGTTTTCTGTGTTTCTGCAGGCTTCTCTTTCTTATGAAGGATCTCTTCTCATGATATGTGTTCTTATTTACCCACATGCTTTTCTTTCCTTTCTTTCAATATTAGGAATTAGCACGCTGATCTGTGAACTTTTCGTGTCTATAGGTTTTCATATTCTTTGCCCGCTCTTCTGGCACAACGGTATGTATCTTCTTTTGTCGATTTATTTTCTTTTTTGTATGTTGATTCTAATTTTGTTTCATTTTACATCTCCTAATTCTTTCCTTTTTTTAGTTGTGCGAGTCTACTCGCCTAAAAGGGATAGAGAGTTTTGTATATGTTTTCTTTCTGTTGCCCGCTCATACAGATTCTACGATATTCGCTTTCGCTCTTTTCACGTTTGCTTTCTTCTTACTAGGGTCTCTAGCGTGTCGACCTGCTGACGTCCGGTGCTGCTCGATCGCATCGGCCGGTGACTTCTTACGCGTATGCATCGACAAAGGAAGATAGCTAGCCTTTGGGACCAGAAAAAATTGTAGGCTTCCTTAGCTAAATTGTTCTTGAGGCGACCTTCCCTTTATCTTTGCGTTTTCGCATTGCTAGGCTGACTATTTATTCTTGCATTTTAGGGTCTTCTCTTCGTGAGCCCTCCCTCTTCGGCTTCTTCTCAACTATGCTTGTCGCTGACTTTCTATGTTACGCTTGGTTGCCTAGGGAGAAAAGATGGCCTTCAGGAAGGTACAGACCATGGTACATTGCCTTTCTCTTTCAACTGCGGTTCTACCTACTCAACTATGACCCTCAATATCTTTTTGCTAACCATTGCATCTTGCTTTTTAGGTTCTTATGCGCATCATCCCCATGCCGTCAGCTTATCCTCGACTATGCCGGCAGCCGATTTCTTATGTTTTAGCTGGCTTACGATGGAGCAAGACGTCCTTCGGGAAGCTACAGAGCATTGTGCGAGATTCTCGCGGAAAAGGAAACAGAGGGACGATTCTGCCGGTACTACCAACAGTGTTTGTGGGTGCTAACTGATGAATAAATCATCAAAGTCTTCAACGTGCTAAGGAGAAACCTTCGTCCTATTTACGCAGGCGCCAAGGAGAATAAGAACACGCTGATGAAGCTCATGGCCGAGATAACGGACATTAGGAAAATCCTTTTTCTGCCTGACTCTTCTAGGGATGTCGTGTCTTGGTGTTAGACACCGGGGGTATGAGTCCGCTTTGTTGTTTGGCCAAGGGCGCAACATCCGGCGAGCTAGGTGGACACAATCACAGAGAGAGACGCGGTGTTTTTACCCAGGTTCAGGTCCGTAGTGAGTAAAGCCCTACGTCGACTATCTACTATCTGATTATCATAAGGTTATAATGGGTTCCTTCCCCAGGAAGGTTTTCTAGTATAAACTCTTCTTCCCCTCTAGTCCGATCTGGGACTCCTTTTATACAGGAAGGGGACACCACAGGGGTCGGATACACGCGGTGGTGTGAGATCAGCCACGCGGCGGGCCATGGCCTGCAACGTGGCCTAGCAATCCCTCCCTAGCACCATGTGTCACGCGGAGCCTGCCTAGTACAGACTAGTGCTAGGATGTGATGGAAATATGCTCTAGAGGAAATAATAAATTGTATTATTCTATATTTCTTGTTCATGATTAAGTTTATTATTTCGTGCTATAATTGTATTAGTTATGGATAATGAGTATTTGGAGGAAAACCCTAATACATATGTGGAATCATAAACACCATTTAGATATCCCTATTATCGCCTCTAAGACTAGTTCATGTATCATTGATAGTCCCGGTTTCCTGACTATGGGCGACAATGTGTTGTTGAGTTGCCGGTGATATATGAGATCGGAGTTGTTGGGAGAAAAACGATGATGGATAGACCCAACATGATATACCGTGAAACACATCGTCAATATTATTATCGGTAGTTTCTGATAAACAATGTATTGCCTTTACTAAAGATCGCTTGATCGTGAGACACATGTGAACTTGGGTACAATATGGACGTGGCCAGATTCTTCAAACGTTGCTCTTACTGGAGTTATCATAAATTTTATACTTGCTCTTACCGGATGGTACTCCAATTATTCACATGGGGTGCTTGCATAAATTACTACTCCTGATGATGGAGAGATACATTCTAGGCCTACTCATGTACTATGATGTTTGCCATCGTCTGGCCGGACACGTGATCAAGATGTTGAAGACTTGAACACCGATATTGCAGTATGAGTAAACAGTACATGTGCATGCTGGAGTTTTTTCTTGCTCACGCCTCGCTCTTTGGAACTTGGCAACATTGCTCGATGTGGCACCACATGTATAAGGTCTCGCTGGTGGGTCCCACATATCAATTTTTTTTAAATGACATGTCAATTGATGGGGATATGCCTATCGGGGTATACCCAACAGGACGTTTCCGACCGGCCCAGGAACTGGCGAGTGGGCCTGTAGGACGGCGACTGGATCAAGACCTGGCGTAGATTCAAGCGACTGGAAGCTGAAGGCCTAGGAGAGTAGATAGGCCCAGTCGGATTAGGTTAGACGATTGCCGAAACCTTAACTGATTTGGTTGAGATATGTAAACCCTAGGGGGGTGAGTCTATATAAACCTCCCTATAGGGCGTGTAGAGGATACGTTCCATCATCCACCCAAGCGACTCGCCGCCTAGCCGCCGAGCTCGCCCCATTGTACTTCCATCATAATACAATCTAGCAGGAGTAGGTCTTTACCTTCCGGGGGGCCGAACCTGGGTAAAACCCTGTGTCTCCGCCCTCATCTCGCACCGCAGATGGCTGGCCGCCCTTTCCCCATGTTCTACTACTCGCTGCCGATTGCAGCATCTGCCGTGGTCATTCCCACGACAGTGGCGCCCACCGTGGGGCCTGGCCGGTCTGGCCGGTGTTTTGCGGCGAGATCCAATCTGCCCATCAACGAGTCGGTCACCACCGGCCGCATGATAGCGATCGGCGAGATGCTCCAGATCTTGCCGAGCAGCTACGTCCCGGCGGCGCGACCCGTCACGCATAGCATGATCTTGCCAGTCGGCACGATCAGCCTCTTCGTCAGCCTCACCGACGTCATCGTCTCGGAGGACTCGGCTCGCATCCGTGAGTCGCCGCCACGCGACCGGATCTCCGAGAGCCAGGTCCGCATGATCCACCGTCTCGCCTCCGAGTACAACTCGGCCCACATCGACGTGGCCGAAACCACCGCAACCGCGAAAGACGCGGCCCTCAACGACGACGCCGACTCGGCGACCTCTACGTCACTCGCCGGATCCATTATCGCGGCTTCGCCCGCAGGCTCCATCACCCAGGTCTCCAACGTTGGAGACTTCGAGGATCCCTCCATCCTTGGGATCTTCGACTTCGACTCCGGTTTGGAAAACTCCGCCAATCTCCGCGACAGGACCGGTCGCCACGCCGCGACCTACATGGCGACTGACACCGACCCACCAGAGGATCCCTTCTCCACCCCGATCCCTCCCAACGCAATGGCAACGGAGGTCGAGGAACTCCGCCTGAAGCTGGCGGAAGCAGTCCGCAAGGAGAAAGCCGAGCGCGAAAAATTTCGCCTCGAGCAGGTGACGGCGCAGGAGCTGTCGCGCTACCACCAGCAGCAAATCAGGTCGCGCTTGAACCCCACCGTCCAGGGGCGCGCCCTGAACTTCGACGACGAGAACGACCCGGCCCGCGTGGCCGAGCACGCGATCTGCGAGAACGCGCCACCAGGAGGAAGTGCTCGGCCCCCACCAGGGTCGACGGCGAATGGCGCCCCACGTCCATCCAACCGCGCACCCCCCAGGGACCAGCTGCGGATCGTGGTCTCCTCACGGGAGCGAGACGCGAACGGCCTACCACGGTTCTCCACCCCGATGGACAACCTCGTGGCGGGCCGAGCAGCGGCCGACAACATCACGGCCACCGGTGACGGCGCCCTACAGATCTAGTACGTCAAGGCCTTGCTCGCAAAGGCGGTCGAGCAAAAACATGCAGGCATCAACTCTCAGGGTTGGATGTACTCGCGTTCATCGGGCAGCAGAGCAGCCTCAAGCGGCCGTCCATTGGGGGCAAACACCCTCAACTGCCCGCCACCCGAACCACTGCAACTCCAACACCGACCCGCGAACGCGGCACTCTCCACCAACGACCCCAGACCAGCGACCAACTTTGTCGCCGCCAACGGTCAGCCCATCGACGCCCGCACCCACATCATCAACAACCAGAGCTGGCGCGCACGCCAGCCCGACGACCTGCGACATACCCTAACCAACCGCCGTGACGGCGAGCCGATGGGGTCGCTAAGCCGACTCGGGCCCCGGTGCTTCGGACCAATGATCCGAGGCGAAAGATACCCGACGAACTTCAAAGCGCCGAAGGAAATTGAGAAGTACGACCCCATGTACGATCCCTTTGTGTGGCTGGACACTTACCTCATGGCAATGGGGATCGCCGGCCACACCGATCTACTCGCCGCCCGCTACCTCCCCCTGATGATGGAGGGGGCGTGCAGGCAGTGGATCAACACTCTCCCCGCGGACAACATCGACTCCTGGGAAGAGATGCGCGACGCCTTCGTCAGGCACTTCGAGGGTTCATACACCCGCGCCACCACCATAGAGGACCTGGAACGATGCGTCTAGGGACCTCGCGAGTCGACCCGCAGCTGGGTCCAACGATGGCAAGAACTGTGGTACAACGCGGTTGGTATCCACCCAGACACCGCAATCCACTGCTTCAAGACCTCGTGCCGCTACGAGCCCCTGGTTGCCAAGCTCAAACGAGCATACTGCACACTCGACAACATACCGGACCTCCTTGAGATCGCCAAAATATACGCGGAGGAAGACCCAAACCAAGAAACCGAAGACGAGTCGGGAGGGCAACGCCGCACGAGCGGCAACGACAACGGACGACGGTCGGATCTACGCTACAGCAACACTCGCCTCACCGGCAAGCGCTGCAGTGACGGGCGAGTCGACTTCGTCGCCAATGCTGGGCACGCGCAGCGCAAGCCCATGAGCTTCCGCCGCGAAGGGGGGCAACGCCGCGACGGCGGCAACTACAAGGAGAAACCAAGGTTCGACCCCGTGGCCCTCCTTAGCCAACCTTGTGCATTTCACAGCAGGGAAGGGAAGCCCGCCACGCACACGACCGCCGACCGCCACTCTCTCAAGGAGATCGAGAAGGCATGGCGAGCGCGGGAGGACCCCGACAACAACCCGCCAAACGGTGGAAAATTCGGCAGCGTGGCCGGCTCGCTCCACACCTTCACAGGCTTCAACACGAAGCGCGAGAAGAAGGTCATCGCCCGCGCCGTCGCCGTCAACGCGGTGGCCCAGGTGGACGTTCCCCAGTTCCCCAACTGGTCGGAGCAACCAATCACTTGGAGCCGCCAGGACCACTCGCCGCGCATCGAGTACCCAGGCCGAGTCGCCCTGGTAGTCAAGCCAAGGTGGGAGACTACTGGCTCCCCAAGACATTGATGGACGGCGGCAGCTCCATCAACATCCTGTACCTGGACACCTTCAGGCGACTACGGCTCCCGCAGTCGATGGTCGAGACGACCTACACCACGTTCCATGGCATCGTCCCCGGTCGGAAGGCGTACCCGATCGGCAAGGTCACGCTGCCAGTCACCTTCGGCACACCGCAAACTTCCGCACCGAGCGGATCGTCTTCGAGCTGGTGCCCTTCGACAGCCCCTACCACTGCGTCCTGGGGCGCCAGACATTCTCCAAGTTCATGGAGGTGCCCCACTACGCGTACAACGCGATGAAGCTCCCCGGACCGCGTGGCGTCATCACCATCCACGGTGACCCCGACATGGCCGCCGAGTGCGAGGCCAAAGGAGCCGCACTCGCCGACGCCGTCATCGCGGAAGAGGCCAACCACGCCGACGAGCTCGCCAAATACGCGAGCGGGGTCAACAACGACGACCCCACTATACTCAAGAAGCCCAACTCGGAGGGCGGCAACACCTCAGCCTTCGAGGCAACGACGCACACCCGCACCATCAAGCTGGTCCCAGGCGACTCTAGCCAGACGGCGACGATCGGGACGGGCATGAGCCCAGCATAGGAAGGCGCACTCATCGAGTTCCTCCGTGAGAACAGGGACATCTTCGCATGGAAGCCCTCTGACATGCCTGGTGTCTGTAGGGAACTCGCTGAGCACAAACTCAACGCCGACCCCAAAGTGCGACCTGTCAAGCAGTCGCTGTGGCCCTTCAATGAAGAGCGCCACCGAGCCATCATCGAGGAGGTGCAGCGTCTGCTCGCTGCAGGCTTCATCCGGCCAATAAAATACTCCAAGTGGCTGGCAAACCCAGTCCTGGTCGAGAAGAAAAATGGGACCTGGAGGATGTGTATCGACTACACAAACTTAAACAGCGCCTGCCCGAAGGAACAATTCGTCCTCCCGCGGATCGACCAAATAATCGATTCCACCGCGGGCTCGGAGTCGCTGTGCTTCCTCGACGCTTATTCTGGGTACAACTAGATCAAAATGGCTGTTGAGGACGAATAAAAGACGGCATTCATCACGCCATTCGGAGCATTCTGCTACACCGCCATGACCGTCGGCCTCAAGAATGCCCGGGCAACCTACCAGCGGTGCATGCAGGAGTGCCTTGCGAGCCAAATTGGCCGCAATATCGACGTCTACATCGACGACGTGGTCGTGAAGTCCACTCGCCAGAGCGACCTACTCGCTGACCTGGCGGAAACATTCGCCAACCTGCGGAAATACAAGATAAAGCTAAACCCAGGCAAATGCACCTTCGGTGTACCAGCAGGGCAACTACTAGGATACGTCGTCTCCAAGCGCGGGATCGAGGCGAACCCCACCAAGATCGACACGATCGCTCGACTCGGCAAACCCGAGTGCCTGCGTGACATCCAGAAGCTGGCCGGGCGAGTCACGGCTCTCAGTTGCTTCATCCCCTGATTGGGCGAAAAGGCGATGCCCCTATACCGCCTGATGCGCAAGAACCCCACCTTCCAGTGGGATGTAACACCCTCAGAATCGACCCTATGCAAGTTTTAGCGAAACCCGCCAAACCCGCATAGAAACGATTCAAAGGTGCCCACCAGGTACTTTCGTGCGGGTGGAAAACGAAGTAATAACATTACACAACAGTCCTCGACGGGACCCACAGAACAGATATATACAACAACGACTCAAAGAGTCAAGAATACAGATATAATATACAAAGATCCAAATCACCTTGAGAACGATAGAGCGTCCAGCTACGGACAAGATGCAAATGGGGCTAAGAGCCCTGAAGAATAACCAATGTCGTCCATAACCCTGCCCAGGCCAAGCCGGAAGGGTAACCCTGCTAACGACGTCGATCTCAAACCTGCTTAAACAAAAAGGGGTGCCGACAAAGGGCAAAGGAAAAAGAGGAGCGTCAGTACTGAGGCCAGTACACGGCGAGGCTAGAATTCGGCGGTCCTCGCCTACATAGGTATGGTGGACTGAAGCGGCAGCGGCAGCATGCACTGAGCAACCTATAGAGACTCGATACTACTGGCGGCTATCAGAGAGGGGTAAGGAAGGCCTATTCGGATCCAACCTGATACTATCATCAGACAAACCCATCCTGGCGTTTCCCCCTCGACACCGATCGAGGAAGTCAACCGAGGAACTCACACAGTTGGCATTTTTATTTATTCGGTTATCGTTGCAGCAATTACTAGTCAAGTATAGATAATCATCCTGATAAATTAAGCAGTGGGCACTTTTAATTAACCATTCCGTTGTAGTTGCGACACTTACTAATCAGATACAAATAGCATGAGATATCCCAAAAACCCAGCAGTTGTTGGTACTTTTATTTAGACATTCCGTTGTAGTTGCAATACTTACTAGTCAGATACAATTGTCGCAAGCGACAAACCAAGCAAGCATTTGTTGGCAGTTTTATTTAGCCATTCCGTTGTAGTTGTAGCTGATTACTAATCATATCAGATACAAGTCAATTTATAACAGTAAACTTTAGTTATAGTTGTCTATGATCGATATACTGTGCTCCAAGTCGTCCATAACCGCGGACACGGCTTTCAGAAAGTTTTAACCCGGCCGGGGTGCACAAATAGAAACACACACACGATCGACCTCGGAAAAACCAAATCAAAACCCAACGAGGCTTTCACGACAGAGCAATCACAAGATTCAGAAATATTTCAGGGGGCCACCCCTTAAAGTAGACCCGCAACGAAGTTAGATGACTTCGAGACGGACTTAAGGTTTGTGGGGCCGGCTGTAAACGACTGGGAACCCGAAAGTGTGACTGGGCTTGTCGATACCGCGAAAACGGGTCACAATTCCTAAACAGTACAGTGTGCTCCTCGCACAATCGTAAATACAGTAGTAGCATGGCATAAGTACAGGATAGTAAATAAAACCTCAAACTAGTTTGTGGCCCCAAGAAATAAGACGGAATCAAGCTCTGGCTAAGGGGGGTCCCATAATTCCCCGTATGTGGATAGCGCGATAAAACAAGGAACATGTATCAAGTACTCGGGGTCCTACGGG
Source organism: Avena atlantica (assembly GCA_910589765.1). Classification (NCBI taxonomy): domain Eukaryota; kingdom Viridiplantae; phylum Streptophyta; class Magnoliopsida; order Poales; family Poaceae; genus Avena; species Avena atlantica. Next base: position 240,153,255 of record OU342736.1, read on the forward strand.
ACACAAGTGGGCGTTCGGAAACCAAATGTTATCTATCACCCACCGATGCCTCTGCTTACTTTTTTAGTTGTTAAACAGGAATTAAAGTGAACGATAAGTAAAACTATGATCATCCCCAACATCAACATGCGGCAATACATCAACAACTGTGGCACTTGACGACACGCAACAGCACTTGAGCAAGCGACTACGACACGCAAGTCCAACTATCTACCAAACAACAGGTAATAGGAGGTGTCCAAGGCAATATAGGGCTGCAAGGGATATCACGGGTACGAAAACTAGAGCATCGCAACACAGATAGCAATAGATCAACAGGAGGGAATAAATACTATAAAAGTAAGATAGGTAGAAAGGGGGAGATGCTCGCCTGAAAACATTTGCCGAAGGTTCATCCGAAGATCGGGGCGAAGCTCACATCAACTCAACGGCCTTATCCGCGAAGAACCAAAACACTAGAAGAAACAGGGATGCAATATTTAATACTACGGCAAAAGATCGGCATGATGCATGGATGATGTATGACATGGCAAAGGTGCGATGCAATTAGGTCATATTAAGTGGAACCGGGGTCCCGACACTTAATTAGGTGGTTCATGTTGTTTAGCTACCCCGCAATTTAAAAGTTGTTTTAACATGGCAAAATAAGGTACTGGGTTCGCTACACAAATTTAAATGAGGCCAATATAAGGCTAGATTTGCCCGCATATGGGCCCCATATTTAATTATGAGGTGAACCGGCATAAGGCCCCCAAACCACATGGTATGCATGCGAGATGATTGATTTAATGTGCAACAATTCATATAGTTGACCATTTATAAAATAGGGTTCTCGGAAAGGGGTTCACACATTAGGGTTCGGCAGATCTTGGGGTTCCGGGGCTCGGGGTCGGTCTCAGGGTTCAGGGTTCGACGGGGTTCGGTTCCGACGGGAGCGTTCTCGGCTACAGAGGTAGATCTTGTCGCATCCGCGGCCTTCGGGTCATGTCGACGGTCCTGGCGTTCGGGATGAAGTACTTGTCGCGTCGGGGTCTCGGTGTCCGGGGTGAAGTACTCGGCGTCCTCGAGGGAGTACTTGTCGTTCCGGGCTCTCGACGAATCTTGGCGTCCGAGAAGAAGGTCATGTCGCATCCGCGGCCTTCGGGTACGGGTTCTCCGGGATCCCATGTAGGAGATCTTGTCGTCGCGTCGAAGAACTCGGGTTCGGGGTCGGGTGTCGGTGGACTACTTGATGTTATCCCTTAGAAGATCTTCGGGTTCCGTGAAGACGAGCTTGCCGACCTTGGGTCCGGGTAGGCGATCTTCTTGTCCATGTAGGGGAACTTGAGGTCTCTCGTGGCTTCGATTGTCGTGTCGGTGTCGACCTTGTTTATCGTCTTGAAACTTTAGTGTCGTTCCACCAACTACGACGACCGCGACCCTCGTATCGAAGATCTTGGTACGGTTCGGTTCCCCAGGTCATCTTCAATCTTGCTAGCATGTTCATCATCCTCATATCCGCGTCCACTTCAACAACATCTACACACCACCACAACTGCAACTTCACGTATCCAACTCCTCACACAAGTATCACATCCACACACCACACAACTCCAACACGCCACCAGATTGCCATCTACACAACACCAACATCTCACCAAGACAGGGCATGGACCCGGCATGGGCACACGCGCGATAGAGAGGAGGAACGCAGGGGGGACGGTGACCGACGCCAGGTCGCGACATGGACTTGGGCGCATGACAAGCTGGGCTCGCTACAGTGACGCGAGGATCCTGGGCCGCGGGACAGAGGCGACGGGAGGTCGGGCTCCGCAGGCGCGGTACAGCTATGGAGGAGGGCGCCACGTCTCGTGAAGAGGAGGCGACAAACTGCAGGATGCGAGAGCAGGGTGGCAAGGGGTACTCGACGAGGCTTGGCGGCCTCAGGAGGAGGTTGAAGGCGAGTGGTGGAGCGGGTTTGCGATCGGAGCTGGCCGGAGCGACGGTTGCAGATGCGGACGGAGGCGGGGAAGCGGGAAGGAGGCGACGCTGGGAAAGGGACGACGACCGTGTCAGAGCCACGGAAGAGGACCGACGGCGCGCGATGACCGTCGAGGGGATCAGGGGTGCACGGTCAGGGTGCTTGCAGAGGGACCTGGTGGCAACGGGCCAAGGGGCCGGCGGCCGGAGCACGGACCAGGAGGAGCCGAGGGCGAGGTAGCCGAGCCCGGCCGGAGCGCGCGGCAGAGGGGAGGTCGCGGCCGGACGCGGGGTCCGCGGGGAGAGGAGGAGGGCGCTCGCGGGGAGGCGCACGGGGAGCCGGCGAGGGAAGGCGGAGCGGCGGGCGAGGTGGCGCCAGAGGAAGGAAGGGGGGGCCGGAGGGAGAGAGGCGGGAGTCGGCGCCGGAGGTTGGAGGAGGCGGCGGTGGGAGGTTGGGGGAAGGGAGGACGCGAGCGGGGGGAGAGGTGAGCGTCGGGAGGGAGCGGGGTTGGTGGGTGTGGGGCCGGGGTCGCGCGGAGTTGAGAGAGAGAGAGGTGGGAGCGGGGCGCCAGGTGGGCAGGGGGGTGGACCGGGGCGAGTGGGTCTGGGGTGGGGCCCGACGCGGGGGAGGGCACGCCCAGGTGGGGTCTAGGAGGGGTGAGGCTGGCGTGTGAGGAGGGAGAGAGAGGGAGTGGTTGAGGTGGCTGCTTTTGATTGGAGGGGGGATGGCCAAGGGTGAGGTGGCGAGTTGCTATAGGGCGGGGTGAGGTGGAGGGGAGGGCTGGGTAGGTTATCTGGTAGCTTTAGGATTTAGGTTGGACCGATTGTATTTTCTGGGGTGGTCGTTCGGGTCATTCGGCCCGTTCGACTGCCCCACTAAAATAATATAATTTTTATTTAACTTTTGCAATAAGCTAGTATAAATAGATCTTAGACAAACAAAAATATCCGGAAGCGTCCGGGGGTTTAATTTGAAATAGAAGGAGGGTAAATTTTAGAAAACGATTGTCTTTCGCAAATAGTTTTTAGGCAAATTAATATGCATGATGATGACGATGCTCAAATGCAATGTGGCATGGTGACATGAGCATGCGGTCATGATGATGCAATGCACAAAAACAACGCGATTTTCTAGTAGTGGTTTTGTGGGATGCCACAATTCGACACCACTAACAATGGATCTCGCCCTCGAGATCCGCCTCATGGTACCGGAAGGAAGGTCGGTGATCGGCAATCTTCTCGCTTCGTGTAGATCCTCGCGACACCACTAACAAGAGGTCGTTGTCCGTGATCGTCGAGAGCACACTCCGGGAACAAAAGGTCGAAGGTAGAGGTATCAACAAAATAAAGCCACCTCTATCTTCGATGGAAAAGGGAACCGATGCATTCTCATCCACTTCAATGTACAAAAGCGAATAGAAGGGGTAGTCGGCATGGGGGCCAATCCATCACGCACCCAAACTATTACTCCGCACAATCAGTGGAAAAGCTTGCAACCATTCTCGGGATCAGACTGAAGATCTCGACAAGCGAGGTTCGGAAACAAAGGAGGGATGCAGACTCTGCATCGGATCTGGCGTAGATGATGTCGTCGCGTCGGAAACACCGGAAGGCACGAGAAGGAACAAAGAGAAGTCCACCAGACGAAGGATTCCTCGGATAGCAGGAAGACCAGATGTAGCAACTCCGTTACCAAAGGAGGAAGCGAAACCCTGAAGGTACGACGGAACCCAACCACGAGAAATCCTGGACTCGAAGAGAGAGAAGAGAGCGGGTTCAAAACACATCGAGATAAGAGGAGAATAGCAGAGGGGTAAGGAGTAAAATCAGACCTAATCAGAACTATCCAACCGATTTTTGCAAAATAGTTTTGACACTCTACTTCGGCCGTTAGCTAGGTTATCCTACAGGCTGGACTTGTGGGGTATCGCAACTGCTGAGCTCTGATACCACTCTGTAACACCCTCAGAATCGACCATATGCAAGTTTTAGCGAAACCCGCCAAACCCGCATAGAAACGATTCAAAGGTGCCCACCAGGCACTTTCGTGCGGGTGGAAAACGAAGTAATAACATTACACAACAGTCCTCGACGGGACCCACAAAACAGATATATACAACAACGACTCAAAGAGTCAAGAATACAGATATAATATACAAAGATCCAAATCACCTTGAGAACGATAGAGCGTCCAGCTACAGACAAGATGCAAATGGGGCTAAGAGCCCTGAAGAATAACCAATGGCGTCCATAACCCTGACCAGGCGAGGCCGGAAGGGTAACCCTGCTAACGACGTCGATCTCAAACCTGCTTAAACAAAAAGGGGTGCCGACAAAGGGCAAAGGAAAAAGAGGAGCGTCAGTACTGAGGCCAGTACACGGCGAGGCTAGAATTCGGCGGTCCTCGCCTACATAGGTATGGTGGACTGAAGCGGCAGCGGCAGCATGCATTGAGCAACCTATAGAGACTCGATACTACTGGCGGCTATCAGAGAGGGGTAAGGAAGACCTATTCGGATCCAACCTGATACTATCATCAGACAAACCCATCCTGGCGTTTCCCCCTCGACACCGATCGAGGAAGTCAACCGAGGAACTCACACAGTTGGCATTTTTATTTATTCGGTTATCGTTGCAGCAATTACTAGTCAAGTATAGATAATCATCCTGATAAATTAAGCAGTGGGCACTTTTAATTAACCATTCCGTTGTAGTTGCGACACTTACTAATCAGATACAAATAGCATGAGATATCCCAAAAACCCAGCAGTTGTTGGTACTTTTATTTAGCCATTCCGTTGTAGTTGCAATACTTACTAGTCAGATACAATTGTCGCAAGCGACAAACCAAGCAAGCATTTGTTGGCAGTTTTATTTAGCCATTCCGTTGTAGTTGTAGCTGATTACTAATCATATCAGATACAAGTCAATTTATAACAGTAAACTTTAGTTATAGTTGTCTATGATCGAGATACTGTGCTCCAAGTCGTCCATAACCGCGGACACGGCTTTCAGAAAGTTTTAACCCGGCCGGGGTGCACAAGTAGCAACACACACACGATCGACCTCGGAAAAACCAAATCAAAACCCAACGAGGCTTTCACGACAGAGCAATCACAAGATTCAGAAATATTTCAGGGGGCCACCCCTTAAAGTAGACCCGCAACGAAGTTAGCTGACTTCGAGACGGACTTAAGGTTTGTGGGGCCGGCTGTAAACGACTGGGAACCCGAAAGTGTGACTGGGCTTGTCGATACCGCGAAAATGGGTCACAATTCCTAAACAGTACAGTGTGCTCCTCGCACAATCGTAAATACAGTAGTAGCATGGCATAAGTACAGGATAGTAAATAAAACCTCAAACTAGTTTGTGGCCCCAAGAAATAAGACGGAATCAAGCTCTGGCTAAGGGGGGTCCCATAATTCCCCGTATGTGGATAGCGCGATAAAACAAGGAACAGGTATCAAGTACTCGGTGTCCTACGGGACACAAGTGGGCGTTCGGAAACCAAATGTTATCTATCACCCACCGATGCCTCTGCTTACTTCAATTTTAGTTGTTAAACAGGAATTAAAGTGAACGATAAGTAAAACTATGATCATCTCCAACATCAACATGCGGCAATACATCAACAACTGTGGCACTTGACGACACGCAACAACACTTGAGCAAGCGACTACGACACGCAAGTCCAACTATCTACCAAACAACAGGTAATAGGAGGTGTCCAAGGCAATATAGGGCTGCAAGGGATATCACGGGTACGGAAACTAGAGCATCGCAACACAGATAGCAATATATCAACAGGAGGGAATAAATACTATAAAAGTAAGATAGGTAGAAAGGGGGGAGATGCTCGCCTGAAAACATTTGCCGAAGGTTCATCCGAAGATCGGGGCGAAGCTCACATCAACTCAACGGCCTTATCCGCGAAGAACCAAAACACTAGAAGAAACACGGATGTAATATTTAATACTACGGCAAAAGATCGGCATGATGCATGGATGATGTATGACATGGCAAAGGTGCGATGCAATTAGGTCATATTAAGTGGAACCGGGGTCCCGACACTTAATTAGGTGGTTCATGTTGTTTAGCTACCCCGCAATTTAAAAGTTGTTTTAACATGGCAAAATAAGGTACCGGGTTCGCTACACAAATTTAAATGAGGCCAATATAAGGCTAGATTTGCCCGCATATGGGCCCCATATTTAATTATGAGGTGAAACGGCATAAGGCCCCCAAACCACATGGTATGCATGCGAGATGATTGATTTAATGTGCAACAATTCATATAGTTGACCATTTATAAAATAGGGTTCTCGGAAAGGGGTTCACACATTAGGGTTCGGCAGATCTTGGGGTTCCGGGGTTCGGGGTCGGTCTCAGGGTTCAGGGTTCGACGGGGTTCGGTTCCGACGGGAGCGTTCTCGGCTACAGAGGTAGATCTTGTCGCATCCGCGGCCTTCGGGTCATGTCGACGGTCCTGGCGTTCGGGATGAAGTACTTGTCGCGTCGGGGTCTCGGTGTCTGGGGTGAAGTACTCGGCGTCCTCGAGGGAGTACTTGTCGTTCCGGGCTCTCGACGAATCTTGGCGTCCGAGAAGAAGGTCATGTCGCATCCGCGGCCTTCGGGTACGGGTTCTCCGGGCTCCCATGTAGGAGATCTTGTCGTCGCGTCGAAGAACTCGGGTTCGGGGTCGGGTGTCGGTGGACTACTTGATGTTCTCCCTTAGAAGATCTTCGGGTTCCGTGAAGACGAGCTTGTCGACCTTGGGTCCGGGTAGGCGATCTTCTTGTCCATGTAGGGGAACTTGAGGTCTCTCGTGGCTTCGATTGTCGTGTCGGTGTCGACCTTGTTTATCGTCTTGAAACTTTAGTGTCGTTCCACCAACTACGACGACCGCGGCCCTCGTATCGAAGATCTTGGTACGGTTCGGTTCCCCAGGTCATCTTCAATCTTGCTAGCATGTTCATCATCCGTCATATCCGCGTCCACTTCAACAACATCTACACACCACCACAACTGCAACTTCACGTATCCAACTCCTCACACAAGCATCACATCCACACACCACACAACTCCAACACGCCACCAGATTGCCATCTACACAACACCAACATCTCACCAAGACAGGGCATGGACCCGGCATGGGCACACGCGCGACAGAGAGGAGGAACGCAGGGGGGACGGTGACCGACGCCAGGTCGCGACATGGACTTGGGCGCATGACAAGCTGGGCTCGCTACAGTGACGCGAGGATCCTGGGCCGCGGGACAGAGGCGACGGGAGGTCGGGCTCCGCAGGCGCGGTACAGCTATGGAGGAGGGCGCCACGTCTCGTGAAGAGGAGGCGACAAACTGCAGGATGCGAGAGCAGGGTGGCAAGGGGTACTCGACGAGGCTTGGCGGCCTCAGGAGGAGGTTGAAGGCGAGTGGTGGAGCGGGTTTGCGATCGGAGCTGGCCGGAGCGACGGTCGCAGATGCGGACGGAGGCGGGGAAGCGGGAAGGAGGCGACGTTGGGAAAGGGACGACGACCGTGTCAGAGCCACGGAAGAGGACCGATGGCACGCGATGACCGTCGAGGGGATCAGGGGTGCACGGTCAGGGTGCTTGCAGAGGGACCTGGTGGCAACGGGCCAAGGGGCCGGCGGCCGGAGCACGGACCAGGAGGAGCCGAGGGCGAGGTAGCCGAGCCCGGCCGGAGCGCGCGGCAGAGGGGAGGTCGCGGCCGGACGCGGCCGGACGCGGGGTCCGCGGGGCGAGGAGGAGGGCGCTCGCGGGGAGGCGCACGGGGAGGCGGCGAGGGAAGGCAGAGCGGCGGGCGAGGTGGCGCCAGAGGAAGGAAGGGGGGGGGGGGCGGAGGAGAGAGGCGGGAGTCGGCGCCGGAGGTTCGAGGAGGCGGCGGTGGGAGGTTGGGGGAAGGGAGGACGCGAGCGGGGGGAGAGGTGAGCGTCGGGAGGGAGCGGGGTTGGTGGGTGTGGGGCCGGGGTCGCGCGGAGTTGAGAGAGAGAGGTGGGAGCGGGGCGCCAGGTGGGCAGGGGGTGGACCGAGGCGAGTGGGTCTGGGGTGGGGCCCGACGCGGGGGAGGGCGCGCCCAGGTGGGGTCCAGGAGGGGTGAGGCTGGCGTGTGAGGAGGGAGAGAGAGGGTGTGGTTGAGGTGGCTGCTTTTGATTGGAGGGGGGATGGCCAAGGGTGAGGTGGCGAGTTGCGATAGGGCGGAGTGAGGTGGAGGGGAGGGCTGGGTAGGTTATCTGGTAGCTTTAGGATTTAGGTTGGACCGATTGTATTTTCTGGGGTGGTCGTTCGGGTCATTCGGCCCGTTCGACTGCCCCACTAAAATAATATAATTTTTATTTAACTTTTGCAATAAGCTAGTATAAATAGATCTTAGACAAACAAAAATATCCGGAAGCGTCCGGGGGTTTAATTTGAAATAGAAGGAGGGTAAATTTTAGAAAACGATTGTCTTTCGCAAATAGTTTTTAGGCAAATTAATATGCATGATGATGACGATGCTCAAATGCAATGTGGCATGGTGACATGAGCATGCGGTCATGATGATGCAATGCACAAAAACAACGCGATTTTCTAGTAGTGGTTTTGTGGGATGCCACATGGGATAAGGAGGCGGACGACGCGCTCCGCGACCTCAAGAAGGTGCTACTCGCAGCACCTCTACTCGCCGCCCCCGTCGACAAGGAACCCATGCTGGTCTAAGTCGCGGCTTCCGAGCGCGTTGTCAGCGCCGTCATGGTCGTCAAGCGACCAGAGGAAGGAAAGGAGCGCCCAGTGCAGCGACCGGTGTACTATATCAGCGAGGTCCTCACCGAGTCGCGCCAGCGATACCCACAATACCAGAAACTGGTATATGCAGTCTTCAGAGCACAGCGGCGACTGCCGCACTACTTCCAGGAGCACCCGATCACGGTCGTCTCCTCAGCACCGTTGCAGGACATAATTCGCAACCGTGAGGCGACCGGGCGAGTAGCCAAGTGGGCTGTCGAAATCGGCGTCCACAACATCAATTATGAGCCGCGCAAAGAGATCAAGTCGCAGGCCCTCGCGGACTTCATCGCCGACTGGGAAGAGGCCCAGCAGCCAGAAAAGCTGCCGTACCTCCACTATTGGAGTATGCACTTGGACGGCTCCAAGAACGCAGACGACATAGGAGCAGGGATCGTGCTGACCTCCCCGAAGGGCGACAAGCTCCACTACATCCTCTGCCTCGACTTCACCCCCTGCACCAACAACATGGCCGAGTACGAGGCACTACTCCACGGCATGCGAGCCGCCAAGGAGATGAATGTCAACCTCCTACGCTGCTACGGAGACTCCGACCTCGTCGCTGGGCAAGTCGCCAGCACCTGCGACGCTTTCTCCCCCACCATGGCGGAATATCGCCAAGCAGTGGACAAGCTGGGCGGGCACTTCACAGGCTATTCCGTCGAGTGGATCGACAGGCGGAAAAACGAGGAGGACGACACACTCTCTCGTATCGGCTCGGCTCGACTCGCACCACCCGCCGGCGTCTTCCTCGACACCATCACCAAGCCTTCCGTCTCTCCCCCAAGGGAGATCGACATCGGAGTCCCGCCGCAACCAGAGGCAGCCCTGGTCGCACTCATGGCCGAGCCAGAAGACTGTACTACGCCGTACATCGCCTACCTGGAGGGAGGCACCTTTCCAGTAGACAAAACAGACGCCCGGATGATAGCACGCCGCTGCAAATCCTTCGTCATCATCTACGGCGAGCTCCACAAGCGTAGCGTGATCGATGTGTTCCAACACTGCGTCCAACCCGCTGAAGGATGCAAAATCCTCCATGACATCCACTCCGGCGACTGCGGCCACCACGCCGGCGCCCGCTCTCTAGTCGCAAAGGCTATGCGACACGGCTTCTACAGGCCCACCGCACACGTAGACGCTGTCGACATTGTACAGCGGTGTGCCGGGTGCCAGAAGTACGCCAACCAGACGCACGTGCCGAGCTCGGCGCTCAAGACAATCCCCATCACCTGGCCGTTCGTCGTGTGGGGTATGGACATGGTAGGCCCTTTCAAAAAGGCCCCCTCTGGCTTCACTCACCTCCTGGTCGCGGTCGACAAATTCACAAAGTGGGTGGAGGCCAAGCCAGTCCGGAAATGCGACGGGAAGACCGCCACCAAGTTCCTACGCGAGCTCATATATCGCTACGGGTTCCCAAACAGCATCATCACGGACAACGGCACCAACTTCGACAAAGGAAGCATGGACGAGTTCTGCGAAGAACATCACATCCGACTCGACCTTGCCTCAGTCGCCCACCCGGAGTCCAACGGCCAGGCGGAACGGGCCAACCAGAGCATCCTCCATGGCCTGAAGCCACGGCTCCAAGTACCACTCGAGCGCACCGCCGGGTGCTGGGTCGAGGAGCTACCCTCCGTCATCTGGGGCATCCGCACCTCTGTCAACAGGTCGACAGGGTTCACCCCCTTCTTCATGGTGTATGGTGCCGAGGCAGTCATGCCCACCGACCTAGAGCACGACTCGCCAAGGGTTGTCCACTACACGGAGGCTGCAAACGAACTCGCATGCCAGGATGGAGTCGATCAACTCGATGAGGCACGCGACCTAGCTCGCTCCCGCACAGCCATCTACCAGCAAGGACTCCGCCGCTACCATAACCGGCGAGTGAGGACTCGCACTTTCCAGGAAGGCGACCTAGTGCTACGCCTCATCCAGGACAAGAAGGGCATGCACAAGCTCTCCCCCCGTGGGAGGGACCATTCGCCATCGGGCGAGTACTCGGCAACGACGCCTACTACCTCACCGACGTCTGCGGATACGGGAAACTCGACGTCAAGCGACCGTGGAATATAAACCTCCTACGGAAGTTCTACTCCTAGAACTCCACACATGTACCCTCCACTAGCTATAAAATAAAACATATTGGTTACCGCAAATTGCGTCTACTCTCCGTGTCTTGTGCCACTCGCACTCGTAATAACAACGTCAAGCTAACTGCAGAAGTCAACCTCTGGTACAATGACGGGCACGGCCAAGTAGTGCGTTACGAGGGCACTAGGTTACCCCAGGACTCGTAACGTCCACGAAAAACGCCTACCCGGAGCCCCATTGGAGTCGCCTAGCTCGACTGGCTTAACAAACCAAGACAACTGCCTTCGCTCCTCACAGCGACTATGATCCTCCGCATCCTCGACACAGCGACTCGAACGGCCAAGTACCACGCTCGGGGACTAACGACCAGTTAAGTGCGAGCGACTAGGGAAAAACGCCAAGTATGAGAGCGTGCCCAGGACTCGCCATGCGACTGACCCGATGGGTCAGGCAGGAGTGATGCACTCACTCTAACGCGAACAGACCTCACCCACCCTAGAGCCGCGACTAGAACCACCAAGTACCACGCTCGGGGACTCGGCTACCCGACCTCGTTCGCGCAAGGGAAATAGTCAAGTAAAGAGCAATCATGGGAGTCGCCCTGCGACTGGCTTTCCAAGCTCGGGCGAGTCGACCTCAACAACTGACAAAACGTTCAAAACCATACACACATAACGAATGAGGTAAACCCCATAAAAAGGGCGGACGCGCTCGGGGACTCATCCAACCAGCAATCAAAATCGCAAGACAATTCACAAAATAACGTGAAATTCCATTACAGCAGAACAAAGTGGTTACAAAATACAAGTTGAGCCCAATGGCCAAATTGCTACTAACGCCCCAGGGCACAATGTTTCTACACTGCAGGCTTCGACGTCGACTCGCCGCCACCCTTGCGGTTGCGAACGAAGGGACTGTACGGGTTCGACGGGTACGTCGTAAACTCACCCTCCATCGCCGCACGGAAGTGCTGCTCGACCTTGAAGTCCTGGTGCGGCGGCTCGGGATCGTTGGGCGCGACAGTCGTCTCCTGATAAGGGAGGAGGTCGCCCATCGCCCAGACGCGATCGGAGTATACCGCGGCCCGGTCCGTCAGCTTCAACACCTCGGCAATCTCCACCGAGCCCGTCGACGAGGGGTAGCCACTCGTCACGTCGTCAAGGTCGAAGTCCTCTGGGAAGTGGGCAAGCCCAAGGCTAAGCGCCGTTGCCGCCCCGCGCCGGAATGCCGACCGCTTCATGAACTCGACGACTGACGGCGCCTTCTCCAGATACCACCATACTTCCACGAGATCGCTGGGAATCATTTCCGTGGGCGACATCTCTTGAAGATACGCTCGAATGCAAGCCGCAGACAACGTGGCCGAGTCGACCATAGTGGCCACACACTGCCGCGCGTCATACGACTGCACCTGCTCCGAGATGTCGATAATCGGACCCGCGGATAGGGGTCGGCAGTAAGTACAACGAAGATTTCACAATGTAGCTACTACAGGCAGAGGCAGTAAAATTTACCAATCAAAGGACGACAGAGGCCCGTGATGAAGCTTTGAAGAGAGGAGAAGTCGTCTTGTAGCTCAGCAACGAGGGCGTCAGAGACCTTCCGCTCTTCCGCGGCAGCCGTAACAGCAGCTCTGGCTCGCCCATCCACTGAACTCGCCTCCGCCTTCGCTTCCTTAAGCTCGCGCTCAAGATCAGCGATCCGCTTCTCAGCCGAACTCAACGCAGCCTGAGCCGCCGTCAGTTCACTTGCCGGGACAAGGCCCTGTCGGACCTCCTCCGCCTTGGAAGCGATCGCCTGGAGTCCCTTGTTCGTCTCTTGGACGACAACAAGTTCCTTCTCCGCGTGACACTTCGTAGCAAGTCGGTCGGCTGATTCACGCTGCAAGCCCTATGCACAAATCAAACAGTTAACAACAACGGAATCCTAAGTGCCCACCCACTGAAATTCAGCGACTGGACACTCGGGGACTGGAGATCAAAATTCCTAAGTTCCCACCCGCTGAAATTCAGCGACTGGACACTCGGGGACTGGAGATCAAAAATCCTAAGTGCCCACCCGCTGAAATTCAGCGACTGGACACTCGGGGACTGGAGATCAAAAATCCTAAGTGCCCACCCGCTGAAATTCAGCGACTGGACACTCGGGGACTGGGTGCTACAAATAAAAACAAACACCAAAAGAATCTGACCACTTTAATTCAGTGGCCCGATCCTGGGGGACTGGACATACCTGGATGGCTGCACCCAGCATGCCATGGAGCTGTAGCGCGTCCACAGATGCGAGAAGAGCCGAAGTGTGCCCGCGATGCTGCTCGACCTCCATTTCGGCGGCCCCAGGTGCGCGGCTCGATGGCGTTATACCACTCGCTGTAGTCGCTTTGGCCATGAAGCGGGGGAAGGTCGCGGCGGACGCTCCAGCGCCAGTAGGAGTCGGCTCGGCAATTCCAGGCGAGGAAACACCCTCCTTGGTCTTCAGGGCCACCTCCGTCGCAGTCGGAGGATCACTCGGAGCGACCGTCGTGTCGTCAGAGACCGTGACGACGTCGTTGCCCTTGGACTTCTTAGCACTGTCCGTGGGGGCAGCGACTTCATCAGCTTTCCTCTTCTGTGAGGGGTCCTCTTCAGCGACGACTGGTGGCACCTTGGCCACGGAAGGGTGGCCGATCTTCTTAACTCCAGTCCTGTGAAATAACGATATGAGCAAAATTTTCCAAGTACAACGAAAGACAAGCAGTAGGACAAAACTTACTTGGTGACTGGTATGAACCGCAGTCCCGTGCGGATACTGGCCGGCTTCTCCAGTTCGGGGCCCAGTTTCCGACTGAGGCCCATCTCCAAAACATCATGTGCCCAAGACACGGAAGGCCTCTTCGACGACGAGGCCGCGACAGGAGCCTCCGAGACAACGTCGGCAGGAGTTCTCCTGGGAGGTGAAGCTGCTGCAGCTGGAGCAGCCCTCAACCCAGAGACAGGGGCGAATAGGGGTGGAAGCGAGGCCAGAGGTACCTCATCCAGGGCGGCAGCAGCATCCGGCGCTGCTGTCGTCTGCGGCGCTTCATCGTTGGCCAAGCTGGTGGCATCGGAACTACTCACCGAACAAGGCAGAGATGCCTGTTTCACCGGCTTCGTCTTCCTCTTTGGCGGAGCCTTCACTTCCTTCTTCTTCTTCTTTTTTGATGTTGTAGCCTCACGACGCGAGGTGTGCTCGGGAAGATCGTCGTCGTCGTGACGTTCGAGGTTATACTCGCCTTGAGCTCGCGCTGATGTTGCCCGCGAGTTTTGCGAACCATCGGGGCAGCGTCTTCCCTGGGCTCATCGTCATCATCGTCGTCATCACTCGCGTCGCTCCCGACGCCGCCCTTGGCAGGAGGCGACTCGCCCCCGTCCTGGACGGACGAGCTCGAGTTCTCGTCGTCCGCGGGTGGGAGCCACCCTTCCACCACTTGAAATAACTGCAGTAGGCACAAGAAAATATAAATCTAACCGCGACAGTATCAACTGCGACTGCGACTGTTAGTGAAGAGAGCGACTTACCGTCGGAGGTGGATGCTTCGCGGTGTACGGGGCGACCCCAGCCTTCGCGTCCAGGTATGCTGCCTGGGTGATCTTCTTCAGCGCCAGGACGTAGTCTTCGAGTTTCCACTCGGCGAGGCAGGATTTCGTCGAGTCCTCCCTGCCCGTGCACTCGTACATGTAATGGTCGCGGCAGGCCAGGGGAACGAGTCGCCGCCCGAGCCAACAGTTGTACAAATTGATGGTTTGAAGGCCCTTCTTCTTCTTCAGGCCGCGGATGGTTTGAAGCATCTCGTCCACGACCATCCGCTGGTCTACTGGGAGCTTGCCGACCTGGAGTCGGCGCGGTTCGGGCCGGTCGGCGGAGTACCTTGGGATCGCTACCTCGCCGTCTAGAGTCGCCTCAGTGACGTAGAACCAGGACTTCTTCCACTCTCTTGCCGCCTTGGCAGGCAGCATCAGGTCGAAGAAGGAGGCCTTCGACTTCAACTGAAACGTCAGGCCGCCTGCAACCAGCATTGGGCCGCCTGATTCTTCATGACTAATCCACCCGTGGAACAGATCTTGCCACAGGGGGAAGTAGGGCCTGCAGCCCAGATAGCACTCGCAGAACGCCACGAAAATGGCGAGCTGCTCGATGCTGTGCGGGCCCAGGTCTGACGGCTGGATCCCGTAGAAGGCGCAAAAGCGCCGGAAGAAGAGAGATGTGGGAAACCCCAGCCCCCGCTCCAGGTGGCTGGTGAATCAAATAAATTCTCCCTCGCGCGGGTCCGGAGTCACCTCTCTGGCCGCGGGGATGCGCCACCTGTCGGCGCGCAGGATCCCGGCCTCCTCGAAGGATGCCAGTAGCGCTTTGGTGCACTTGGGCCTGCCCCATGGTTCGGTGGAGGGGGCCATTGGCTGAAAGGTTCGCGGAGGTCGAAGGTTTTTTGGATCGATTGGATCGCGACGCGGAGTAAAACGGAGATGGTAGAAATCGGAGGAAAAGACGGAGGAGTGGTTCCCCGATCGCCTGCCATTTTCCTTATATAGCGGTTGCTACCCGCCAATTCCGGGAGCCGTTACTACGCGGTGGTTACGCCAAAGTTACCGTTGGATTACCCCAACATCTAGTTTTGACTGCATCTGACGGTCCAACTTCATCCATTCGACTCGCCGACCCGATCACTACAACAGTGACTGAACATTTCGCCGACCCGTTCGCCGAGCTGCGACCCGACTGACCGTTGTCATTGCGACTAGAATAACTGGTTTTTCCTTTATTCAGGAGTCCGCCGCCGATTCGACTGGGCGTCCGCATTGGACCCGTATACTCCGACTGCCAACGAACACCTGCGACCAATCAACGACGGCCTCGGGGACTACTGATGGGGATATGCCTACCGGGGTATACCCAGCAGGACGTTTCCGACCGGCCCAGGAACTGGCGAGTGGGCCTGCAGGACGGCGACTGGATCAAGACCTGGCGTAGATTCAAGCGACTGGAAGCTGAAGGCCCAGGGGAGTAGATAGGCCCAGTCGGATTAGGTTAGACGATTGCCGAAACCTTAACTGATTCGGTTGAGATATGTAAACCCTAGGGGGGTGAGTCTATATAAACCTCCCTAGAGGGCGTGTAGAGGATACGTTCCATCATCCACCCAAGCGACTCGCCGCCTAGCCGCTGAGCTTGCCCCATTGTACTTCCATCATAATAAAATCTAGAAGGAGTAGGTCTTTACCCTCCGGGGGGCCGAACCTGGGTAAAACCCTGTGTCTCCGCCTTCATCTCGCACCGCAGATGGCTGGCCACCCTTGCCCCATGTTATACTACTCGCTGCCGATTGCAGCATCTGCCGTGGTCATTCCCACGACATCAATATCTTTGTAAATGAAACGTGTGTATGATGGACAATATTTATAGAAGAAAATTAAGAGGGACGTTGTAGGCTGGTGGGTCCTTAATGTCAGCCTCTCCATAAAGCAATATTGATAGAAGAAAATTAAGAGCGACACTGCAGGCTGGTGGGTCCTGATAGATCTGAGATTCGATACATTTGTAATGGTTTTTCTTGATGGTTTTCGTCTTGATCTGATGGTTTTCTAGCTTTACCTAACGCTAATACTTCGTTAGCAAAGAAAACTTTGTTTTCAATGTGTGTTTCAGGTTCTAAACATCAACAGAAGGTTTGAACAACAGAAATACAATATTCAGGCGAAAACAAGCAAGTCTATTTTTGTAAGTAATCGAGAAAGGCAACCAGTAGGTTTAACGACCAACTATACGACGAGAATATTTTTTCCAGCCATATAGTTGCCACCGCCTTCGTCCTGTCAAAAGGAGCAACTTTCATGAAGAAGGCATACGCGAAAACACAACACAACAGCCGCCATTCCATCCAGAAGGGAGAAAGAAGAGATCCGGAGAAGAAGGGGAAGACGTTCTTCATCTCGCTCCACGATCTTCAACCTCCTAGCCACCACACCCCATAGCCATCATTTGTACTTGAGAGAGAGAGAGAGAGAGAGAGATCTTCACCTTGCAAGATTAGGGTTTGAGATTGTTTCTTCCTGTCTTGAATTCTGTTGGATTGATTTTCTGTTCTTATTGTGGATCACCACGGTAATATTGAGACGAACTCTTTTTATTTAATTATATCGATGTTGCTTTCTTCTCTCATGTGTGAGTAAGTCCCTTTGGGCGTGGGAGATGTAAGGGATTGGTGAGATGTGATGTGCCTATATATATTTTCCATTAGTTTCTGATTGATTTTAGTTACTATATTATGTGTGCTTGACTATCTCTGGGATGCCTAATGCTTGTTATCCAATTAAGGGCCCAGACAACATGATACTTTATTCTACATACATAAGATCTTGTTTGCTTGCAGACCGGCGACCCCCGAGTGACACGGGGATATTAATGGAAAACTAGTTGATCCAAGGAGCACGAGAAGCCATTGTGCCTATTGCATTAGTATGATCCAAGGAGCTTAATTGCTAAGCAACCTGAAGGATCTTAATCTCCTAGTGACAGACCATGGTTTTGGTAACAGACTAGTATGATTATTGAAGTTGGTATGAAATCTACCAAGAGGAGTTCCGGCTAATTATGGGTTGCTCGCCTACACACATACTTATAAGATTATAATTGTTACACTTATCACTCACCCACTTGGCATAATCAATATCACCATGAATTGTATCTCCTCGCGCCTACTTTATCATCTGCGGAAAACAACAAATAATCGAATCGTTCTTACTTTTATGCTTTTTATTTCTAAAGTTTACATTTTAGTTTTATTTAAATACATTCAGTTTAATCCAAATTTTAGTATTATTTCAACACTTGCAGTAAATTCACTCGAAGACCTGTGGCAACTTTGAGTGTGACAGATACTTCATTCATAAACACTTTCCTTCGGGCTCCATGTGGGATTTGTATCTTAACTTCGAAACTAGCTACAACGATCTGTGCACTTGCAGTCATCAAGCTATTTTCTGGTGCCGTTGCTGGGGAGCTAAGCGCTAACTATTTTTCTCTTGACATTTCAGGTGTTACTACTACCAAATGGTCTCCCTAGGAGACAAAGGGTCTATGCGCTCTGGTAGGACCTATATACCAGATTATTTTGAGCGCGTTGTAACACCCCCGGTCACTCCGGACCGATGGCTGTCACTTCTGGCAGATCAATAGGACCTCTAGAGTAATACCACAGACCAACACTACTCTTTTCTGTGCAATTTGTCCTCACTCGTGCGCACCCGGCACCCACTTCCCGGTCGGTCACCCATCCTAGAATTGCTCTAGGCCAAGCACGCTTAACCTTAGAGTTATTTTCGAATGAGCTTCCGGAAAAGAAGTTACAACTTGTTGGTATGAGTTTCCTATTAATCCTATTGAGCCATGCGCCAGGGTCTCACATACACCCACCCTTAGAAGATCGACGTCCTCGTCGATCAACCACAAGCCAGTAATGTTCCCTCTTAGCACACGTCTGTGCGTCTAGTGCCGGCACATGTGCCATGCTGTGTCCACTCCGGGCCACACGCGCCATGCATCACATGCCCGCCACTGACCCGCACACACCCATGTAACCGCGAGGGTCGGCTCTGATACCACTTGTAACACCCCCGGTCACTCCGGACCGACGGCTGTCACTTCTGGCAGCTCAATAGGATCTCGAGAGTAACCCCACAGACCAACACTAGTCTTTTCTGCATACTTTGTCCTCACTCGTGCGCACCCGGTACCCACTTCCCGGTCGGTCACCCATCCTAGAATTGCTAGGCCAAGCACGCTTAACCTTAGAGTTATTTTCGAATGAGCTTCCAGAAAAGAAGTTGCAACTTGTTGGTATGAGTTTCCTATCAATCCTATTGAGCCATGCGCCAGGGTCTCACACGCGTGCCTACTCACAGACGCGAAGAAATTATTGAAAAACTTTTGAGATCAAATAATATTGAATTTGAAAACCTGAGTGATTTCATAGAAATCATGTCCATTCACAGGACAATTGCCAAGAAACCTGAGAAAACTCTCAGAGAATACAGTTCTCCAAATCCTGCTTATCTTAAACAACCAATACAATTTCCTAATCCTAGTGTTAGAGAACATCAATTTGATGGTGGGATTATTAAAATTTTGCAGGAAAAATCTTTTAGTGGAAGGGAAGATGAAGACCCAGGAAGACATCTTAGAGAGTTCGATGATGTGATAACATCAATTGGACCAAAAGGTTTGCCTAGAGAAGTCTCCCGTCTAAAATTATTCCGTTGGTCTCTTAAAGGCAAGGCTCTAGACTGGTTATATTTTCTCTCGATCGTCATTACATTAATTGCTGGGAAAATTGTATTGTCTGATGACCCACAAGTATAGGGGATCGCAACAGTCTTCGTGGGTAGTATTACCCAATTTATTGATTCGACACAAGGGGAGCCAAAGAATACTTGCAAGCCTTAACAACTGAGTTGTCAGTTCAGCTACACCTAGAAATAGTTCTTGCCCACAGAAGTTTATCAGTAGCAACAGGTTGGTAGTAGAAACAACAAAGCAACAACAACAGTGGAACAAGAGCAATAGTAATAGTAACGGTAACAGTAGGATTCGAGTGCGGTAGGCATAGGGATAGATGGACGGGCGTTGCATGGACGAGTATAAACATGTAACTTCAAGATCTAGGGCATTGCGGATAAATAATAACAAGCATCCAAGTACTAAAAAATCCTAGGCATGTGATCCAAATATAGTCATACATGCTCGCAATGAGAACTTGCACAGCATCTTCTGTCCAGCCAGCCCATGGCAGCGGGGCCTCTAGGGAACTACTAGCAATTAAGGTTCTCCTTTTAATATAGCACCAGAGCAAATCATTAACACTCTGTGAACACATGTGATCCTCACACCACAACCATCCCCTCCGGTTGTCCCAATTATTGTCACTTCGGGGCCTTTGGATTCGGACAATGATATGTGTACACAACTTGCAGATAAGATCACAAACATTACTATCATAATGATTCAATAATAAGTTCAGATCTGAGATCATGGCATTCGGGCCCTAGGGACTTAGAAATATACCATAGCATGAATATATATTCCACCCTTGTTTTCTACTATCTAAGATAAGCATGATAGTAGTAGGAATCTTAACTTAGGAAATTTCTACTAAGGTTTCATCTACTAGGATTTCCCATGGCATAGTTTACTCTTAGCAAAATTCCATGCAAGTCCTACTTAGAAATATCACTAATGCATAGTGAAAATAATGGGACAAAAGTATGAAGCATCACTTGCCTTTTTGGTAGAGAATATAAGTTCACTCCTTGATCTTGAAATGTTCACACACTTCAAATCACTACAATTCAATCAAGCAAGCAATATTTCAATCTACCATTCAAGCAACATCACATAAAATAATAGTAACAAAACAATGCATGCAAACATGCCAAACTTTGTTTTATTTACAAAAGTGGTTTATAATAGGTTATAAACATTCTAAAACACTTTATTGGTCATTTCATAAAGTGGCAAAACTATTTGCAAAAGATTCTATCTATAAACCATTTTTAAACCAAACCATTATTTTATGTGGTTGAAAATGTCTTTAGCAAAGTAATAATTTTTATAGGGTTCACCAAATACATTTTCAAATCATAAAACTTGGTGTTTGGGGTCAGAGAGTTTAAATCAAAACATTTTCCCAAAGTTTTTCTCCCAAAAGCATTTTTAATAAATAAACATTTTTTTTGACTAGAAATGGTTTAAATCAAGAGTTTATTATTTTGCTTCACCAAATATATTTTTGAAACCACAAATTGATTCCTATGGTTAGTAGGTTCAAAACAAACCATTTGCCAAAGGTTTTATCTCAAAATCATTTTAGAACAATTTTTATATTCTAAACATGCATACACAAGTTTCTGCAAAAACCATCAATTTAACAGAAGCATTTTACTAAACAAAGTGCATGGTCAGAAAGTAATTGTCTTGCTGAATCCATTGATATAAAATTTGCAAAATTTGGACGTGTGGTTTGAAAGTTATGAATTTTTCAAATTGGCACATCTAATAGAACAATTCCTGGTTTTTTATAAACAGACCGGCCACGTGGCTGCTTGCTACTGGCTGGTACCGGTTCGTTCGGATCACGCATTGAGGACCGCTGGATCCAATGTGAATCGTGTGGCACAGATCTATCCATACCCTTTCAGTTAAGTGACTCTATCTACGCCTTACGATCTAAATCCGACGATGCACATCAGCTGGTCAAGAACTGGCGGCGCAAGCGATGGTGGCTGGCGGCGGCGCGGTCAGACGGCGGTGGAGCTGGCGAAATACGAAGCAAGGGGACAAGGTAAATGGCTCACCAGAATCGCCTTGACGCACTAATGCTCAACCTGGTCTTCTCCGTCGAAGGGGCGCCCGGGGTCGATGGGAATCGCTCGCCGGAGAAGCTTCTGGCGGCGGTGCGCTCGGGCTGTCGTCGTTAGCGACGTTTCGAATCACGATAAGACAAGTAAGGACGGCATTAGGTGCGCAAAAGGTTGGCGGTCATGCATGCATCATCGAGAGGAAGAAAAGCGGTTAGCACTCACCGGGAAAGGTTGACGGAGCGGAGGCAGACGACGGCGAAGTTCAGTCGAGGTGGTTTCCCATGTCCTGGGTCACGCGCGGGCAAGTTGAGGATGCAGAGAGAAGCTTCAGGGGATGGGGAGAAATCTAGTGTGGTTGAGGAGGCGAGGGGCGACGTGGACTGGTCGGAATTGCTCGGTGAGCTCGCTGGAGACAGGGACGGTGTAGTGCGAAATTAGGCAGCCTGGGGGCGCGCTAGGGTGAGGGACTGAGGGGAAAAGGAGAGGAGGGAGAGGCGTTTAAGTACACGTGATCACGGGGCCGTTACATGGCGCGGTTAACTCGAATTTATGCCGGCGTTCAATCAGCAGTAATGGCCAGGGGAGGGGGCGCGGTCAGCGGGGGGTGAGGACGACGGTGAGGTGGAAGTGGGGTCGCTTGGCAGCGAGAGAGAGAGAGTGGGGGTGGGGTCCATTGCTCAGTGACCTTGCGGGTTGATTTGTGAGTGAAAACGGTTCGTTGCGTGTGTGAGCAGGTGGGCTGCTGATGGGCTTAGTGGGCTGCCAGATGGGTTGGGTCCTTTTCATTTTTTTTGATCTGATTGTTTTTCCTTTTTCCGTTTCTATTAATCTATTTTGGTTTTGTTTAATTAATTCAAACATCAATTTGATTTCAAACTTCAACCAAAATTTGTGTAGATTCATATGCTGATTAATAGCACATTACAAAGTCAAATTTAGAATAAAATATTTAATATTTTAGGGTTTTATAATTATTTAAAATAGGATCTACTATTAATTAAATAAGATTTAATAATATTTTTAAATCTCCATTTGAATTTAAATCTCCACCAATCTTTGGGTGAATTTTAATTCTGTTTATCAACATATTTCAAAGTCCAAAAAAATAAAAATTCTTTTATTCTTTTAAGATCTATTAATAATTAAATAAATAGACCATAGTCTTTAATTCAAATAAGTTTTAATTTATTTTTAAAACTCTTTTTGAAATCTAAATAATATCAAAATATTTTCAGTAGTTTTCATTTGAAAATCTAAAACACTTGGAAATCTTATTTAAAATAAATTAACAAGTTTTAGTGTTTATTTAAAATGAAAAAACCTTTACTTTAATAAAAATGGATATTAATAAATCCTCATTATTTTATTTAAATAAACCTTTACTCTTTTTATCAAATAGAAATATTTTATCTCAAAAGCTTGGCCAAGATTTAATTTGGCTCTATAAAATAATCCTTATTTATATTTCTACCTTTGCTTTATAAAAACCATATCTTTTTATTTAAAGATCCAAAAATAGTAATTCCAACTATTATAACTCTATTTATTATTTTTTTGTCTTTTTAAAACCCTTTAGGATTTTATTTGATCAAATAGGTTTTGATGTTTCCACTTGGAATCAAAAAGTTTCTTCTCACCCTAAATTTCAACAAAATTTTATTTTGTTTATTTATTTTTCACATTTCAAAATTTGGAATTTTTTTGGATGTTACACGAGGCTGGGAGGCGGCCAAGGGGCGCACACCCTGCCCAGGAGCGGCCTAGGGTGGGCCAATTCCTGGGGGGTGCGGCCGACCTGTGGCCCCCCCTCCGTCTCTCCTCTGGACTCCGTGTTCTCCTCAATAAAATATTGACTTTGTCTTTTGTCCCGTCCAATTCCGAAAATATTTCCTTACTAGCTTTTCTGGAACCAAAAACAGCAGAAAACAGGCAACTGGCACTGTGGCAACTTTTAATAGGTTAGTACCAGAAATCATATAAAAGCACCTCAAAGTGTGGAAAAACCAGAGCAAAGTAGATACAAAACAAGCATGGAACATCAAAAATCATAGATACTTTTCTGACGTATCAAGCATCCCCAAGATTAACTCCTGCTCGTCCTCGAGTAGGTAAGTGATAAAAGAATAATTTTTGAGGTGACATGCACCATCAAGACCAAGATCAAACTATTTGCAAGCACTGAAAGTTGGGATCAAAGAACTTTAAACATGAGAATGAAAGATGGAGTTCTAACAATAAGACAAGGTAACTATGCATGCAACCTGAAAGTCTACAAACAAATATCATGAATAACATGCATTGAAAAAATGTTTGTTTGTTTCACATACAGAAAACATAGCATAGTGGCAATCAGCTTGTACCTCATTGAGTAGAAAATAGATGCATAGGACACCTTTAAAGTTCATAAGAGTGACTAGATACAAATACCACAAGAACAAGTAATATGAACAATATGCATCAATCAATAAGTTTTGGGACAATGCACATAAAACTAAGAAAGGCAACTATGCTCTCTTAACTGGTGCCTAAAGGTAGAAGGTGGAGAATCAATATAATGGTGGAAGAAAGGCCCTTCATGTAGGGAAGCAGGGATTTCAAGTTTCAAAAAGATCTTCCAAAAATTATGGTACTTTTTAGCTTTCAACTCTCATTTCCCCTATCATAAGCATGTTGAAGTGATTAAGGTTAATGTGAACAAATATGGAGTATATGCTTGACAAAGTATAAGTTGGCAATCTCATGTCCCTTGAATATGAGGGATGCACCACATGCTACTCAACTTTAGTCACCTGTAAGTTCTTGTCATAGTAAGTACATGTGTATCATAGAGAACCGCGAACAGGGTACCCCATGCACATCGTACATGAGCTATCCATAACCAAAATGACAAGGCAAGCAGACAATGAGCATCTCATCTATCTTCTTATTAACCATGGGAATATGGTGTTTTTTCTCTCTTTCCTCTTTTCTTAATAAGTCTCTTTTTTATAAGAAGAAAGTTTCATAGATGTCACTATGGTGATACTGCAAGTTTCCACCATGATTAGGCATGGCTTAGGCTAGTGGCCCAGGCGTTTCTCTAACACAAAATACATAACTCCATGGACTTACAAGCTCCCCTTTTATTTCACACCGGCGACATCCATAGACAAAAGAGCATGATATCAACTGTGTACAACGTACAAGTGCAATGTTGAAAGCGTTCCCCATGACAACACGGTTCTGCTAATTCCGACGCATCAGTGCAAGTATATACAACAAAGATGACACAATGGTTCAAGTATATTAGGGGCAAGAAATATAAAGTGTGACATCCAGTTTGTGAGAGCTTTAATCACTAAGTTTTCACATAACAAAATACTTTTTAATTGGAAGATAGATGAAAACAAGAATATACTTGGAAGGGTGTAACACACCATGCATAGGAATTTATAGTGGACACTTTGGAATAACTTGGTTTCTTGGGAGTTGGAAGCATGAGTAGAGCTTACTCATACAAGTGGAGGCTAGCAAAAGACTGGGAGCAATCAACTAAGAGTGCAATAATGGCCATAATCATGCAGAGCGATAAAACATTACTAATAAAAGCATAGAGTGGTACTACAAATCAAGGACTAAATGATCATAGAGGCTAAGGTGACTTGTTCATAGTCATAACATGGTGTGAGCATGTGCCAAGTCAACCCAAACAAAACATCAAAGGATAATACCACAGCACTATGCTTTTTCATGCTAGAACAATGCATGATTCTTTTAAGGCACACTAAGCAATCCCAATTGTTTGGAACAAATCATGCTACAACAATAATCACTAATCATAAGGTCAAAAAAACACCTAGCAGGACATGCTAAAGTCTAAGTCATAGTCAAAGCAAGCTCCTCTTACACTATTTCAAGAAAGAACTTTCTACTCCTTTCCAACACCAATCGACTTATTTGAAACAACACAGCGAGAACGGGGGTCCAAACTACTTTATTCAAGAAAACTAAACAAACTAAGGAAAGCAAACGAAAACTAAGACGCTCCAAGAATAACACAATAGTGCATGAAACAATAAAAACGAAGTGTCTAGAAAGACCTGAGCTTTTTATTGATGAAGAAGGGGATGACTTGGGCATCCCCAAGCTTTGACGCTTGTACCTCTTAGATATTTCTTGGGGTGATACCAGGGGTGGAATCCCCAAGCTTGAGCTTTTATCCATTCTTCATCTCATTACATCATTCTCTCTCTACACCTGAATTTTTTTCCTTCATACAAAACTTCACACAATCTTCATTAGCAACATTAGTGTATTCGAAAGATAATAGACCCTTGGGTTTAGCTTTAGAAAAGATTTTTTTTCACTAGAAACACAAGCTACTTTAGCAACTCCTTCAAAAATCTCAATTTCCCAAAAAGAACCCAAAAAGGAATCAATAAGAAGCAAATGCAAATAATGGCAGAAATCTATCAAAACAGACCAGCTGGCCAAAACTGATTTTTTTGAAGACCTTATTTTGCTTAAATCAAAAAGTATTGAACTAACGAAAGTTAGATAACATACTGGGGGATTTATTCGTAAATGTTCAGATCAATCTGACTTACATAGTCTCCTCACATATTTTTATGGTAGAGGACAAAAATCTGTTTCGGGACAGCAACTCCCCAAATCTTACTTCCCTCTCATTAGAGGTCATTCTTGGCACAAAAAGCAAACAAAAAGGATAAGGAGAGGTCTTTGTAGAAGTAATAAATTCCAATACTCAAGAAAACTCTTGGGTTATCTCCCAACAAGTACTTTTCTTTAACGCCTTTAAGTTAGGCACAAGAAGGAAGAAATCAAGTATTTTCAAATGAAGAAGCATTAACATCAAACCTTGCTTTCAAAGGAGGAGCAAAAAGCAACTTCTCTCTCCTCATAGGGAAGTGTTTAATACCTTTCTTGAATGGAAATTGATATTTAATGGTGCCTTCTTTCATATCAATGATGGCACCAACTGTTCTAAGAAAAGTTCTTCCCAAAGTAATAGGACACGAAGCATTGTATTCAACATGCAAAACATAGAAATCAATAGGGACATAAGAAATGTTAACCATAATGAGAACATCATTAATACTCCCCATGAGTTTCTTCTTAGCATTATCATTAAGTGGGACATCCAAATAACAATCTTCTAAAGGTGGCAAATCAAGCATTTCATAAATCTTCCTAGGAATAATAGAGACACTAGAACCAAGGTCACATGAAGCTTTGAGATCAAAGTCATTTCCTTGCATATTAATATTGTGTTCCCAACTATCTTCTACTTTCCTAGGAATAGAAGCTTTGTGTTTTAACTTCTCTTCCTTAAGATTAACAAGAGCATCTGTAATGTGTTTGATGAAAGCTACATGCATATCACTAGCATCAGGATTTCTAGCAAGCTTTTGAAGGAACATAATCACTTCAGAAATATTGCAACCATCAAGATCAAAATCAAATTTAGCATCACTATTAGTAGACTCATTGGCCTTAGGCATTGTAGGAGGAGGAATAGGGACTTCTTGTGGTTTAGTGGGATCCATATTGGTGGTAATGGTGCACACACTATTGTTTCTATCAATTTCAGCTTCCCTTTCCCACTTAGCATGAAGTTGGGCTAATAGTATAATATTTTCATCAATAGTAACTTGTATGGCATGAGTAGCAGCAAATGTACTTTCCATGGTTTCAGGTTTAGTAGCCATTTTATTAATCAGAGAGGACTGTGCTTTAGACAAAGAGGAAATATTTTTGTCAACATTCAAAAGCTTTTCCTCTAAAGTCTTGTTAAAATTGGTTTGTTTACTAATAAAGTCTTTGAGCATGACTTCAAGTTCAGAGGGGTCACTTCTAGTATTGTTGTAGGAGTTTCCATAGGTATTGCCATTATTAGGAGGATAAGGCCTATAATTGTTGTTACTACCAAAATTATTCCTATAGGCATTGTTGTTGAAATTGTTGTTTCTAATGAATTTCACATCAACTTGCTCTTCTTGAGCAACCAAAGAGGCTAAGGGAACATTATTTGGATCTAAAGGAGATTTCCCATTAACAAGCATAGCCATGATGGCATCAATCTTATCACTCAAAGAGGAGGTTTCTTCAACGGAATTTACCTTCTTACCATGTGGAGATCTCTCAGTGTGCCATTCTGAGTAATTAACCATCATATTATCAAGGAGTTTTTTTGCAGCACCCAAAGTGATGGTCATAAAGGTAGCTCCAGCAGCTGAATCCAACATGTTTCTTGAAGAGAAGTTCAAACCTGCATAAAAAGTCTAGATAATCATCCAAGCAGTAAGTCTATGAGTGGAACAATTCTTAACCAAAGATTTAATTCTTTCCCAAGCTTGAGCAACATGTTCATTATCAAGTTATTTAAATTTCATAATATCACTTCTCATAGATATAATCTTATAAGGAGGGTAGTAATTTCTAATAAAAGCATCTTTGCACTTAATCTAAGAATCAATACTATTTCTAGGCAAGGATAGCAACCATTCTTTAGCATTTACTCTCAAGGAGAAAGGAAACAACTTGAGCTTAATAATATCTACATCTACATCCTTATACTTTTGCATCTCACAAAGTTCAACAAAGTTATTGAGATGGGCAGCAGCATCATCAGAACTAGCACCAGAAAATTGCTCTCTCATCACAAGATTCAACAAAGTAGGCTTAATTTCATAAAAGGTAGCATCAGGAGCAAGTGGATCAATAGAAGTGCTTAGGAAATCGTTGTTGTTTGTGATAGTGAAGTCACGCAACTTGGTGTTCTCAGCGGAGTTCATTTTGGCAAAAGTGGATCAGGCCAACAACAACAACAACTAGAGCAGGAACTAATTTTTTTGTGTTTTGATAAGAGAAAGCAAACCAAAATAAACTATTTTTTTGGAGTTTTTGATAAAAAGAGGCAAACAAAACCAAGCAAAAGAAACTAAGTAACCTAAAAACAAAGTAAAGAGAAAGGTTGTGGAGGACTACCATTGTGAATTCGTCCTTAGCCTCCCCGGCAACGGTGCCAGAAAATCTTGATGGCGCTGCTTCAACATGGGAGCGCTTCGTCAGGAAACCCCAAGAGCAAGGTGAGATGCAGCACAACAGCAAGTCTTCCCTCGGTAAGAAACCAAGGTTATGGAACCAGTATGAGGAAAGAAACGTCTCAAAGGTGTTGCAAGCAACTTGGAAACCTGCACAATAGAGACTCAAGACTTTGCCCCAACTAATAGTGAGGTTGTCAATCTCACCGGCTGCTGTAACAAAGTATTAACTGTATGGTGTGGAAGGTAATGGTGGTTTGCAGAAAGTAAACAATAATAGTGGAAGATGTATCAATGGTAAATATTGGACCAGGGTCCATAGTTCACTAGAGGTGTTCTCCTTAGATAAACAAACATGGCATGCTGGGTAAACAAATTATAGCAGGTCAATTGACAGGACTGAGCAAGGCATAACAATGCAATTCTAGACATAAAGATCATATGAGATTCGATTGGGAAATACAACAAGATACATAGACCGCCATCCAACTGCATCTATGACTAGAAGTCCACCTTTGGGTTATCATCCAAACCCTCTCTAGTATTAAGTTGCAAGCAACATACAACTGTTTTAAGCAAAGAGTGTAAGGTAAATAATCCACTTGTTCCATGAACAAGAGACTGTTGTTTTATCCCTAGTGGCAACAACACATCTACAACCTTAGAGATTTCCGTAACTTCCGTTGATTAAATAGAGGCATGAAACCACTATCGAGCATAAATACACCCTCTTGGAGTCGCTAGCAACTACTTGGCCAAGAAAGCTACTAACAACGGAGAGCATGCAAGAGCACAAACAACACATACATGATAGAATCAATAAGACAAAACCATTAATCAATCTGACATATTAATCTCAATATCCATCTGATCCCTGCAAACACAACATGCATGATTACAAATAGATGAGATCTTGATCATGAATGGAGCTCAGAAGATCTAGACATGAAAGAACAAAGTGGAGATACAACCATCTAGCTACTACATGGACCCGTAGTCCAAGGTGGAACTACTCACGCTTCATACCGGAGGCTGGCATGATGAAGAAGAAGGCCTCCGGGGTGATCTCTCCTCCAGCAGGGTGCCGGGAAGAGCTTCAGACCCCCCTGATCTAGGGACGATGGTGGCGGCGGCTACAGACAGTTTCGTGGAATATTGATTGGGTACTTAGGGTTTAGGCATCAGGGTCTTCTTATAGGCGAAGAGGCAAGACTGGTAGGCAGCCTGGGGAGCCACACCCTGCCCAAGCGCGGCCTAGGGTGGGCCCACGCCTGGGGGTGCAGCCGCCCTGTGGCCCCCCTCCGTCTCTCCTCTGGACTCCGTGTTCTCCTCGATAAAATATTGACTTTGTCTTTTGTCCCGTACAATTCCGAGAATATTTCCTTACAAGCTTTTCTAGAACCAAAAACAACAGAAAATAGGCAACTGGCACTGTGGCAACGTGTTAATAGGTTAGTACCAGAAAGCATATAAGAAGCACCTCAAAGTGTGGACAAAGCAAAGCAAAGTAGATACTAAACAAGCCTGGAACATCAAAAATTATAGATACGTTTCTGACGTATCAGTGAGGTAGTCCCAAGTGTTTTTAGAATTAACATATTCACTTGGGATTCAAAATCTCAAACGTCTCTTTGTCTTACTACAAATAGTGGTATATGCCTATTTGCTCTTTGCACATTCTCTCTTTTTCTTCATCTTTCTTTTTATTATTTTTCTATATATATTTGTGCTCACACTTTTGTTTAAGTGCTATGCAAAGGAGATAGCCATATATTCCACCTCACGTAGGAATTTCAAAGTTTAATCTCAATTATCAAATTCCAAATATATATGAAGCATCTTTATAACTTGAGTATTCTACCTCAAACTTGTTCTCACTCTATTTGATAGCACTTATAATTTCTCCTTTGTTCAAGGTTTTTCTTTTTCATCTTAATTAATTAGATACTTTCTCCTTTTTGTAAATCAAACCATTGACCTACAACATATTGATCAAATTATCTTTATATGTTCCATTAATACCAATGGTGTGGAAGACTCCTATTCCTATCATCAAGTGCAGGTAAAAAATCATACTCAAGTCATCCATATATCCAATAAGACAAACTCAAACTCAATAATGCTCCATATATTATAATAAACTCAGAATTTCATAAGAGGTATCAACTATTCCTGAAGGGAATCTAATGATGCAAACTTTATTTATGAGCTTGAACTAATGCAAAACTAGAATAGAAATAAAAACTTGTAAGATAGATTACAAGGTCTTAAAGATCTCCCCAAGATTGGAATCAAGCCATGCGGGATCAAATAACCCCTCGCGATTATTTGATACTGTGTTTTATTGAAGTTCACTGTGGCGCCATGGCACGTGGTATCTTCTCTTCATGGGACAGCCTAAGACGGAGGGATTGATTGATGGCCTCCAGTTCTTTAATTCGCAGCTGATAGAGAAGATTATTCTTCT
This sequence comes from Avena atlantica, assembly GCA_910589765.1. Taxonomy (NCBI): domain Eukaryota; kingdom Viridiplantae; phylum Streptophyta; class Magnoliopsida; order Poales; family Poaceae; genus Avena; species Avena atlantica. The sequence continues at coordinate 240,183,974 of OU342736.1, forward strand.
CCATCACTTTCACTTGTTATTTAATGATCTCATTGTTGTTTTGGAGGGTTTGTATCGCCTTGAGACTCATGGTGAAACCTGCTTCATGTAGGGGTTCGTAGCATGGAAAACAAAAAAATCTACCGCATGAACACACACAAGCCAAGATCTATCTACTAGATTGTAGCAACGAGTCGATAGAGTACTCACCCTCAAAGATTCCAAAGCGGTTAACGAGAGCAGATTCTCGTGGGTGATGTAGTCATTCACTTGTCGATCTCAAGATCATGTAGACGATCCTTCCGGCGCTGCGTTCCGGCAGCGCTCCCGCAGTAGGTCACAAGTTCGGTACTCGATGAAGACCTTCCTCTCCCTTGTTCCAGCAGGCAGCAGAAGTTGTAGCTCTCTCCTTGCAATTCTGACAACACGACGGCGTGGTGTCGGAGTTTATAGGGGAGATCCCACAGGGCTTCGCCCTAAACCAGAGATGGTAGGTGGAGTAGAGGGTTTCCTCGACCACTAGGGTTTAGAGGACGAAGGAGGACATGGGGCCGGAGGCGGCGCTGGGTGACGGCTAGGCGACGGCTTGGGATGGGGCTAGGGTTTGTGGTATGGAGTTAGAGTGCAGGGTCAGCCCCCTCTATTTATGAGAGGGAGGGGCGGGTAGGGGAGGGGAGGTCAAATCCTCCTCCAACTCCCTCTCCTCATTGGCGCGAGGTGGAGGGAGAGGAGGTTTCCTCTCCTCCCTCCACGAGGAAACATTGTCCCAGTTTGACTTTTCAAACTTGCCTTTGGACTTTCAGTTTTGGAGTTTGATTTCTCTCTTCTATTTGCCCAGCCTAGTGACCTAGTACATGAAGCAACCGTTCCACTTTGTCATGACACATTCATGCAGTCTTCCCCTTCCGGATCGGTGAACCTTCTAGACCCTTCTAGATCATTCTAGTGAAAACATCGGAATCATTCCCGAACTCCAGAATTGGACTTTCCTTATATGAATCTTATTCTCCAGACCCTTCTAGACCCTTCATGTTATTATTCAAGTCACACAAGTGAAGGGCAATAATTAAGATTAAGACAACTTGAGGAGTGGTAAGATGCTGGTAATGAACTCTATTTGTTTCATTTTTGTACATATACTCATCATTGTGAGCATGCTTAGTTTGTTCATGGTAAGGAGTGTGTTACTGATGGATGCTTAGTAGTTCTTGCTTGTCTATGGTTAGCTCCAGCTTGCTAATAGTTTGTAGCATGTCATATGAATGTTTGCTTGCATTGTTTTATTCATATTTTGGTATGAAATTATGGTATCCTCCTCTGGAAGTTTTATGTGAATCTACTTGGCACATGCTCACGCATGCATATGACTAATCAATAGTCAGTAAGCCTCGATGATTTATTTTGCCTCAGAGTTCTTGTATCACTTTCATGCCATAATTAGTCATGTTTGTTGCAAGCATGATTATGAAAATTATTGCTCTCTCGTTTGTCGCTCCCTCTCTTTTGCTAGCCTTCACTTGCACTGAGCATGAGATCTACCTATGTTTCCAACTCCTCAAAACCAATATTGCCAGTTGTGTCCACCATACCTACCTATTAGCATCGTTTGCTATTTCAGTGCATATTCAATATGCCTTGTTTTCTTCCAAATAAAATATTTGTATGTTTTGAGAAAGTTAGTCAGTAAAGCTCTCACGAACTTGATGGCACACTTTATTCCTTGCGCTTAATAATCCTGAACCATTGTGACTTGTCCATGAAAGTTATATGCTTGCAAATTATATGCTGGGAGTCAACAGAACCGTGCTGCCACGGGGAACGCTTTCAACACTTTTTGGATATCCTATCCAGTTGATACTTTGCTCTTTTGTCTACGGATTTCGACAATGTGAAATAAAAGGGGAGCTTGTGAGTTCATGGAGTCTATACATTGTGTTAGAGAAACGCCTGGGCCGCTAGACTAAGCCATGCCTAATCATGGTGGGAACTTGCAGCATCACCGTAATGAGTATCTATGAAGCATCTTCAATAAAAAGCTATGCATATGGTAAATTAAAAGATTGCTGAGATGCTCATTGTCTGCGTGCCTTATCATTTTGGTTATGGGAAAGCTCATGCACCATGTGCAAGGGGTACCCCGTTAGCGGTTCTCTATGATTTGCATGTATTTACAATGACAAGAACTTATAGGTAACCAAAGTTGAGTAGCATGCGGAGCGACCCTCGTACTCAAGGGACTTGGGATTTTCAACCTATGGTCTGTCAAGCATATGATTCAGAGTGGATCTCACTTTCACCCTAACCACATGAAGATGCCTATGATAGGGGCAATGAGAGCTCAAAGCTAATGAGTACCTTACTTTCAACATTAGGAAGCCTTTCAAACTTTCCAAAAACCGTTTTCACAACCTTGTTGAGTCACCACTTATTCTATGAGCACCTTCTTGAGAGCATAGTTGTCATTCTTGTGTTTGTTCCAAAACTTGGTTAATTATGTCATGACTTTGATTCTTGTATCTCTGATATTTTTTACCTCTAGTATTCACTTGAACTTCAGAGGTGCCTTGGCATTTATATTGTGCTCTACAAACAAAGGCAAGCAAGATACCACTCTATCATACCTTACTATGAGCATTGCAATGTTGCTTATGTTTATGTTCCATGCTACTTATTATTATTGAGTTGGTTTCTCTTCATAGCTTGCAATGATTATTGAGTAGACTTGGTTGCATACTTCTTCTTATGAATGGTTTAAGCTTCTACTCCTGTGCTGAGAATATATACATCATATGAAGCAAATGTGTTCGTTGCCACGGGCTGGCTGGAAAGAAGATGTTATGCAAGTTCTCATTGCGAGCACGTATGACTATATTCGGAGCACATGCCTAGGATTGTTTAGTACTTGGATGCTTGTTATTATTTATCTACAATGCCCTAGATCTTGAAGTTACATGTTTAGACTCGTCCATGCAACGCCCGTCCATCCATCCCTATGCCTACCACACTCGAATCCTACTGTTACCGTTACTGTTACTATTGCTCCTGTTTTGCTGCTGTTGTTGCTTTGCTGTTACTACTACAAGCTGTTGGTACTGATAAACTTCTATGAGCAAGAACTATTTCCAGGTGTAGTTGAACTGACAACACAGTTTTTAAGGCTTGCAAGTATTCTTTGGCTCCCCTTGTGTCGAATCAATAAATTGGGTAATACTACCCGCGAAGACTGTTGCGATCCCCTATACTTGTGGGTCATCAAGACTATTTTCTGGCGCCGTTGCCGGGGAGCATAGCTTTATTTGTATGTTCACTTGGATCTATTATTGTTCACTGATACTCTGTTCATCATGGGTAAGTCTCGTGATGGAAAGTTCCGTATTTTGCCATCCACTACAAGAAGAGGTACAGTCCTAAACACCTCTATTTCTCTTGATTCACCGTTTGTTATAAGTAGGCTTGTCAAACCACCACCACATACTCATGCTTCACACACTGCTACTACTACTGAATCTGAAACTGATTTTGATGCTCATGATGTTACTTCTATTGTGCTTGATGCGAGTGGTTCATTAGCTCCTTTTCTAGATGCTACTATGGCTAGTCTAGGAAATACCTAAACTCCTAGTGAAGACACTATTACACCTGTTAGCTCACCTGAGTCTGGAGAAAGTTATGATATTAATGATGGTTACATTGAGTTCACTGATGAATTTGTTGAAGAGTGCCGAAACACACATGGTACTAGTGCTATTAAGAGTCTCCTTGCTAGACACACCATTATGCCTAAACTGTCCTATGATCCTAAGTTTGACACCTCTCCCATAGATATTAAGGATAAAGATTATGATTTATCTCTTGATTTATCTTATTTAGATATTGTTGAGAAAGAACCTTTTTGTGGGACTGAAAATGAGAGTGTTGTGGCTCATATGAATGAGCTTTCTACTATGAGTGCTTTATTCTCTGATAATTTCAAGATGCACAAGTATTTTGTTACTAATATCTTCCCTTTTTCACTAAAAGGAGAAGCTAGGGCTTGGTTTAATAGATTACCTCCTGGTTCCATTGATATCCCTGATTGCTTGATTGCTTCTTTCTTCCAGAAATATTTTCCTCCTAGTGCTAGACATGCTGCTTTGCAGAGAATTTTTGATTTTAAACAGGGAGAAAAAGAAAATTGCCTGAGTCATGGACAAGGTTCTGTGCCTTGATTCATGCACATCCTGGATGTCCATTACCTAAGAATGAGCTTATTGATATTTATTATAATGGACTAACTAATAATTCTAGGACATACCTAGATAGCTTTGTTGATTGTGTTTTCAGGAAAAGCACTCCTACAGATGCTGGAGAATTAATGGCTAAGATAAGCAAGAATTATGATGATTGGACTTCAACTGAGCTAAATACACCTGAGCCTATTACTCCTGAACCAGTTTTTCCTGAACCAGTTCCAACACCAACACAAAAGAAGAGGGGAGTTATTGCATTAAATGATGAAGTGATGAAGGAAGCTAAGAAATGTCTAAAGGAGAAAGGTATTAGAGCTGAAGATGTAAAGAATCTACCTCCTATAGAAGAATTATGTAAGACAATTCCCCACTCATCTACTATTGAGGTACACTCTCTCCACTTTAATGAAGGTGATATTCCTTATGGTAAGCCTCTTGATCAATGCTTAGAGGAACTTGACACATTTATTGTTAAATAAGGTAATTTTAATAAACAAGTTCAGAATCATTTATTGGAAAACTCTAGAGCTATCCATGAGTTGAAAGATATTGTGGAAAGAACTTCTAATGATATTAAAATTCTTTGTAAACACTTTCAAATGGTTCAAACTTAACTTACTTAACTTGCTAAGGTACAAAAGGATATGCTAGTTAATGCCTCAGGAAATAAACATGCTTATGGAATTAGAACTAGGAGTGGTATAGCTACTCAAGATCCTTTATATCCTGAAGGACACCCTAAAAGAATTGAGCAGGAATCTCAGCAAGGTGAGAGTAGTGGCAGTCCTCTTATGAGAAAGAAAAAGAAACATAAGATAGTTGAGGAATCACTTGAACCTGCTGTAGATCCTAATAGTATATCTGTATCTGATGCTGAAACTGAGAGTGGTAATAATAATGATGCTCCTGATAAGGAGGAAGTTGAGGAAGAACCTGAGAAGCACACTAAGAACACTAGGTACACCAAGGAAGATTTTATTGCTAATAAATATGGTAAAGAGAGAGAACCTTGGGTGCAGAAACCTATGCCTTTTCCAGGTAAGAAACACAAGTCAAAGGAGGAAGAACACTACAACAAGTTTTGTGAGTGGATGAAACCTTTATTTTTGCAAATTCTTTTGACTGATGCTATTAAGTTGCCTCCTTATTCAAAGTATATGAAGGATATTGTCTCTAATAAAAGGAAGATTCCTAATGAGGATATTTCTACTTTGCTTCCTAATTATTCCTTCAATGGTAAGGTTCCAAAGAAACTTGGTGATCCAGATATACCAACTATTCCTTGCTCTATTAAGAACAATTATGTTATAACTGCTTTATGTGATTTGGGAGCTGGAGTTAGTGTTATGCCTTTTTCTCTCTACAAGAGACTCCAGCTAGAAAAGTTGAAACCAACTGATATATCTTTGCCAATGGCTGATAAGTCAACTACTATTCATGTTGGTATATATGAGTATGTTCTTGTTTAGGTGGCTCATAATTTCTTGGTTTTGACTGATTTTGTTGTGCTTGAAATTCCTGAAGATGATAATATGTCTATTATTCTTGGGAGACCTTTTCTTAATACTACAGGTGCTGTCATTAATTGTAATCAAGGAAAAGTAACATTCAATATTAATGACAGAGAGAATACTGTTTATTTCCCCAAGAAGGTTGTTAGAAGCTATTGCCTGAATTCCATTGAAAATATTGAGAGCATTAAGGTTGGAGAAATATATTGTCCCATTCCACAAGAAATTTTGAAACTATTATGATTGGGACCATTGCTATCAAGTATGAGGTAACATAATCACCTTGTGGAATGCAAAGTTTTGTTTCATATAAGATTGTTTTGGTAAAAATACTTGATCAACCTTGTAAACAAAAGGATTTTTATGAACAAAATAATGTTTCCACTATGGTTATACTTGCTTTCTTTTACTTTTCTCCTTCCTAGTCTTTGCCTTTCTTTTGCTAGCTTTGGTTTTGATAGTTGTTTTCTTGTTAGTTTGCCTTAGAGATCCTATAGTTTGACTTTTGGTTTGCTTTTGCTTCTTCTAAAAAAACTGTTTCTGCGAGAAAAACACTTTTCACCCTGAAAATTGGCCAAAAATAAAGTTTCCCGAAAAATCCTAGAAATTTCAAAATAAATTTTTCCTCGAAAAAGGGGCAGAGGGACACTTTGATGCATGTGTAGTCCTCTAGAAAGTTCCTATAGTAGTTGCTCATCATTTATCAACTTGGAAATCACTTGGTTTGATGTTTGTCTAAAAATTTCAGAATAGAGTGGTCATGGATAACCACACATTTGGAGAGATATTTGAGGGTGATGCACCTAGAAGGGTAAGGCTTCCAAGATCATCCACTAGTGTCAGGCCCTCATACAATGAGGATCTCATCACTCTGCGATTTGGTGACGAGGGGGATGAGGGGGATGCGCATCCCTCCGCCTTTCCTTGCCAAACCTTCTTGCGGGCTGCTAGGATTCTTGATGATTTTATGACCTTGGTGCGGAGGGCTGGTATAACAAGTCTTATGCCGGATGAGAGCGTGCAATATGCTACGCTCTCCAAAACATTTGTGGAGAGTTTCTCCTTTACTAACAGTGTGTTCCATCCAGATGTTTCTTTCAAACTTTATGGCAGGTCTTACCATATGACATTGAAGAAATTTTGTGGGGCTCTTGGACTTGGTACAGCTGGGTTAGCAAAGAATATCCCAGCTCAACCCGCTGATTTGTTGGAGCTCTATCGTGGAATAGACAACGATGATAACCGTAGAGTTCAACGGGGAAAGATAAGAAACATTCAGCTTCCAGCCATCATCTAAGGGACCCATTTATGGTGGAGTTATTGTGATGCATGTTGCTGCCTCCTTGGACATTGTTGTTGATCCAAATGATACAATTTTGACTCCTTAGAGGCTTGATCTTGATACCATGAAGGCGCACCATTTTGTCACTAATGGCTCTACCCCTGAGAACTTGGTCTATAAAATGATGTTTATTGATGGGGAAGAGAGAGAGAGAGATCCCTCTCCCCCAAACCACTATTTTCAGTATTTCTCAGGGACCTTTGTCACGCTCCAAGGAGGAGATGGATGAGATGCTGCGCTCTCTTTCCTTCCATGGGCACTATCAGGAGGAAGCGCCCTCTTACGACCCCATGGTACACTACACAGGGGAGTCCTCGAGCTCGTACCAGGACGAGCGAGCCTCCTCGTCATACTAAGGAGGTGCACCTACTTGGGCACCATGGGATTGAGCCCCACTTAGGCTAAAATCCTAAGCTTGGGGGGAGGTATACTAACACCACACTCATCGATATATCATGTTCGGTCGATTCTTTGTATATCCATTGTTTCGCTTTCTTTTTGGTTCTTAATGCTTCTTTCTCAAAAACACAAAAATACCAAAATATTTTCGTTGTTTCTCTTGGTTTGTTTCTTTTCTTTTTGCTTCGGTTTGACTTAAAAGAAAAATCCAAAAAGATTTTGCTTTGCTTGGTTTGTTTTTGCTTTGTTGGCTTCTTTAAAAAATTGAAAACACCAAAAATATTTGTTTTTCTTCTTCTGTTTTGTGAGTTCTTTGCAGGGTTCAGCCGTCCTTAGTGGAATTTGGTTTTCATGTTATTATTCAAGTCACACAAGTGAAGGGCAATAATGAAGATTAAGACAACTTGAGGAGTGGTAAGATGCTGGTAACGATCTCTATTTGTTTAATTTTTTACATATACTCATCATTGTGAGCATGCTTAGTCTGTTGATGGTAAGGAGTGTGTTACTGATGGATGCTTAGTAGTTCTTGCTTGTCTATGATTAGCTCCAGCTTGCTAATAGTTTGTAGAATGTCATATGAATGTTTGCTTGCATTGTTTTATTCATATTTTGGTATGAAATTGTGGTATCCTCCTCTGAAGTTTCATGTGAATCGACTTGGCACATGCTCACGCATGCATATGACTAATCAATAGTCAGTAAGCCTCGATGATTTATTTTGGCTCAGAGTTCTTGTATCACTTTCATGCCATAATTACTCATGTTTTGTTGCAAGCATGGTTATGAAAATTATTGCTCTCTCGTTTGTCGCTCCCTCTCTTTTGCTAGCCTTCACTTGCACTGAGCATGAGCTCTACCTATGTTTTCAACTCGCTAAAACCAATATTGCCAGTTGTGTCCACCATACCTACCTATTAGCATCATTTGCTATTTCAGTGCATATTCAATATGCCTTGTTTTCTTCCAAATAAAATATTTGTCTGTTTTGAGAAAGTTAGTTGGTAAAGCTCTCACGAACTTGATGTCACACTTTATTCCTTCCTCTTAATAATCATGAACCATTGTGACTTGTCCATGAAAGTTATATGCTTGCAAATTATATGTTGGGAGTCAGCAGAACCGTGTTGCCACGGGGAACGCTTTCAACACTTTTTGGATATCCTATCCAGTTGATACTTTGCTCTTTTGTTTACGGATGTCGACGATGTGAAATAAAAGGGGAGCTTGTGAGTTCATGGAGTCTATACATTGTGTTAGCGAAATGCCTGGGCCGCTAGACTAAGCCATGCCTAATCATGGTGGGAACTTGCAGCATCACCGTAATGAGCATCTATGAAGCATCTTCAATAAAAATCTATGCATATGGTAAATAAAAAGATTGCTGAGATGCTCATTGTCTGCTTGCCTTGTCATTTTGGTTATGGGAAAGCTCATGTACCATGTGCAAGGCGTACCCCGTTGGCGGTTCTCTATGATTTGCATGTATTTACAATGACAAGAACTTACAGGGAACCAAAGTTGAGTAGAATGCGGAGCGACCTTCGTACTCAAGGGACTTGGGATTTTCAACCTATGGTCTGTCAGTCATATGATTCAGAGTGGATCTCACTTTCACCCTAACCACATGAAGATGCCTATGATAGGGTCAATGAGAGATCAAAGCTAATGAGTACCTTATTTCAACATTAGGAAGCCATTCAACCTTTCCAAAAACCGTTTTCACAACCTTGTTGAGTCACCACTTATTCTATGAGCACCTTCTTGAGAGCATAGTTGTCATTCTTGTGTTTGTTCCAAAACTTGGTTAATTATGTCATGACTTTGATTCTTGTATCTCTGATATTTTTTACCTCTAGTATTCACTTGAACTTCAGAGGTGCCTTGGCATTTATATTGTTCTCTACAAACAAAGGCAAGCGAGATACCACTTTATCATACCTTACTATGAGCATTGCAATGCTGCTTATGTTTATGTTCCATGCTACTTATTATTATTGAGTTGGTTTCTCTTCATAGCTTGCAATGATTATTGAGTAGACTTGGTTGCATACTTCTTATTATGAATGGTTTAAGCATCTACTCCTGTGCTGAGAATATATACATCATATGAAGCAAATGTGTTCGTGAAAGTTCTTTTATCGCACTCAGTTTTCAACTGAATTGCTTGAGGACAAGCAATAAGCTAAGCTTGGGGGGAGTTGATACGTCCAAAATGTATCTACTTTCTCGAACACTTTTGTTATTGTTTCTCCTCTAAACTTGTGTTATTTGGATACAACTAACACAGACTGACGCTGTTTTCAGCAGAATTACCTTGGTGTCTTTTTTTGTGCAGAAAATCAACTATCAGGAAAAATCCCGCAAAATATGCCAAAAATTATATTTCACCAGAAGACCCACGGAGCCAGAAGATGATCCGGAGAAGGGGCCTGGGGGGCCCACACCCCTGCCAGGCACCGGTGGGCCCTGCCCCGCACCTAGGGGGTGCAGGGACCCCAGGAACCCCCTCGGCCTCCCTTTGCGCCTATAAGTTGAATTTTTACCTAAATGCCGAGGGGGGTTCGTTAGTTTTCCAGAAAGAGTTCCGCTCCATCGCCGCCACCAGAAACCAAGATTCAGATCCAGAAATTTGGAGAGGATCACCCTGCCGGGACAGGGAATTTGGAGAGGATCATCACCATCGTCATCACCAACGCATCTCCATCAACCACCGATGTTTCCCTCATCCATGAGTGAGTAATCCCCCACTGTAGGCTTGGGGATGGTAGGAATTGGATGAGTTCTATCATGTAATTGAAAAAGATCTGTTAGGGCATAGTGCCTAGTATCGCTATTAGTGCTATTTGACTTTTTTGCAACTTGTTGTGCTTAATGCTTGTCACTAGGGCTCGAGTGCCATGATCTCATATCTGAACTCATTATTGAATCATTATGATAGTATTGTTTGTGATCTTATCTGCAAGTTGTATACACATATCATTGTCCGGATCCAAAGGCCCCAAAGTGACAATAATTGGGACAATCGGAGGGGATGGCTGTGGTGTGAGGATCACATGTGTTCATGGAGTGTTAATGCTTTGCTCTGGTGCTCTATTAAAAGGAGCACCTTAATTGCCAGTAATTCCCTAGAGGCCCCGCTGCCACGGGCTGGCTGGACAGAAGACGTTGTGCAAGTTCTCATTGCGAGCACGTATGACTATATTCGGAGCACATGCCTATGATTGTTTAGTACTTGGATGCTTATTATTATTTATCTGCAATGCCCTAGATCTTGAAGTTACATGTTTACACTCGTCCATGCAACACCCGTCCATCCATCCCTATGCATACCGCACTCGAATCCTATTGTTACCGTTACTGTTACTATAGCTCCTATTTTGTTGCTGTTGTTGCTTTGTTGTTACTAATACAAACTGTTGCTACTGATAAACTTCTGTGAGCAAGAACTATTTCCAGGTGCAGTTGAACTGACAACTCAGTTGTTCAGGCTTGCAAGTATTTTGTGGCTCCCCTTGTGTCGAATCAATAAATTGGGTAATACTACCCATGAAGACTGTTGCGATCCCCTATACTTGTGGGTCATCAGACAATGGGTCCATGTAGTAGCTAGATGGTTGTATCTCCTCCTTGTGCTTTCATGTATAGATCTTGTGAGTTCCATTCATGATCAAGATCTAATCTATTTGTAATCATGCATGTTGTGTTTGTGGGGATCCGATGGATATTGAGATTACTATGTCAGATTGATTAATGGTTTTGTCTTATTGATTCTATCATGTCTTGTTGTTTGTGACCTTGCATGCTCTCCATTGTTGGCAGCTATCTTGGCCAGGTAGTTTCTAGTGAGTCCAAGGGGGGGTATTTATGCTCGATAGTGGGTTCATGCCTCTATTTTCCAAGGGAAGTGAGAGAAATCTCTACGGTTGTAGATGTGTTGTTGCCACTAGGGAGAAAACAATGGTCTCTTGTTCATGGAACAAGTGGATTGTTTACCTTACACACTTTTCTTAAAGCAGTTGTCTGTTGCTTGCAACTTAATACTGGAGGGGGTTCAGATGATAACCTGAAGGTGGACTTCTAGTCATAGATGCAGTTGGATAGCGGTCTATGTATATTGTCGTATTACCCAATCGAATCTCATGGGATCCTTGTGTCTAGTGTTGCACTGTTATGCCTTGCTCAGTCCTGTTAATTGCCCTGTTGTAATTTGTTTACCCAGCATGCCATGTTTGTTTATCTAAGCAGAACACCTCTAGTAAACTATGGACCTCGGTCCAATCTTTACTAGTGATACATCTTCCACTGTTACTGTTTACTTGCTGCAAACCATCATCACCTTCCACACCATATAGTTAATTCTTTGTTACAGCAACCGGTGAGATTATAACCTCACTGTTCGTTGGGGCAAAGTCTTGAGTTTGTGTTGTGTAGGTTTCCATATTGCTTGCAACACCTTTGAGACGTTTCCTTCCTCCCACTGGTTCGATAACCTTGGTTTCTTACTGAGGGAAGACTTGTTGTTGTGCTGATTCACACCTTGCTCTTGGGATTTCCCTACGAAGTGTTCCCACAGCACCATCAATAACCCCAAAATGAAAGTGGAAAGTCAGTCAGAGACATCATGGATCTAACCATATCTAATAAATTACGATTACGATGTTCCGACACACCATTACGCTGTGGTGTTCCAGCAGGTGTGAGCTGGGAAACTGTTCCACACTCTTTCATATGTGCGCTAAACTCGTAACTTAGATACTCACCTCCATGGTCAGACCGTAGAAATTTGATCTTTCTATTATGATGATTTTTTACTTCATTCTAAAATTCCTTGAACTTTTCAAAGGTTTCAGACTTGTGTTTCATTAAGTATATATACCTGTATCTACTCAAATCATCTGTGAAAGTAACAAAATAACGATATCCACCTCGCGCCGACACACTCATTGGACCACATACATCAGAATGTATGATTTCCAATAAATCTGTCGCCCATTCCATTGAACCGGAAAACGCGTTATATTCATCTTGCCCATAAGGCATGGCTCACATGTATCAAATGATTCGAAATCAAGTGATTCCAAAAGTCCATCTGAATGGAGTTTCTTCATGCGTTTAACGCCAATATGACCTAGACGGCAGTGCCACATTGTAACATACCAGGATTAGCACCTAGAAATAAAGAGGACACAGGGTTGTGCATTGCATTCATGCATGAGAAAATCCGGGGAATTTCCGCGCAAAACTACAAGAGGCTATAGAGGGATCCAGATCTTCCTTGTTCTGATGGAAACACCAGGACAGGTGCGATGGAATTCGACATGACCTTTATTGTACTTTTGTATTTTAGGGTAAGACATTTCAAATCTGAATATTTACTTGATAGATTTGAATATTAAAAGAATTTGAAATAGAATCATAAATGAATTCCTATAATATAGAAATAATGGAATTCTTATTTATAAATAAAATATAAATATCTACAAGTTCTAGTTACATTAAGGAAGAAGGTGTTTACTTTGTTATCATCATATACATAATCTTACAAGAATAAGCTACAAATAATACTTATAAATATTACCCTAAGAATATTTTACAACATCTATTGAACACTAATATGAGTAAAGAATGAAACTTTACTTTAACAAAAGAATACCTTTATACAAAAATAGCATTACTCAATAATATGATATTTTTACACTTTTGAATAAAATGAAATCATACAATAATAATCCAGACATATATTCATATAGTATTGTTGTTCTTTTACAATAAAAAAATGAAAGCATATTAGAGGAGACAAATAAATTAAAAAAGGAATTTATTAAGTGAAATAAAATTTATTACAAGGATATATATATATAATGTTCTTTACAGATGATAAAGTAAATTACAAAAGAAGTAAGTAAAAATCTAAAGCTAAACTAGTCTTCACTTTCCCCATCTTTTGAATACTTCATTTATACTTCTGATCTTACACCTGCAATTAAGAAAAAGAAGAATAACAAAGAGAAAAATAAGAAATGGATTAATGGTTAATTTTTGCTCTCAGTCTGACAGTGAAATGCATTGTTGGACACATGATTGAGCTTTTTAATGGAAGGGGCAAGTTTCACCAATATGTGTATCTGATCTTATCATAAAAGGAGGCTTCAGGCTTAGAATCATAAGCCAGGGGGCAAGGTTACCATGGTTTTATATAGTAAACAGATAAGAAGTAAAAAACCATCCAGAAATATCAAGGAGATACTTGATCTGATCCATGAGTCACACCAAGCTAGCAGCTTACACAACACATGCTTAGCTCTGTGCTGTCAACACCACAAGCACAGGGGCATCACAAGGAGTACAAAAGTAAGCCCACAACCGTAGATGATAAGCTAGAGGAAGATCAGAGTTTCTCCACACACCACACTTAGCCAGAACTACACTTAGATCACTAGTTCATCCTCAGGAATAACACATGTTCTTTCTCATCACCACAAGATCACACATTCATTTCTTCAAACCATCACCAAACCCACCACCCAATCAGCATCTGGTTGCTTATTTAAGCCATCCAAGAGGAGATCAAGTAGTAGAAGGAGGGGGAAAGGAGGCATATCACAGGAGAATAAGTAATCACAAGAATCCAGTTCTATAGGATCTAGAAGGACAAGGTCCAGGAGCACAAGATTCACATGTGTAGGCTGATTAAGGAGGAGCAGATCCAGAAGTATCCAAGAACAAGATCCACTAGGAACCATAAATCACAGCATAGAACCAGCAACAACAAAAGGTTGCTATACCACTCATCATGCATAGTATCTGTTTTCGTTCTATTTCACCATCATAAACAAGGGGATAAAGGGGGTTATTGCAAACCAATATCTAATCAACTACTCTGCAACTAGCACCTTTCTAGGAGAGTAGGAGAATAGTTTATCTCTCAAAATTGCATATAAGTGCTATGCAAATTCATCATAGAGGGTTAAAGGAAACCAAGTAAGTATCTGTTCTTATCAAGACTTAGTGTCTCAGCCTTTGCATCATAGACTGGAACATATTGCACACAAACAAAATTCAAGGGCTAGTGACCCTTAACCATGTAAAACTCATTTCAGAGTTAATTAGCCTCAGACGATGTATCATGGGCATTCAAGTCATAAATTCTCATCCAATCAATTCACACCAGTCACAATACCAACACATTTACCCTCACCGCTAGCAGTAGATTAACCAACAGATCCATATTGGTATTGGTTCTTATCATTTTAAGCAAGCAAATCATTTGAAAAGCAATCTCTCAGTGAGCATAGTGTTGCTATGCTAATTACATCCTAGATCTAGAATAAGGCAACCACAGTATTTTCTCTAAAAGGAATCCAAGCCTCAGCCTTTTGCATCCTTGGCATTGGACTACAAATTTAGCCAGAAAAGAAGCCAGAGAATATCTATCATTTTCCTAGACCATGAAACCAGGAATCAATTCTAGATCATCTGAACACTTCACTGCCATTTTGACAGTAATAACAGCATATGCAAGTTATACTTGTAGAGCATGTTTCTTTAAAAGGAAAACTCAATTATCCAACAATACATCCAGTAATCTTATTTTATTTGCTTTGTTGTCAATACAAGCATACCGTTAAATCAAATATCAACCATGAATCAGTCCGCATGGCTAAGTAACACTACAACTAGCAGTATGGAATCATCAATCCAACCACATCATAGAAGTCACCAGATATGAGCCACTAGACTAAGCATGGCCAGTAACCTTACTTAAGTGCATCAATCTATAACAAGATCAAGCTTCTTGTAGAGATGGAAATACAAGGATTTAATAACCACAAGCCATCCAATATTTTTCATCAACATAGTTTTCTCCACTTAGCAGTTCAAAGGAAATCAAATCCTTATCACACAAACACTAGGACAGAGCATCTATGCTACTCAGGATCATCCTATCATCACCAAGAAAACTCCAGAGAGGAATTAAGTGGAGAAAAGAAAAAGAGAATTTCCACTTACCGTGGTCCTCGCTTAGAGATTGAAGAGGAAGCAGATGGGGTCGTCGAGGGCTGGTACGGCACGACGACACAGGGAGCGCGGTGGCACTCGACTTGCACCAAGCCGCAACCTGTAATCCATCAGCATCGGAGCACCACATCCTCGGCAACAGTGCAAACCCTAGCCAGCAGAGAGAAACGTGCGGCTAGGAGAGAGCTCGAGCATGAAATCGAGCTGGGGCCATTGATGCAGCGTCATCCACATTGTCATCTCACGCCACGATGGCGACCGAGGTGGCCGGAGCCGGCGATGGAAGGGAGGGCGTCGGCGGCGGCAGCCAGTGCATGCGTGTGAGAGGCAGAGGAACAGGATAAGGGTTTGTGCCTGCATGCGTGCTCGCGTGTGAGGGAGAGAGATGGGTCAGGGGTCTAAGTGACCCCAAGCCCAATCCATATGGGCTAGACCACGAACCCAACCAAACGGCCCAAGTGAACTAGATTTAGAAATAAAATAAAAATGAAAAAATAAATGAATTATTAAAAGAACCCCAAACATTTTTAGCTGTAGAAAATTATAGAAAATCCTAAAAATACATATGATATATCAGAATGACCACAAAAATAATATCTACTTAATAAAAATATAATTTTAAGTGGTTAAAATAAATTTAAAGTAAAATAATTATTAACACCATTAAATCTTAAATGAAATTTTATAAAATAAAACTAAAACCCTAAAAATAAATAAATAATCATTTTTGTGTATGAAAATAACTTTATTATTTTATAAAAAATACTCACTTAGAGTTTTACAAATAAAACATAAAGCAAATATTTAAATATACTTAATTCTTTGATGAATTTTATAAAAATAAAGATAATACTTAAAAATAAATAAAATTCATCTTCATGGTCTTGAATAAATATATTACGCTAGAAAAATATTAAATATATTATTAGAAAAGCCTTTAATATTTTAAATAATAAATCCTTATCTAATACCTATTTTGTGAATTCTTTAAAAACAATTCTTAAGTAAGAAATAATCACAATTCTTAGAAAACCTTGAGCAATTAGTGTAGTACTAATTCCAAACCCATAACTTGAATTCATCATCAAACTTAAGTATAACTTTTAACTTTAAAATATTCTTTTAAAAATCTTATTAAGAGTCCTTTTAAATAAACATTGGGTATCACCCATTTATATAATATGGTGAATGATCATTATATCTTAACCACTATTAACATAAATTTAAATTTTAACAAATTACTAAGCCCATTTAATTATGATTCCATTAAATAAATACATATTCCTTTCATAATAGTAAAACAAATTTAATCTAATCATTCACTTAAATAGAAAGTGAATAATTCCACACCTTCATTATACCTATCATAAATCTAAAACTTGGAAAGAATTAAAATATATTACAGTTTAAGTTACTTAACCTTTTAAAATTAACTTTAGTCTCAAAAGCTTATAAACATTATGTCTAATAAACTACTTATGTTTTTATAGTTAATTTTGGTCTACTTTAATTAAAACATAATGCATCTCAAGTCCAAACTATTTAAGCAAGCATAAACAACATCAATCACATTCTATCAATCATATACTATAACATATCAGGGTTGTTTAAACCTTAGGAAGGAAATATTTTATTCAAATGTTATTCTTTTTGCCACTTCAAACAATAATCTCATAATAAGTTCTTCAACTCTTAACAACTCAATCCCAAGGACTTATATCATAATCACCACATGACAATTCACCATAATCACATCATCTTATACTATACTTACATATTTTGGATTATTAACACTTAGGTTCCTTATAAAGGTCATTACTTGTAAATTAAAATCTGAAGATAAACCAAATCTGAAAAGAATCACTTGAATTCACTTCACTCAAAGTATCGGGGATTCAATTTGGGAGTTTTACAAAAATGTATAGCATTACTTATGCATAACTGCATATTGCTTCTTTAAACATTAGTCCTTACCGGACCAATGATGCAGATTTTATATATTGGATCTTATATCGTCTCGAAGACCGTGAGTGCATAATCTTGCAATCACAACAGGCAAGTTCACACTTGCTCATGTCCTTTGATTATTTTCTGTAAAGTATTTTACAAATCCAGTGTTGTCATCACCTGCATTTGAAAAAGGTTCGAAAACACTATTTTCATAATAATATGATTATCGGTTATTTACCATGAGGTAATAACCTACTATGAAAGTTCCGGTGGTAAAGGAACATATTACCTAGGATGTAACACCCTCGCCTGATAAGGCTGAGTTCATGTGTATAGTGCCAATCCCTGGATCGGTTCACTGGAACACATAGTACAAAATGATACAAAATATAACTATGCATCATAAATACAACGAATATGATCTAGAATTTACATTATTTATTCAAGTACACAGCGGAAAACGAATACAAGGTAGATCTCCATCCTTCAAATGTGCCACAGGCGAACAATTGTTGAGTGGAGTCTCGCGACCTATGAACGATCACTCAGATACGATATAACCTGCAACATGAAACGTTGCAGCCATGAATGGTCAATACATTGAATGTATGGCAAGTAGGCTAAAGTGGTTAACAACAGATCTATCAACTACATGCTTATTTGGCCAAGTGGAGTTCAGGCTCATTTGCATAAAGCAACAGTTTTATCCTAACATTTGTAACAAAGTAGTTTTCCAATACGATAAATAGGACACTCTGGTTCACTCCCAGGTGCTCCTACCCAATTATGTTCACCCAACAAGTTTTAAGTAATTAAGAAATAAGGATGAGTGAGAAATATCATAGCATCAGTATCAGGTCACTCAAATTGTCCATAATCGGGGACACGGCTAAGCACTTAGTTTATACACCCTGCAGGGATTAGTACACTTTACCCATGTGACTTGGCCATCCCAGCTCGTACCACCACTCTCATATTGGATGATGATAGGGAGAAGTCCAAGAAGGAACCGTTCGGGAAGTAGCTCCCGAATCCCGACGCGCACCGGTCCAACCTACACTATCTACATCTCTGGATACGCGGGTTCGAGTTACCACAACCTACTGAGTTCAACCAACCGCCCATTCCATTATTGGCACATGGTTGCACACGAAAGCTTCCAAACAAAGAAACCAATCATTTCTCAGTGTCCTGGGCGCCTTTCCGCAATGATACCACCAAAAAATTATCAATCCCATCACACCCAGGAGATTCATTGATTAAGTTGTTTTAGTTTTCGCAAACCAACACATTTAGAAACAACTTCAGTGATGTAACCCAGCCCTCGTTCATCATAGCATGGCTAAGCACATCTACCAACGGTGGCTCATAAACAAGGAATGCTAGGGAATAATATGGGACATAGCATAGCATATACACATCAATTCCTACATATGCAATTCTACAAAAACATCTATAATGCATAGGAAAACAATAGGACATTTATGACCAAGATAGCACCACTTGCCTTTGTTGTAGATGTAGTCGATTAGATAATCCTCACAATCCTCATAGGTATAATGGTTGCACTCGTTATAACCACAATACTTGCAATCATAGTAGTTGCAATCATACACGTTGCACTCCTCGCAATCTATCGATCAAACAATTGCATACAACATAAACAATAGCACATAGAGATCAAACAAATGCAACAAATGCATGCATGACAATTTAATAAGTCACAATGGTTGTAACTTTAGTTCTCTAAACAATATTGAAGTATATGGTGCATGCAAGAGGCCAATTAATGCAATGGAGTACTTGTTATTAATAATTACTTGCCAATATAGGGTTTTTAATAGTTCTGTTGTAACGCCTGTTCTAACTGTCGAATTAAATTTGTTTCTTGTGTTTACTGGATAGAGGACGTTAATACGAACCAGTAGGCGTTGGATTCACCTTAATCGGAGTTATAGATCTTTTTGTATGATTTCAATAGTGTTTAATGGGTTTTAAATGATTCATATAGTTTCTGTTGTCTAAAATTCAAACTAAAATTATATCTGTAATCTTCACGGAATTCTGATTTCAGGGACATATTATTTGTAATTTTCTAAATAGTATTTATTTTCTTATGAATTTATTACTCTAAATAAGCCATTAAACTATTTAAATCTTCACGGCAAAACCTTACAGTCAAAGGCTAAACTAATTGCATATTGATGATCTACATGGAACCAGCTTTCCATCGGTATATCATTTATATTTTTGTTACAAGAAATTATTTTTAATGAATTTAATGATTTATAAAGCCATTAAAACTAATTAAATTGCTACGGGATAAATAGTCAGCAAAGGCTAGATCCAACTAGATATTATTAATGTACATTATAGTAGCTTCAATTTGATATATTGTTCATATTTTTCGGAGTTACAGATAATTTCTTATGAATTTATTAACCTAAAAGACCATTAAAACTAATTAAATTAGTGCAGTAACCACGTATAGTAAAAGTTGGATCTATTCTAATAATATGATTCTACGTAAAATTATCTTCAATTTGGTGTATTATACGCAATTTTTGGACGTGGTATGAATTTCTAATGAATTTTACAAGTTAGATCTATAATATGCAATTTTAAATTCGAACGGAATATTCCAGGAAATATTCCGCTGACTGGACAGGTTGACTTTGCATGCTGACTGGGACTAGATGTTGACCTTACGTTGACGTGGCGTTGATGAGGAAGATGACCGGGTTGACGACATGGCACGCACCGGTTTGATTGGATCTCGACCGTCTGGATAGAATCCAGTGGCTAGAAAAAGAGATTGACCCGATTTTGGCTCAGAATAGACAAGAAATAGTTCTGTGTTAGAGAGACAAATCCATAGGTCAAATTGAAAAACTCAGAACATGAAAGTTGTGGGGAATCATTATACCTACCTTCTCACCAAAGGAATTTGGATTTGAAGAAACGAGCACGAGTACATCTTGGATTTACACCGTAAGATCTGAAATATTGCGGTACAAAATTCTCCAGCTGTGGTGGATGAAAAGAGGTGAGGTTTGTCGGGATTGAAAGATTTCGACGATTCCTACAACTTTCGTTTTTTGACCGAAGGCAAACGACGAAGTCTAGATGGGTTAAAAAGAGAAATAAGATTCGGGCATGTGTAGATTCGGGATTTCGAGAAGAAAAACTCGTACAGCTGTGGCTCCACGAGTTTATATGGAGGTTTGGGACGGTTTAGAGATAGGTATTGGAGTAGGGAACAAGTAGAAACAAACGGAAGTCGATTCAAAGTTGTAGATAAAAAGTTATAGCAGTTTGAATAGAGATATGTTTGTCAAAAACTAATTCGCACGGTTTTTAAAGCACCTGGGACACACCGTTGGTGATGGTCAGGTACGTGCATGCTGCTCGGTCGGCTGGCTCGGTCCACCTGGGCCGCCGGCCCATTAGTTTTTTTTTCTTTTTTTTTCTATTTATTTGTTTCCTTTATATCTTTTGCATACGAACTCCAAATGACATGATTCTTGTTTTTAAAATTTTCTAAAATCGAATAGATCATTATAGGATCATACTTGTAATATTTTTACCAAGTTTAGAAGTAGTGGGTTTATAAATCCTTGTATATTTCATTTTATTTATATCTTTATGTGTTTGTATTTGTTCCATAACGTTTTCATAATAGCTTCAAATGAGCTCAATTTTGTTCCTAAAATTTTGTAATATTAATTGGATCTTTTTAGGATATAATTATCAATAATTTGTGCCTTAGCAACAGTGGGTTTTAATAAGTCAATTTAATTACCCTTTGGAACATTTGGACAAATCAACTATAGGATTTAGATACCAGGATTTGGATTTAGTTTGTGAGAACTTTGCATGGATGTAATGAAATGCTTATGAAGGCTTCATGATTTTCATTTTGAAATCTTGCACACCAATTCTACAATCCATAATCAATCTATTCCCTTTTGCCTATATAACTACTTAGGTCATAACAAAAGAATATAAGATTTTGAATTCAAGGTTGAGAGGATTTTCTATTCAAAAAGTTTCTTCTCTTTGAGAATTTTCAACATAGTCAAACAATCAATCAAACTTATTTATTTATTTCACATTCCAAAATTAGGAGAATTTTGGGATGTGGCATAGGACTTAACAACCAATGTCGCCAGTGATTCCTGCGTCGTATATCACGCGTTAACCATGAGATTTGGAATGGGACGAAGAAGTCAGCTGTATCTTCTTCCTCTCGCATGTAGCCGGATGTGCAGGTCGTGGATGTTATCACTCGTAGCGTGCATATTAATTGTTAATTCAATGAGGATATGCAACATATGGGTGGGAACCCTCAACGTCCCAAGATAGTTCTGGCATCTAACGGTTTGTACAAACCATTGCCGTAATTCATTATGTGGGCATGGTGTACACCAAGGAGGCATGCGAGGTCGCGAAGGGGGCAGTGATTGGCTTGGATCATCTACTGGGCCCCACACCATAGGAAGTGTGGACGGGAAAGATCGCCCGGTTGTGCAACAAGGATTTGATCTCTCATGGGTAAAGTAACGCACCTCTACAGAGTGTAAGAACTGTAACTTGTTACTCCCTGTTCCGGGAAGGAGCTCTGAATGCGTCGGGAAAGGAACCCCATGAAGGTTCTAGTAAACCCGTGAAGGCTGACGGACATAGCTTTTCAGAATAAAAGCAACCTTTGAAGAAATGTTTACGAAAACTTGCATTTCCTACGACCTATGATCTGTGGCTGTAGATATAGTGCATCAAACACTCCTTTTATAGTGGACTTGCTGAGTATGCTCGTACTCAAAGTATCTCCTTAACCCTTTCTAGGTTCTAAAGCCAGTACAGACGACGTCTACATCAAGTTATGCTCCAGGAATCATCATCAAAAGATAAAGCTCGTCAAGGAAGTCAAGAAAGTCAACATATACATCAACTCAAGTGAAGACGAAGTTGCTAATTAGATAAGATTAGAGTATTGCAATAGTAGCAATGCAAGCCTCGTAGTTCAGCTATTAGTTTTATAAGTATGGTAGCTATGAGTTATTTATTCATGATTCTTCTTTGTAGAAGTTTATTTCTCTCTCTTTAACCTAGAGTGTTCTCTGGATCTTGTGTAAAGAGTTGAGTTGTAATCTATAGTCATGTCTTGGACCTGCTATGTTTCTGTTGTACTACTCTGAGGGATGTAATACTAGTGAACGGTGTTTCATTGGTGTCATGTCAACGACTATAGTGTACTACATCATGCAGTGTATGCTGGGTCACCGCACACATATATGCAGATATATCATCATCAAGTTTAATCCTTTTAGCATCAACATTATGAATATGTATAACACTATTATCGAGATCCAACAGAAATAAAACACTCATCACAGGTGCATGACCATAAAAGATATCATTCATATAAATCGAACAAACATTGTTTTCAGATTTAAATGAATAACCACTTCGCATCAAACATGATACATATGCAATGTTCATGCTCAGTGCAGTCACCAAATAACTATTATTTAGGTTTATAACTAATCCCGACGGTAAGTGGAGAGGCAGTGTTCCGACGGTGATCACATCAACTTTTGATCCATTGCTGACACGCATCATGACCTCACCCCTCGCTAGCACTCGCTTGTTCCACTACCCCTGATTCGAGTTACATATATTAGCAATCGATCCAGTATCAAATATTGATGACTGCAAGTGCACATATCGGTTGTAGCTAGTTTCGAAATAAATATATCGATCCCACAGGGAGCAGGAGTCTAAAGTCTAAGAATTCTTGAAATAAGTACTGAAAATAGAATTGCTAAACAAAGTTCTATGACAAGATAAAATGCGAGTAATATATAAAAAGGTGTTTTTGGGTTTTTGGTATAAGATAACAATGCTTAAAGTAAATAAAAATGAATACAGAAAATAAGTATCGCATATGTAAAAGATATTTGAAACTTCAGTGGAAGAAAGCGTTCTTAGTGATTAGCAGATACACCACCAGCATTATAAAGGGCTAAGGTAAAGATTATCATCATGAACATTCTCAACTATGTATGTGTGGGAGGAACTCCGTATTTGGACAAAGAGGCAGTAATCACTGCTCAAGTCATCCTCATAACCACAGCAGACAGCAATCAACATCAATTGAATTACTGCGCTATTAAGGGACATAATACTGCATGACGTATCCCATGGTATGGATAGTGTTTTGTGAGTTTCCTCGATTCCCAAGTTGATATGTAAGGGGTTTCAATAGCTTTATAGTCACTGTAAGTGCTAACATCCCTCCGTCTACCAACAAGTACTTCCCTACATCAAGTCCCCACAAGAGGAAAATATTGAGAGGTTAACTTCTCCCAACATCAAGATGTAGACAATCTAACACATGGTCACAGCGATGAATATCATAATAAACTTTATCTTATTTCAATCTCATTCTAGGGTTTCTCCATGTCCCCAAAAACAGCATCATGGCAATGGTAACGGAAACTATTATCGATGAATATTACTTGTATAAACCCAGAACTATTGCAAGAATTATAACAAGATCTTGTTGGGATGGATGGAGATGACGGTGGTGATGAAGATGCAGCGGTTGATGAAGATGGAGATCGATGTCTTGGACTCCCAGATCTGCTTAGGGAGAAGTTGGATCCCTAGGGCAAGTTCCCCCTCCAGATGCCTTCCGGAGGTGATGTTTTGGGGATTTCTGGGTGTTCTGTATGTCGTTTCTTCGAACTAGTTGCACGGGGTGAAACTATCTGGGAGGCGGAGGCGGCGCCAACTATAGGCCGGAACTATACGGCGGCGGCCCGTATAGTTGGTCGTCAACCCTTCTGCCTCCTTTGCTCGTTTCGGGTTTTCTTCTGGTAGTATTAATATTTCCCAAATAAGCAATTTACGTAGTTTTTTGCTCCTTTTCTCTCCGGTACAACTGATCCAAGAATTGTGTCCATTAGATCCATCATCTTATCTGATCCTGGTAAAAATAAACATAAAAAGTGCGTGCGAACTCCATAAAATACCAAGATCCTACATCTACAATGCAAAATAATAATCTAAAACATGATTCAAATATGCACTCATCAACTTCCCCAAGCATAGACTCTTACTCGTCCCGAGCAAGTTTAGATTAATGGATGTGATCTTCATGTTCATGAAGCTGAGTCGATAAAATAAATGAGGCAGTTGCAGCATGTGTTTATCATCAAGGATAGATATAAACAAGTTTATGAATAGTACCTTACTCGAACCATCCGAATAATATAGCAGGCTTCCACATCTTAGCAATTAACAGTTCATAAAAGATTATTCTCAACATGATGTAAAAGTATTCGGTTCAACCGAATGAGTTAGTGAGTGATGGCGCTGCTTCAACGTGGGAGCACTTCGTCGGGAAACACCAAGAGCAAGGTGTTATGCAGCACAGCAGCAAGTCTTCCCTCAGTAAGAAATGAAGGTTCTCGAACCAGTAGGAGGAAGGAAACGTCTCAAAGGTGTTTCAAGCAACTTGGAAACCTGCAGAACACAGACTCAAGACTTTGTCCCAACTAACAGTGAGGTTGTCAATCTCACCGGTTTGCTGTAACAAAGGATTAACTGTATGGTGTGGAAGGTAATGGTGGTTTGCATCAAGTAAACAGTAACAGTGGAAGATGTATCAATGGTAAAGATTGGACCGGGGTCCTTGTTCACTAGAGGTGTTCTCCTTAGATAAACAAACATGGCATGCTGGGTAAACAAATTACAGCAGGGCAATTGACAGGACTGACCAAGGCATAACAATGCAATACTAGACATAAAGATCCTATGAGATTCGATTGGGCAATACAACAAGATACATAGAACGCCATCCAACTGCATCTATGAATAGAAGTCCACCTTTGAGTTATCATCCGAACCCCCTCCAGTATTAAGTTGCAAGCAACAGACAACTGCTTTAAGCAAAGTGTGTCAGGTAAACGATCCACTTTTTCCATGAACAAGAGACCGTTGTTTTCTCCCTAGTGGCAACAACACATCTACAACCTTAGATATTTCTGTCACTTACCTTGATTAAATAGATGCATGAACCCACTATCGAGCATAAATACTCCCTCTTAGAGTCACTAGCAACTACTTGGCCAAGATAGCTACTAACAACGGAGAGCACACAAGATCACAAACAACACAGACATGATAGAATCAATAATACAAAACCATTAATCAATATGACATAGTAATCGCAATATCCATCAGATCCCCGCAAACACAACATGCACGATTACAAATAGATGAGATCTTGATCATGAACGGGGCTCACAAGATCTTGACATGAAAGAACAAGGAGGAGATACAACCATCTAGCTACTACATGGACGCGTAGACCAAGGTGGAACTACTCACGCTTCATTCCAGAGGCTGGCATGATGAAGAAGAAGGCCTTCGGGGTGATCTCCCCTCCGGCAGGGTGCTGGGAAGAGCTTCAGACCCCCTGATCTAGGGACGATG
Source organism: Avena atlantica (assembly GCA_910589765.1). NCBI lineage: Eukaryota > Viridiplantae > Streptophyta > Magnoliopsida > Poales > Poaceae > Avena > Avena atlantica. The sequence goes on from OU342736.1 coordinate 240,209,908, forward strand.
GTGGAGGCGGCTATAGACGGTTTCGTGGAATATTGATCGGGTACTTAGGGTTTAGGCATCGGAGGCTTCTTATAGGCGAAGAGGCGAGGCTGGGAGGCGTCCAAGGGGCGCACACCCTGCCCAGGCGCGACCTAGCATGGGCCCACGCCTGGAGCGTGCGGCCAATCTCTGGACCCCCTCTGTCTCTCCTCTGGACTCCGTGTTCTCCTCGATAAAATATTGACTTTGTCTTTTGTCTCGTCCAATTCCGAGAATATTTCCTTACTAGCTTTTCTAGAACCAAAAACAGCAGAAACAGGCAACTGGCACCGTGGCAACTTATTAATATGTTAGTACCAGAAAGCATATAAAAGCACCTCAAAGTGTGGAAAAATCAAAGAAAAGTAGATACTAAACAAGCATGGAACATCAAAAATTATAGATACGTTTCCGACGTATCAAGAATCCCCAAGCTTAACTCCTGCTCGTTCTCGAGTAGGTAAGTGATAAATGAATAATTTTTGAGGTGACATGCACCATCAAGACCAAGATCAAACCATTTGCAAGCATTGAAAGCTGGGATCAAAGAACTCTAAACATGAGCATGAAAGATGGAGTTCTAACAATAAGACAAGGTAACTATCCATGCAACATGAAAGGCTACAAACAAAGATCATGAATAACATGCATTGAAAAAACATTTGCTTGTTTCACATATAGAAACATAGCATAGTGGCAATCATCTTGTCCCTCATTAAGTAGCAAATATATGCACAGGACACCTTCAAAGTTCATAAGAGTGAATAGATACAAATAGCACAAGAACAAGTAATATCAACAATATGGATCAATCAATAAGTTTTAGGACAATGCACATAAAACTAAGAATGGCAACTATGCTCTCTTAACTGGTGCCTAACGGTAGAAGGTGGAGACTCAATATAATGGTGGAAGAAAGGCCCTTCATGTAGGTAAGGAGGGATTTCAAGTTTCAAAAAGATCTTCCAAAAATTATGGTACTTGTTAGCTTTCAGCTCTCATTGCCCCTATCATAAGCATCTTGAAGTGATTAAGGTTAAAGTGAACAAAGATGGAGTATATGCTTGACAAAGTATAAGTTGGCAATCTCATGTCCCTTGAATATGAGGGCCACACCACATGCTACTCAACTTTAGTCACCTGTAAGTTCTTGTCATAGTAAGTTCATGTGTATCATAGAGAACCACCAACGGGGTACCCCTTGCACATCGTACATGAGCTATCCCATAACCAAAATGACAGGGCAAGCAGACAATGAGCATCTCATCAATCTTCTTATTTACCATGGGAATATGGTGCTTTTTTCTCTCTTTCCTCTTTTCTCAATAAGTCTCTTTTTTATAAGAATAAATCTTCATAGATGTCACTATGGTGATACTGCAAGTTTCCACCATGATTAGGCATGGCTTAGGCTAGCGGCCCAAACGTTTCTCTAACACAAAATACATAACTCCATGGACTTACAAGCTCCCCTTTTATTTCACACTGGCGACATTCATATACAAAAGAGCATGATATCAACTGTGTACAAAGTACAAGTGCAATGTTGAAAGTGTTCCCCGTGACAACACGGTTCTGCTAATTCCAACGTATAAGTGCAAGCATATACAACAAAGATGACACAATGGTTCAAGTTTATTAGGGGCAAGAAATATAAATTGTGCCATCAAGTTTGTGAGAGATTTAATCACTAAGTTTTCACATAACAAAATACTTTTTAATTGGAAGATAGATGAAAACAAGAATATACTTGGAAGGGTGTAACACACCATGCATATGAATTTATAGTGGACACTTTGGAATAACTTGGTTTCTTGGGAGTTGGAAGCATGAGTAGAGCTTACTCATACAAGTGGAGGCTAGCAAAAGACTCGGAGCAATCAACCAAGAGAGAAATAATGGCCATAATCATGCAGAGCGACAAAACATTACTAATAAAAGCATAGAGTGGTACTACAAGTCAAGGACTAAATGATCATAGAGGCTAAGGTGACTTATTCATAGTCATAACATGGTGTGAGCATGTGCCAAGTCAACCCAAACAAAACATCAAAGCAGAATACCACAACACTATGCTTTTGCATGCTAAAACAACGCATGATTCTTTCAAGGCACACTAAGCAATCCCAATTGTTTGGAACAAATCATGCTACAAAAATAATCACTAATCATAAGGTCAAAACAACACCTAGCATGACATGCTAAAGTCTAAGTCACATTCAAAGCAAGCTCCTCTTGCACTATTTCATGTAAGAACTTTCTACTCCTTTCCAACACCAATCGACTTATTTGAAAGAACACAGCAAGAATGGGGGTCCAAAGTACTTTATGCAAGAAAACTAAACAAACTAAGCAAAGTAAACGAAAACTAAGACGCTCCAAGAACAACACAATAGTGCATGAAACAATAAAAACGAAGTGTCTAGAAAGACCTGAGCTTTTTATTAATGAAGAAGGGGATGCCTTGGGCATCCCCAAGCTTTGATGCTTGTACCTCTTGGATATTTCTTGGGGTGACACCAGGGGTGGAATCCCCAAGATTTAGCTTTTGTCCATTCTTCATCTCATTACATCATTCTCTATCTACACCTGAAATTTTTTCCTTCATACAAAACTTCACACAATCTTCATTAGCAACATTAGTGTATTCAAAAGATAATAGACCCTTGGGTTTAGCTTTCGAACAGCAAAACTTTTCACTAAAAACACAAGCTACTATAGCAACTCCTTCAAAAAGCTCAATTTCCCAAAAAGAACCCAAAAAGGAATCAATAAGAAGAAAATGCAAATAATGGCAGAAATCTGTCAAAACAGACCTGCAGGCCAAAAACCAATTTTTTCGAAGACCTTATGTTGCTCAAATCAAAAAGTGTTGATCTAATGAAAGTTATACAACATACTGGGGATTTATTCATAAATTTTCAGCTCAATCCTACTTACATAGACTCCTCACGAATTTTTATGGTAGAGGACAAAAATCTGTTTCGGGACAACAACTCCCCAAATCTTACTTCCCTCTCATTAGAGGTCATTCTTGGCACAAAAATCAAACAAAAAGGATAAGGAGAGGTCATTACAGAAGTAATAACTTCCAAGACTCAAGAAAACTCTTGGGTTATCTCCCAATAAGTACTTTTCTTTAACGCCTTTAAGTTAGGCACAAGAAGCAAGAAATCAAGTATTTTCAAACAAAGAAGCATTAAAATCAAACCTAGCTTTCAAAGGAGGAGCAAAAAGAAACTTATCTCTCCTCATATGAAAGTGTTCAATATCTTTATTAAATGGAAATTGATATTTAATGGTGCCTTCTTTCGTATCAATGATGGTACCAACTGTTCTAAGAAAAGGTCTTCCCAAAGTAATAGCACAAGAAGTTGTATTCAACATCCAAAACATAGAAATCAATAGGGACATATGTGTTGATAACCATAATGATAACATCATTAATACTCCCCATGAGTTTCTTCTTAGAATTATCATTAAGTGGGACATCCAAATAACAATCTTCTAAAGGTGGCAAATCAAGCATTTTATAAATCTTCCTAGGCATAATAGAGACACTAGAACCAAGGTCAGATGAAGCTTTGAGATCAAAGTCATTTACTTGCATATTAATAATGCATTCCCAACTATCTTCTACTTTCCTAGGAATAGAAGCTTTTTGTTTTAACTTCTCTTCCTTAATCTTAACAAGAGCATCTGTAATGTGTTTGATGAAAGCTACATGCATATCACTAGCATCAGGACTTCCAACAAGCCTTTCTCAGGAACATAATCACTTCAGAAATATTGCAACCATCAAGATCAAAATCAAACTTAGCATCACTAGTAGTAGATTCATTGGCCTTAGGCATTATAGGAGGAGGAATAGGGACTTCTTGTGGTTTAGTGGGATCCATATTGGTGGTGATGGTGCACACACTATTGTTTCTATCAATTTCAGCTTCCCTTTCCCACTTAGCATGAATTTAGGCTAACAGTCTAACATTTTCATCAATAGTAACTTGTATGGCATGAGTAGCAGCAAATGTACTTTCCATGGTTTCAGGTTTAGTAGCCATTTTATTAATCAGAGAGGACTGTGCTTTAGACAAAGAGGAAATATTTTTCTCAACATTCAAAAGCTTTTCCTCGACAGTCTTGTTGAAAGTGGTTTGTTTACTAAAAAGTCTTTGAGCATGACTTCAAGTTCAGAGGGGGCACTTCTAGTATTGTTGTAGGAGTTTCCATAGGTATTACCATTACTAGGAGGATAAGGCCTATAATTGTTGTTACTACCAAAATTATTCCTATAGGAATTGTTGTTGAAATTGTTGTTTCTAATGAAGTTCACATCAACTTGCTCTTCTTGAGCAACCAAAGAGGCTAAGGGAACATTATTTGGATCTAAAGGAGCTTTCCCATTAACAAGCATAGCCATGATGACATCAATCTTATCACTCAAAGAGGAGGTTTCTTCAACAGAATTTACCTTCTTACCATGTGGAGCTCTCTTAGTGTGCCATTCAGAGTAATTAACCATCCTATTATCAAGGAGTTTTGTTGCAGCACCCAAAGTGATGGTCATAAAGGTACCTCCAGCAGCTGAATCCAATAGGTTTCTTGAAGAGAAGTTCAAACCTGCATAAAAAGTCTGGATAATCATCCAAGCAGTAAGTCCACGAGTGGGACAATTCTTAACCAAAGATTTCATTCTTTCCCAAGCTTGAGCAACATGTTCATTATCAAGTTGTTTAAATATCATAATATCACTTCTCATAGATATAATCTTAGAAGCAGGGTAGTACTTTCCAATAAAAGCATCTTTGCACTCAATCCTAGAATCAATACTATTTCTAGGCAAGGATAGCAACCATTCTTTAGCATTTCCTCTCAAGGAGAAAGGAAACAACTTGAGCTTAATAATATATCCATCTACATCCTTATACTTTTGCATCTCACAAAGTTCAACAAAGTTATTGAGATGGGCAGCAACATCATCAGAACTAGCACGAGAAAATTGCTCTCTCATCATAAGATTCAACAAAGTAGGCTTAATTTCATAAAAGGTAGCATCAGGAGCAAGTGGAGCAATAGGAGTGCTTAGGAAATCATTGTTGTTTGTGATAGTGAAGTCACGCAACTTGGTGTTCTCAGCGGAGTTCATTTTGGAAAAAGTGGAGCAGGCCAACAACAACAACAACTAGAGCAGGAACTAATTTTTTTGTGTTTTGATAAGAGAAAGTAAACCAAACTAAACTATATTTTTGGATTTTTTTATAAAAAGAGGCAAACAAAACCAAGCAAAAGAAACTAAGCAAACTAAAAACAAAGTAAAGTGAAAGGTTGTGGAAGACTCCCCTTGTGAATTCGTCCTTAGCCTCCCCAGCAACGGTTCCAGAAAATCTTGATGGCGCTGCTTCAACATGGGAGCGCTTCGTCGGGAAACCCCAAGAGCAAGGTGTGATGCAGCACAACAGCAAGTCTTCACTCAGTAAGAAACCAAGGTTATCGAACCAGTAGGAGGAAAGAAACGTTTCAAAGGTGTTGCAAGCAACTTGGAAACCTGCACAACACAGACTCAAGACTTTGCCACAACTAATAGTGAGGTTGTCAATCTCACCGGTTGCTGTAACAAAGGATTAAATGTATGGTGTGGAAGGTAAGGTGGTTTGCAACAAGTAAACCGTAATAGTGGAATATTTATCAATGGTAAAGATTGGACCAGGGTCCATAGTTCACTAGAGGTGTTCTCCTTAGATAAACAAACATGGAATGCTAGGTAAACAAATTACAACAGGGCAATTGACAGGACTGGGCAAGGCATAACAATGCAATACTAGACATAAAGATCCTATGAGATTCGATTGGGGCAATACAACAAGATACATATACCGCCATCCAACTTCATCTATGACTAGAAGTCCACCTTTGGGTTATCATCCGAACCCCCTCCAGTATTAAGTTGCAAGCAACAGACAACTGCTTTAAGCAAAGAGTGTAAGGTAAACAATCCACTTGTTCCATGAACAAGAGACTGTTGTTTTCTCCCTAGTGGCAACAACACATCTACAACCTTAGAGGTTTCTGTCACTTCCCTTGATTAAATATAGGCATGAGCCCACTATAGAGCATAAGTACACCCTCTTGGAGTCGCTAGCAACTACTTGGCCAAGATAGCTACTAATAACGCATAGCATGCAAGATCACAAACAACACAGACATGATAAAATCAATAAGACAAAACCATTAATCAATCTGACATATTAATCTCAATATCCATCCGATCCCTGCAAACACAACTTTCATGATTACAAATAGATGAGATCTTGATCATGAACGGATCTCACAAGATCTAGACATGAAAGCACAAGGAGGATATACAACCATCTAGCTACTACATGGACCCGTAGTCCAAGGTGGAACTACTCACGCTTCATACCGGAGGCTGGCATGATGAAGAAGAAGGCCTTCAGGGTGATCTCTCCTCTGGCAGGGTGCCGGGAGGATCTTCAGATCCCCTCGATCTAGGGACGATGGTGGCGGCGGCTACAGACGGTTTCGTGGAATATTGATCGGGTACTTAGGGTTTAGGAATCGGGGGCTTCTTATAGGCGAAGAGGCGAGACTGGGAGGCGGCCAGGGGGCCCACACCCTGCCCAAGAGAGGCCTAGGGTGGGCCCGCGCCTAGGGGGTGCGGCCTCCCTGTGGCCCCCCTCCGTCTCTCCTCTGGACTCTATGTTCTCCTTGATAAAATATTGACTTTGTCTTTTGTCCCGTCCAATTCCGAGAATATTTCCTTACAACAGAAAACAGGCAACTGGCACTGTGGCAACTTGTTAATAGGTTAGTACCAGAAAGCATATAAAAAGCACCTCAAAGTGTGGACAAAACAAAGCAAAGTAGATACTAAACAAGCATGGAACATAAAAAATTATAGATACGTTTCCGACGTATCATTGAGGTAGTTTCAAGTATTTTTAGTATTAACATATTCACTTGGGATTCAAAATCTCAAATGTCTCTTTGTCTTACTACAATACAGTGGTATATGCCTATTTTCTCTTTGCACATTCGCTCTTTTTCTTCATCTTTCTTTTTCTTATTTTTATATATATTTGTGCTCACACTTTTGTTTAAGTGTTGTGCAAAGGAGCTAGCCATATATTCCACCTCATGTAGGAATTTTAAAGTTTAACGATCTCAATTATCAAATTCCAAATATATATGAAGTATCTTTATAACTTGAGTATTCTACCTCAAACTTGTTCTCACTCTATTTGATAGCACTTATAATTTCTCCTTTGTTCAAGGTTTTTATTTTTCATCTCAATTAATTAGATAATTTCTCCTTTTTGTAAATAAAACCATTGACCTACAACATATTGATAAAATTATCTTTATATGTTCCATTAATACCAATGGTGTGGAAGACTCCTATTTCTATCATCAAGTGCAAGTAAAATCATATTCAAGTCATCCATATATCCAATAAGACAAACTCAAACTCAATAATGCTCCATATATTATAATAAACTCAGAATTTCATAAGAGGTATCAACTATTCCTGAAGGGAATCCAATGATGCAAACTTTATTTATGAGCTTGAACTAATGCAAAACTATAATAGAAATAAAAACTTGTAAGATAGATTACGAGGTCTTAAATATCTCCCCAAGATTGGAATCAGGCCATGCGGGATCAAATAACCCCTCACGATTATTTGATATTGTGTTTTATTGAAGTTCACTGTGGTGCCATGGAACGTGGTATCTTCTCTTCATGCGACAGCCTGAGACAGAGGCATTGATTGATGGCCTCCAGTTCTTTAATTCTGTTGGGAATATGCCCTAGAGGCAATCATGTATGATGATATTTCCCATTGTATTCATAAAGATATTAGTCCTTGTATAAACATCTGATGTGTATCATTGAATATGTGATTAGGTTGTGGAACTATGCATTCATGTTGTTTGTACTAAATATCCTTGGTCATTGAGGTTGTGCTGGACACACAACTTAGACCAATGTGAAAGTTGGCTTGATCACTCAGTTCCACTTGTCATGGGCATGGAGATGCTATTCCAACTTACACAGACTCGGCTAAAGAGTTTAGCGAGTCGGATTGACCCATATTGAGGTACAATGAACTAGCTGTCATTTGTATATCTCAATCAATGTAATCTTTAGACCTGAGGTTGTTGCACAGTCCGAGTTGAGGATCACCGACTTAGGTTCTGTCAAACGCTGATCCGTAACTAGGCAGTTATAAAGGCAGGGTTCGGGTCGACTGAGAATCAAGCTGCGTGATGTGAATAACCAAGATGGGATTTTGCCCCTCCACTCGGAGAGATATTCTCTAGGCCCTCTCGTGAGATATGATTCGGAAAGCATGGCCATGCATGAGTCGGTTAAGTGTTAACCGAGGCGATCGACTAAGAGTTAGTCGGGTGAATCACTTATCTCAGATCGAGAAGAGAGTCGAACTATTTAAGGGATGACATATATTTGCCTATAGTCTGACAAGGTATATCGTGAGGCAAAAGGGACTCGGACGTAAGTCGCATTAAAAAGGCAAGTTGTCATGACTCTTTGGTACTTGGGAGTCGGCACGTTCTGCTAGGAGCCGCTACCGACTGATCGATTGTGAGTCGGACTCCAATCGTGTCCAAATAGCCATGAGCCTGCGGGGTCACACACTTAAGAGCGGGAGCAAGTTCGGATTGGATCTGAACATGTAATCTGGTTGGGTTGGACCTTAACCTGATTAGGACTGAGTTAGTGAGTTGGACTCAGGGTGACTGGTGTTATATGGGCTTTAGTGAATGGGTCACGCGAGCAGAGCCCACGTTCACCCCCTATATATAGTGGAGAACCTTAACCCAAAAAGGTAAATCGTTGTTCGGTTAGGTCATTCCATGTGTTGGACACCCTAGCTCCACAGCAGTCCAGCCGTCGTCACGAACCTAGCAGTTCGCCGCCGGCGCTCCTCCTTGTACGTGTGGATACCAGCAGAGGTGTTGTGCGATCAGCACCAGGACGATCGTATCATGAGGACTGCACTGCATCAACTGACACCCTTCATCAGTAATCCGCAACTGCGCGTCTAGTGGTAAACCTCGTGGACTTCTACCTCAGCTAGATCTTGGGATTACCACGTTAGCGGAATTTTTTTTGTTTTATCTCTGCGTGGCCCAACAGTGGTATCAGAGCGATAGCTTCTAGTTTTAGGCTCGAGATCTCGCATATGTGATATGCGGTAGGATGTAGATGAGATCTATATGTTGTTTGGTGGTCGATCTATGAGATAGATTGGTTTTGTACGAAGTTGATTGGATCAACTGTACTCGGGGAAAGGTAGATCTGATTTCCATGATCATACTGCTAAGGTCGTGGAACGACATACCCCTACCGGTCGGCTTCCGCCATCGGGGTAGATTATGACACGTAAATCCAGAAGCGGTGGTCGAAGATAAAAGAGTTTGATCGAATCAGAACGATGGTCGGAATCCATGTCCGGATCATAGATGAGATCTATGTTTTCGGACCGCCAACTTCGCCCTGTCGTAGCGCCTTAGATGTCGTTGCGGGTTTCTCAACGCCGGTAGATATTGTATCTATGCATAACTTGTTTTTGCAGGAAGTTGTGAATGGTATGGTTCATGTGCATGTGATGTATGTGTGTAATCCATAGGTGATCTGCGAATCACGGTTTTTGTCAGCCGGCTGGAGCCTAGGTGCTGTAATTTTATTGTATAACGACCTGCGTGTCGGATTATCTATGTAATTTACTTTACTAAGCTAGTGTAGCTGTTTGGAGAACCCGGAAGGCATGCAAGGCATTGTACATGTCGGCGACATGGAGTAAGACGGCAAGTGACAAGAGTTGGCACGGGTCGGATTACAGGCTTTGTGGAGATGGAGATCGCCATTAAGAGAGCCATACCATTTCACATTATAATTGCTTTATTTTGTGTTATTGTTATGTCTCTGTTTTACCTCTATTAGATAGTCGGTAAAATTTAATCCCTCAAAGAAGGTCTAGTCGGTTTTCCCGCCAGTGTTTGCACCATCACAAGTCAGACATTTTTGGTAGTGGGCTCATAAAATTGAGGTGCTGCCAATTCTTTCCGACTAGGTGGGTTCGAGTTGGACTCTTACTGCAGAAACAGTCGGTAAGCTAGACGGGTCTATCACAACGGTTGTGGGACTCGGGGAAAAGTCGGATGGGAGCCGGGGCTTGTGATGCCACCCGTCCAACAGGAGTCGAATGATATGCGATTGACAAGGAGTTGTCTACCTAGATCACTTGGCGGCTAGCGGTGATGCTAAAGCTCACTAGCCAACTTGCTTATTTAGGATCCTGAATCACTAAGTAACCATCGGAGGGGTGTTGGTTCTAGTGGGAGCATAAAATATTAAAATGTTTAATATGTTTGCTCTTTTATGAATACATGTCTTAAGTGTTTTGCATATTTTCTGTTGTAGATCATGGCACCAAGTAGCAGTCACTCTTAGATATCCGGTTTTGCGTTGAGAACCATTCTTGAGAAAGATAAACTGAACGACACTAATTTTACCAACTGGTATCGAAATCTGAGAATTGTTCTCAAACAAGAAAAGAAGGACCATGTCCTAGACAACCCACTTCCAGATGAGCCGAATGAGAATGCGACTATCGCAGCCACCAATGCCTACCATCGGGCTAAGGATGAGTCCACGGATATTAGTTGTCTTATGCTTGATCACATGGAACCGGACTTGCAAAAGCAGTTCGAGCATGTTGAGGCCTACGATATGATCGAAAGCCTCAAAAGTATGTTCTAGGCTCAGGCGAAGACTGAGAGGTATCAAGTCTCTCAGGCTTTGCTGAGTTGCAAGATTAAGGATGGTGATCCACTGAGTCCGCATGTGATCAAAATGGTTGGTTACGTGCATTCTTTGGAGAGGCTTGGCTACCCCATTAGCGAAGAGTTCGCTACGGATATAATTCTGAACTCTCTTCCTAGTGCATATGGGCAGTTCATTTCGAACTACCACATGCATGGTATGGATAAGAAGCTCACTGAATTGCATGGGATGCTCAAGCAGGCAGAGGCGGACCTCAAGAAGGTCACCAGTCAAGTGTTGATGGTGCAGAATAAGGCTAAGTTCAAGAAGAGTTCTTGGACTAAGAAGAAGGCTAAGTCAGGAGGAAATCAGGCTCAGGACCTAGTCCCAAGCGCTTCCTCAGGTACTAAACCATCTCCTTCAGCCGGATCCACTTGCTTCTACTGCAAGGCGGATGGCCACTCGAAGAGGAACTGCAGCAAGTACTTGGCCGACAAAGACAAGAGTGGAGGTATGACTTCCGACTCATGTACACTTGTTTGCAATGTTATAGACATATATTGTCACATCCCAAGATTTTCCAAATCTTGTAATGTGAAAAATAAATGAATAAAATAAAACTTTGGTGATTTTCAGAGTCAGAAGAAACTTTTGAACTCAATTGGAACATCAAACCCATTTGAATTAAATAAATCCTAAAGGGATTTAAAAAGATAAACATTTAATAAAAGGAAAAATAAAAACATTTGGAAATACTATTTGGAAACAATTAAATGAAAAGATTTGTTTTCAAATGAAATAGAAGTTTTATAAATAAAGAATATTTTATAAAGCCAAATTAAACCTTGTCCAAGCTTTGGGAATTAAAACATTTTATTTTAAATAAAATTAGCAAAGGTTTATTTAAATAAATTAATAAGGATTTAATATCCAAGTTTTATTAATAAAGGTTTTACTATTTACAAACATCAAAACTTATTTAATTATTTAAAATAAGTTTTCCAAGTATTTTATATTCTCAAATAAAAACCTACTAAAGTGTTTTTGTTTTTATTTTAGATTTCAAAATAAATATTTTAAATAAAATAAATCCTAGTTGATTTAATAATGAAGGTCTATTGTATTTAATTAATTAATGGACCCTAAAATAGAAGGTCCTTTTGTTTTAAACAAGTTTTCCAAGAATTCTTTATTTTAAAATAAAACATACTGATTTGGTTTTGAAAGTGTTTGGATTTCAAATGAGGATTCTATTAAATAAATCAAACCCTATTTTGATTAAATAAACAAAAGTTCCATTTTATTAAATAATAAATGGAACCTAAAAAGATTTAAAATATTATTTTATTTTGGAAGTTGGTTTATGCTACTAAACAGAACCAAATTCTTAGTGCAAGGTTTGGTGATTATTTGATTTGATTTGGACATTGTTTGTTTGTTTGGAAATTCAAAACAGAAATTGGAAATAGAAAAAGAAAAGAGTTCAGCGCAGGAAAAATATAAAGAATAGGACAACCCAACCCAGCAGCCCAACAGGCCCAGAAACAGCCCAGTATTCCCTCCCCGAAAGAAAACGATTCGCACCTCGATTCTGACCCACACAGAGTATGACCAGTGGACCCTCCCCTCCTTTCTTTTCCCACTGACCGGTAGGCCCACTTTCCACTGTTCTTCCTCCCCACCCCCACGACCTGTTCTTCCTCCGTCGTCACCGTTGCAGGCTTTGATTTCTCCGGCTTAATTCGCCTTAATGCCGCGAGTAAAACCTGCAGTGATCACGCACGAGAAATCGTCTTCCTCTCCTCTCTCGTTTCCCCCTGACTCCTCCCTCGAGCACGCCCCCAGGCCGTCGAATTTTACTCGAACACCGCCTCTGTCCGACGACACTATGGTGAGGAATCCGGCCGAGCCTCTTCGCCCCGCGCCTCCCTGAGCACCCTGGCAGCTTCCCCACTCCCAGACGCATCTCCCCGTACCCTCTGTTCGACCGCGGGCGCCTCAGAGTGTCGGCTACGACAAGCTCTGAACGCCGCCATGACTGATTCTTCTCCGACGACGTCTCCCAGGTAAACCAGACCGACCCTCCTCTTCTCCTTCACGCACACAGCACCGCCATGATCTCCTGCGTCTAACCATAACCTCGGTTGTCCTTCTCTTGACCTGTAGCGACGTCTTCGACCACGGCTGAGACCACCCGACGTTGTCCTCCACTCCGGCGAGCAATCCTGCTAAAACCAGAACGCCCCTCGCCCGACCAACGCCTCCTCGAGCTTCACCACGACCTCCTGCACCCGGTGAGCCTTTTCACTTCCCTCCTTGCGTCCTGTAACGCTGGCACCGCCACTGCCTGGCCGTCGCCGCCGCGCGCAGCCGCCGAACGCCGCCAAACTTTGGTCGAGTGCTGCAGACCGTAGGATCTTAATCCGACGCTTACGATAGATCATTTAAGTCACGAATAGGTATGCAATCTGGACCACACGATCGATTAGATCCAACGCACCACAGAGCGCGATCCGCGCGAAGCGGTACCGTCGAATGAAATCAAGCCGCGAGTCACGAGTGCAGTTTAAAAACAGATTGAAATCTGATTGAATTGTAAATTTCAAACCCTTGTATCTTTGGATCCACACGTCCAAAAATTACAAACTTTATGTCATTGGATTCAGGAGAACAAGACCTAGCCAACCATGCCCTTGGTTTGGAAAATAGTATCTATTAGTTTGCTTGTTTTTGCAGAATCATTTGTGTGCTTATTTGGATTAGAAAAATTGTTTAAAATGATTTTTGGATTAAAACTTTTGCAAAATGGTTTGATGTGACCTTACTGACCCTAGGAACCAACCCTTGGTGTTGAAAATGACTTTGGTAAAGTTTAGGTTAGATTATTTGACTTAGCCATTTTCTAGCCAAATAAAATTATTGATTTTATTTGAAAATGTTTTTTTGCAAAGAAAACTTTGGGAAAATGGTTTAGACCAAACCTACTGACCCAAAACACCAAGTTTTGCAATAGCAACTCATTTGGTGAAAAAACATAAAGTTTTTCTTTGATAAAAATAATTTTCACCACATAAAATAATGATTAGATTTAAAAATGGTGTATAGACCAAAACCCTTTTGCAAATGACTTTGCCACTTTGGAAAATAACCACTTTTGACTTTACAAAGTTTAGAAGCCTAGTGGAGACCACCTTTGAAATTAGAACTATCTTTTGCATGCTTGCATGCATTACTTTGACTTTGTTATTTTATGTGATGTTTTGCTTGATTGGTAGATTAAGTTTGTGCCTTGCTTGATTGAATTGTAGTGACTTGAAGAGTGTGATTGTTGCAAGGACAAGGAGTGAACCTATAACCTCTACCAAAAAGGCAAGTGATGCTTCATACTTTTGTCCTACTACTTTCACTATGCATTAGTGATTTTCTCTAAGTAAAACTTGCATGGAATTTTGCTAAGTATGAACCTTGCTATAGGAAAACCCAGTAGATGAATCCTTAGTAGGATTTTCCTAAGTTAAGATTCCTATTACTATCAAGCTTAGCCTAGCTAATAGAAAACATCGGTGGAAATATATTCTCACTATGGAAAAATCTCTAAGTCTGAGGACTTATGTTTTTGTTTAATAAAACAACTAAGTTAATGAATCACCTGGGTGGAATGGGCTTGCTTGGTGGTTTTTGGTTGAGTGGTTCACAAGGCCATGGACTTGGCTTGTGTATCTCACTTGTGGTATGCCACCCAGGCACAAAGGGATTTGAGATGTCAAATGTTGAGAAGCTTCAAGTGCAACCACTTGGCAATATGGGCTCTGCCATGATCATATAGGTTGCAAGAACTTAGCCATATGGGTAGTGGGTGGTAGTGTTTGATAGGTTGGAGCGCGTCCATTTTGGTCTAAGGGAAGTCCTCTGAAAGATCTTGTCTTGGGAAACCAAGTCTTGTGGGGAAAGTGCACCACCTCTGTAGAGTGTAAAATCTAAGTACTTAGCCATGTCCCTGGTAAAGGACAATTTGAGCATCAAGACATGGAAGCAATCAAGAATCTCATCATTCAAATTTCTAAGTTGTGGATTGAACAAGGGTTGTTTGAAATCTTCAATCTTTGATTGAGAAAAATGATTTTATCAAAGCAAAAACTAGTATTTTCAAATGTTAAGGAAAAATCTATTTTGAGCAATGCAAGCCTCAACTCCACTTAGCCAAATGCATATAGATGATAGACTCCACTATACTACCATAGTATCACTTGCCAATACAATTCAAATGTATTGACCCTTTGTGGATGTAACTTGTATGTTGCAGGTTTGATTGATTTTAGTGAAGATTGATTGATTAGGATTACAAAGTCTACAACCAACATCTGCCTGTGGCACTTTGAAGATGAAGGACCCCATGACTATAGTTATTCCGCTGCAATGTAATGTAAATAGCCAAATGAGCTATGTAGGATGTAATAAAACTATGTTATTCCTGGTTATAAAGTTAAATTATGACCTTTGTTTCTTGATATTACATCTTAACTGTGGATGCTAGCTATTAATCCAGGGACTAGCATTGTAAACACAGGGGGCACTATCTTATTAAAGATTGGGACCCCTACAGATGGTATCAGAGCACTGTGTTGCCTGTAGGATTTGTAAACCTAGGATTGGACAAAAAACCTTAGAAAAATAGGAGTTTACTTATTCCCAAAACTTATTTTACAAACACACTTGTAAACTCTTTCCTTAACCATTTTGGTTTTCAACTCTACATCTCTTCTAATTCAACTTGATGGAAAAACCTACCCCATGGCCAAAGACTACACCATGAGCAAAGGACTACTTCAACTTCTTCAACTCTAATGACTTCAACATCTTCAGCATATTCACCAAGGACCTCCAACTTGGATATCACTAAGGACTACAAGTGAGACAAAGAAATCTTGCTCAAGATTTAGAGACTGAGGGAATGCAAAAGTTAGAAGGAGCCTACTCCACTTGAAGCTTTGTGACCAAGAGTTTTTCTCAAGGAAACCATGATCTCATACAATAAGAATCATGAAGGAAGGAAAGATCATAAGTAAACCATATATATGGACCACCATAATTTAGTTAATTCAAACACACCAACTTATGTGGTGTAACAAAAATATTTTATTGCCTAAGTATGTGCTAGAACTTTGTTGTTTGAGTGAAATGTTTGATTTGTGAATGCTTGAACATTGCTTGTGTGAATTGTGATGTGTGATTAGAAATTTTCCCTTAGAAATATTTTGCCTACTCTAATCCCTATCCAACCCAAACAGATGACTTCTCCAAGAAACTCCCACATCAAGGTTGATGACAACAACAACAACGACCAAGAGGACAACATGAAAGAGCTCATAGCAACCCAGAACCAGTTAAACCAACTGACAGCTCAGTTCATAGCCAACAATAGTGATAAAGATCCAGCACTGCAAAAGTTTTTGGAGGAACAATCCCAACTGATGCTTAAGGTGACCAATCAAATGATCAACATGGAAGAGAACTATCCCAAAAGAGTTTATGATAACAAGGATGACAAGAATGTTATTCTAGATGGAGCCCCAGCTTGCATTATTTGTGGAGACAAGGATCATACTTCCAAGGAGCATGAAGATCAATGCCCTAATTGTGAAGAAAAACATCCTGTTGGACAATGCCCCACCTCTCAAGCCACTTGTTATTTGTGTGAAGGAAACGACCATGTCCCTATCCAATGCCCCATCTATGCCATTGTGGAACAAAGGAAACAAGAAGGATCCAAGTATTCCAAGAATGTTGATGGCAAAGGAAAAGGACCACTTATACCTCCAAACAAGACAACCCAATTCAAAGGATCAAAGAAACCCAAGAAGCAAAAGATAGACAAAAGCCAGGTGCAATGTCATCAGTGTAAGGAAATGGGACACTATTCTGGTGAATTCCCAAGGAACCCGAAGAATAAAGAGATTGGCCAAGTAGTGTGCAACAACTGCAGAGAGCTAGGCCATTATGTGGCAACTTGTCCACAAGAGCCACGTAAAGAACTCAAAGATACCCACTGTTTCAATTGCAAGGAACCAGGACATTATGCAAGCAAATGTCCAGAAAAGATGAAGAACAAGTTGAACAAACCTATGGAGAAACTCAACCTTGGCCCATGAGTCAAGTATGGAAACCAAGGACACAACGCAAAAGTTTACTTAGAGAAGTTTTCCCCAGGATCCCAAGAAGGCCAATATGTAATTTTTGTTTGAAATTTTTTTTAGGGTGGTAGTACCCTAGTTGTTTTGAGCCTACTTGTAACCCTAACCTTCCCAAATCTCGGGACGAGATTTATTTTAAGGGTGGTAGCCTGTCACATCCCAAGATTTTCCAAATCTTGTAATGTGAAAAATAAATGAATAAAATAAAACTTTGGTGATTTTCAGAGTCAGAAGAAACTTTTGAACCCAATTGGAACTTCAAACCCATTTGAATTAAATAAATCCTAAAGGGATTTAAAAAGATAAACATTTAATAAAAGGAAAATAAAAACATTTGGAAATACTATTTTGAAACAATTAAATGAAATGATTTGTTTTCAAATGAAATAGAAGTTTTATAAATAAAGAATATTTTATAAAGCCAAATTAAACCTTGGCCAAGCTTTGGGAATTAAAACATTTTATTTTAAATAAAATTAGCAAAGGTTTATTTAAATAAATTAATAAGGATTTAATATCCAAGTTTTATTAATAAAGGTTTTACTATTTACAAACATCAAAACTTATTTAATTATTTAAAATAAGTTTTCCAAGTATTTTATATTCTCAAATAAAAACCTACTGAAGTGTTTTTGTTTTTATTTTAGATTTCAAAATAAATATTTTAAATAAAATAAATCCTAGTTGATTTAATAATGAAGGTCTATTGTATTTAATTAATTAATGGACCCTAAAATAAAAGGTTATTTTGTTTTAAACAAGTTTTCCAAGAATTCTTTATTTTAAAATAAAACCTACTGATTTGGTTTTGAAAGTGTTTGGATTTCAAATGAGGATTCTATTAAATAAATCAAACCCTATTTTGATTAAATAAACAAAAGGTCCATTTTATTAAATAATAAATGGAACCTAAAAAGATTTAAAATATTATTTTATTTTGGAAGTTGGTTTATGCTACTAAACAGAACCAAATTCTTAGTGCAAGGTTTGGTGATTATTTGATTTGATTTGGACATTGTTTGTTTGTTTGGAAATTCAAAACAGAAATTGGAAATATAAAAAGAAAAGAGTTCAGCGCAGGAAAAATATAAAGAATAGGACAACCCAACCCAGCAGCCCAGAAACAGCCCAGTATTCCCTCCCCGAAAGAAAACGATTCGCACCTCGATTCTGACCCATACAGAGTATGACCAGTGGACCCTCCCCTCCTTTCTTTTCCCACTGACCGGTAGGCCCACTTTCCACTGTTCTTCCTCCCTCGTCACCGTTGCAGGCTTTGATTTCTCCGGCTTAATTCGCCTTAATGCCGCGAGTAAAACCTGCAGTGATCACGCACGATAAATCGTCTTCCTCTCCTATCTCGTTTCCCCCTGACTCCTCCCTCGAGCACGCCCCCAGGCCGTCGAATTTTACTCGAACACCACCTCTGTCCGACGACACTGCGGTGAGGAATCCGGCCGAGCCTCTTCGCCCCGCGCCTCCCTGAGCACCCTGGTATCTTCCCCACTCCCAGACACATCTCCCCGTACCCTCTGTTCGACCGCGAGCGCCTCAGAGCGTCGGCTACGACAAGCTCTGAACGCCGCCGCGACTGGTTCTTCTCCGACGACGTCTCCCAGGTAAACCAGACCGACCCTCTTCTTCTCGTTCACGCACACAGCACCGCCATGATCTCCTGCGTCTAACCATAACCTCGGTTGTCCTTCTCGTGACCTGTAGCGATGTCTTCGACCACGGCTGAGACCACCCGACGTTGTCCTCCACTCCGGCGAGCAATCCTGCTAAAACCAGAACGCCCCTCGCCCGACCAACGCCTCCTCGAGCTTCACCACGACCTCCTGCACCCGGTGAGCCTTTTCACTTCCCTCCTTGCGTCCTGTAACGCTGGCACCGCCACTGCCTGGCCGTCGCCGCCGCGCGCAGCCGCCGAACGCCGCCAAACTTTGGTCGAGTGCTGCAGACCGTAGGATCTTAATCCGACGCTTACGATAGATCATTTAAGTCACGAATAGGTATGCAATCTGGACCACACGATCGATTAGATCCAACGCACCACAGAGCGCGATCCGCGCGAAGCGGTACCGTCGAATGAAATCAAGCCGCGAGTCACGAGTGCAGTTTAAAAACAGATTGAAATCTGATTGAATTGTAAATTTCAAACCCTTGTATCTTTGGATCCACACGTCCAAAAATTACAAACTTTATGTCATTGGATTCAGGAGAACAAGACCTAGCCAACCATGCCCTTGGTTTGGAAAATAGTATCTATTAGTTTGCTTGTTTTTGCAGAATCATTTGTGTGCTTATTTGGATTAGAAAAATTGTTTAAAATGATTTTTGGATTAAAACTTTTGCAAAATGGTTTGATGTGACCTTACTGACCCTAGGAACCAACCCTTGGTGTTGAAAATGATTTTGGTAAAGTTTAGGTTAGATTATTTGACTTAGCCATTTTCTAGCCAAATAAAATTATTGATTTTATTTGAAAATGTTTTTTTGCAAAGAAAACTTTGGGAAAATGGTTTAGACCAAACCTACTGACCCAAAACACCAAGTTTTGCAATAGCAACTCATTTGGTGAAAAAACATAAAGTTTTTCTTTGATAAAAATAATTTTCACCACATAAAATAATGATTAGATTTAAAAATGGTGTATAGACCAAAACCCTTTTGCAAATGACTTTGCCACTTTGGAAAATAACCACTTTTGACTTTACAAAGTTTAGAAGCCTAGTGGAGACCACCTTTGAAATTAGAACTATCTTTTGCATGCTTGCATGCATTACTTTGACTTTGTTATTTTATGTGATGTTTTGCTTGATTGGTAGATTAAGTTTGTGCCTTGCTTGATTGAATTGTAGTGACTTGAAGAGTGTGATTGTTGCAAGGACAAGGAGTGAACCTATAACCTCTACCAAAAAGGCAAGTGATGCTTCATACTTTTGTCCTACTACTTTCACTATGCATTAGTGATTTTCTCTAAGTAAAACTTGCATGGAATTTTGCTAAGTATGAACCTTGCTATAGGAAAACCCAGTAGATGAATCCTTAGTAGGATTTTCCTAAGTTAAGATTCCTATTACTATCAAGCTTAGCCTAGCTAATAGAAAACATGGGTGGAAATATATTCTCACTATGGAAAAATCTCTAAGTCTGAGGACTTATGTTTTTGTTTAATAAAACAACTAAGTTAATGAATCACCTGGGTGGAATGGGCTTGCTTGGTGGTTTTTGGTTGAGTGGTTCACAAGGCCATGGACTTGGCTTATGTATCTCACTTGTGGTATGCCACCCAGGCACAAAAGGATTTGAGATGTCAAATGTTGAGAAGCTTCAAGTGCAACCACTTGGCAATATGGGCTCTGCCATGATCATATAGGTTGCAAGAACTTAGCCATATGGACAGTGGGTGGTAGTGTTTGATAGGTTGGAGCGCGTCCATTTTGGTCTAAGGGGAGGCCTCTGAAAGATCTTGTCTTGGGAAACCAAGTCTTGTGGGGAAAGTGCACCACCTCTGCAGAGTGTAAAATCTAAGTACTTAGCCATGTCCCTGGTAAAGGACAATTTGAGCATCAAGACATGGAAGCAATCAAGAATCTCATCATTCAAATTTCTAAGTTAAAACTATGGATTGAACAAGGGTTGTTTGAAATCTTCAATCTTTGATTGAGAAAAATGATTTTATCAAAGCAAAATCTAGTATTTTCAAATGTTAAGGAAAAATCTATTTTGAGCAATGCAAGCCTCAACTCCACTTAGCCAAATGTCATATAGATGATAGACTCCACTATACTACCATAGTATCACTTGCCAATACAATTCAAATGTATTGACCCTTTGTGGCTGTAACTTGTATGTTGCAGGTTTGATTGATTTTAGTGAAGATTGATTGATTAGGATTACAAAGTCTACAACCAACATCTGCCTGTGGCACTTTGAAGACGAAGGACCCCATGACTATAGTTATTTCGCTGCAATGTAATGTAAATAGCCAAATGAGCTATGTAGGATGTAATAAAACTATGTTATTCCTGGTTATAAAGTTAAATTATGACCTTGGTTTCTTGATATTACATCTTAACTGTGGATGCTAGCTATTGATCCAGGGACTAGCATTGTAAACACAGGGGGCACTATCTTATTAAATATTGGGACCCCTACATATATCTTGCTGATGCACCTAATAGTTCTTGGGTATATGATACCGGATCAGTTATTCACATCTGCAACTCGTTGTAGGGACTGGTAAGAACTAGGAGCGTAGCAAGAGGCGAGGTTGATATTCGAGTCGGCAACAAAGCAAGAGTTGCTGCGTTGGAAGTCGGCACGATGCAACTGAATTTACCTTCTGGATTCATTATGGAACTGAATAATTGTTTTTATGTTCCAGTGCTCAGTCGAAACATTATTTCTGCTTCATGTTTGATGAGGCAAGGCTATGAGTCGAATATCAAGAACAATGGTTGTTCTTTGTATTTGAATGATATGTTTCACGGCTTTGCACCCGTCCAGGACGGGTTATTTATTTTGAATCTTGATGGTGAGTCGGTTTATAACATAAATGTTAAAAGGTTGAAACCAAATGATCTGAATATGACTTACTTTTGGCACTGTCGGCTTGGTCATATAAGTTGGAAACGCATGAAGAAGCTCCATGATGATGGACTCCTAACTTCGTTCGACTTGGAGTCGTTCGAGACATGCGAATCTTGCCTACTCGGCAAAATGACCAAGACACCTTTTGCAAAGAGTTGCGAAAGGGCGTCCGACTTGTTGGGACTAGTACATAGTGATGTATGTGGACCAATGAGCATGATAGCCAGGGGTGGTTATGAGTACTTCATTACCTTCACTGATGATTTGAGTAGGTATGGATATATCTACTTGATGAAACATAAGTCGGAAGCCTTTGAAAAGTTCAAAGAATTCCAGAATGAAGCACAGAATCAACTCGGTAAGAAAATAAAGTTTCTTCGGTCGGACCGAGGAGGCGAGTACATGAGCCATGAGTTTGATGACCATCTGAAAAGTTGTGGAATAGTTCCTCAACTTACTCCACCAGGAACGCCACAAAGGAATGGTGTTTCGGAAAGGCGGAATCGGACCTTGTTGGACATGGTACGATCAATGATGAGTCGGACATATCTGCCTTTATCATTTTGGGGTTATTGTCTAGAAACAGCGGCGTTCACACTAAACAGAGTACCATCAAAATCGGTAGAGAAGACACCGCATGAGATGTGGACAGGCAAAAAGCCAAGTTTGTCTTTTCTTAAGATTTGGGGTTGTGAAGCTTTTGTCAAGCGACTCCAGTCGGACAAGCTTACAGCCAAGTCGGATAAGTGTATTTTCGTGGGGTATCCAAGGGAAACCTTGGGTTACTACTTCTACAACCGAGAAGAGGGCAAAGTATTTGTCGCTCGGAACGGTGTCTTCCTTGAGAAAGAGTTTCTCAGCCGGGGAGTAAGTGGGAGCACGGTGCAACTCGAAGAAATTCGAGAGGAACCGGCTAGTAGCAAGTCGGAAAAAACCTTGGAGGGTGAGACGGTCGTGGCAGCTGAGCCGGCAGCAGCACCTGTACTACGAATATCAGCAAGATTACGAAGTGTTCGTGATGTGTTACTGTTAGACAGTGATGAGCCTGCAAATTATTCGGAAGCGATGGTGGGATCTGATTCCGAGTCATGGCTTGGAGCCATGAGATCCGAGATAAAGTCCATGGATGAAAATCAAGTTTGGAACTTGGTTGATCTGCCAGACGGTGCAAGACCCGTTGAGTGCAAATGGGTCTTTAAGAAGAAAACTGATATGGATGGAAATGTTTCAATCTATAAAGCACGCCTTGTCGCGAAGGGGTTCTGACAAGTTCAAGGAGTTGATTACGACGAGACTGTCTCGCTCGTAGCGATGCTTAAATCAGTTCGGATCATGTTAGCTATAGTGTCCTATTTCGACTATGAGATATGGCAGATGGATGTCAAAACGGTTTTCCTTAACGGAAATTTAACCGAGGAGGTGTATATGATATAGCCCGAGGGTTTTGTCGATCTAGATAATGCTGACAAGGTGTGCAAACTTTAGAAATCCATTTATGGGTTGAAGCAAGCATCTCGGAGTTGGAATATTCGCTTTGATGAGGTAGTCAAATCGTTTGGCTTCATCAAGAGTGATCATGATTCTTCTTTGTACAAGAAGTTTAGTGGGAACAAAGTAAATTTTCTAATCTTATATGTGGATGACATATTACTGATTGGAAATGATGTCCAGATGTTGCAAGAAACCAAGGAATCATTGGAAAGGAGTTTCTCAATGAAAGACTTGGGTGAGGCAACATACATCCTAGGAATCCGGATCTATAGAGATAGATCAAGGAGGTTCATTGGATTGAGTCAGAGTACTTATTTGGACAAAGTGTTGAAGAAGTTCAACATGTAATCGTCTAAGAAGGGGTTCTTACCGATGTCCCATGGTGTAAAACTTAGCAAGACTCAGTGTCCTTCGACAACTGATGAGCGAAGTCGGATGAGTACGATTCCATATGCTTCTGCAGTCGGATCCATCATGTACGCCATGATTTGTACTAGGCCGGATGTTTCCTATGCTCTAAGTGTTGTGAGCAGATACCAGGCTGATCCTGGAGAGATCCACTGGACAGCGGCTAAAAATATCGTAAAGTACTTGAGAAGGACTAAGGATATGGTCTTGGTTTATGGTGGTGAAGATGAACTCAGTGTAAAGGGTTACACAGATGCGAGTTATCTTACCGACTCTGATGATTCTCGTTCGCAATCCAGATACGTGTTTATTTTAAACGGAGGTGCTGTGAGCTGGAAGAGTTCCAAGCAAGAGACTGTGTCAGCGTCTACAACAGAGGCTGAGTATATTGCCGCCTCGGAGGCAGCAAAGGAAGCTGTTTGGATGAGGAATTTCCTCATGGATCTTGGTGTGGTTCAAGGCTCGTCAAATCCGTTGGACGTGTATTGTGACAACAATGGTGCTATTGCACAAGCCAAGGAACCTAGACAGCACCAGAAGAACAAGAACATACTCATGCGGTACCACCTAATTCGCCAGTTCGTGGATCAAGGTGATATCAAGTTATGCAAGGTACACACGGATGCAAATATTGCGGATCCGTTGACAAAGCCGTTACCACAGCCGAAGCATGAGGCGCACCTGAGAGCCATGTGCATTAGATGCTTAGACATGTGATGTCGGAATATTGACTCTAGTGCAAGTAGGAGACTGTTGGGAATATGCCCTAGAGGCAATCATGTATGATGATATTTCCCATTGTATTCATAAAGATATTAGTCCTTGTATAAACATCTGATGTGTATCATTGAATATGTGATTCGGTTGTGGAACTATGCATTCATGTTGTTTGTACTAAATATCCTTGGTCATTGAGGTTGTGCTGGACACACAACTTAGACCAATGTGAAAGTTGGCTTGATGACTCGGTTCCACTTGTCATGGGCATGGAGATGCTATTCCAACTTACATAGACTCGGCTAAAGAGTTTAGCGAGTCGGATTGACCCATATTGAGGTACAACGAACTAGCCGTCATTTGTATATCTCAATTAATGTAATCCTTAGACCTGAGGTTGTTGCACAGTCCGAGTTGAGGATCACCGACTTAGGTTCTGTCAAACACTGATCCATAACTGGGCAGTTATAAAGGCAGGGTTCGGGTCGACTGAGAATCAAGCTGCGTGATGTGAATAACCAAGATGGGATTTTGCCCCTCCACTCGGAGAGATATTCTCTAGGCCCTCTCGTGAGATATGATTCGGAAAGCATGGCCATGCATGAGTCGGTTAAGTGTTAACCGAGGCGATCGACTAAGAGTTAGTCGGGTGAATCACTTATCTCAGATCGAGAAGAGAGTCGAACTATTTAAGGGATGACATATATTCGCCTATAGTCTGACAAGGTATATCGTGAGGCAAAAGGGACTCGGACGTAAGTCGCATTAAAAAGGCAAGTTTTCATGACTCTTTGGTACTTGGGAGTCGGCACGTTCTGCTAGGAGCCGCTACCGACTGATCGATTGTGAGTCGGACTCCAATCGTGTCCAAGTAGCCATGAGCCTGCGGGGTCACACACTTAAGAGCGGGAGCAAGTTCGGATTGGATCTGAACATGTAATCTGGTTGGGTTGGACCTTAACCTGATTAGGACTGAGTTAGTGAGTTGGACTTAGGGTGACTGGTGTTATATGGGCTTTAGTGAATGGGTCACGCGAGCAGAGCCCACGTTCACCCCCTATATATAGTGGAGAACCTTAACCCAAAAAGGTAAATCGTTGTTCGGTTAGGTCATTCCATGTGTTGGAAACCCTAGCTCCACAGCAGTCCAGCCGTCGTCATGAACCTAGCAGTTCGCCGCCGGCGCTCCTCCTTGTACGTGTGGATACCAGCATAGGTGCTGTGCGATCAGCACCAAGACGATCGGATCATGAGGACTGCACTGCATCAACTGACGCGCTTCATCAGTAATCCGCAACTGCGCGTCTAGTGGTAAACCTCGTGGCCTTCTACCTCAGCTAGATCTTGGGATCACCAAGTTAGCGGAAAAAGTTTTGTTTTATCTCTGCGTGGCCCAACAAATTCGCAGCTGATAGAGAAGATTATTCTTCTCCATCACTTTCACTTGTTGTTTAATGATCTCATTGTTGTTTTGGAGGGTTTGTATCTCCTTGAGACTCATGGTGAAACCTGCTTCATGTAGGGGTTCGTAGCATGAAAAAAAAATTATACCGCATGAACACACACAAGCCAAGATCTATCTACTAGATTGTAGCAACGAGTTGATAGAGTACTCACCCTTGAAGATTCCAAAGCGGTTAACGAGAGCAGATTCTCGTTGGTGATGTAGTCGTTCACTTGCCGATCTCAAGATCGCGTAGACGATCCTTCCGGCGCCGTGTTCCGGCAGCTCTCCCGCAGTAGGTCAGATGTTCGGTACTCGATGAATTCCTTCCTCTCCCTTGTTCCAGCATCCAGTGGAGCTTGTACCTGTTTCCTCGCGATTCCGACAACACGATGGTGTGGTGTCGGAGTTTATAGGGGAGATCCCACAGGGCTTCGCCCTAAACCAGAGAGGGTAGGTGGAGTAGAGGGGTTCCTCGACCACTAGGGTTTAGAGGACAAAGGAGGACATGGGGCCGGAGGCGGCGCTGGGTGACGGCTAGGCGACGGCTTGGGATGGGGCTAGGGTTTGTGGTATGGAGTTAGAGTGCAGGGTCAGCCCCCTCTATTTATGAGAGGGAGGGGCGGCTAGGAGAGGGGAGGTCGAATCCTCCTCCAAGTCCCTCTCCTCCTTGGCTTTCGGTGGAGGGACAGGAGGTTTCCTCTCCTCCCTCCACCAGGAAACATTGTCCCAGTTTGACTTTTCAAACTTGTCTTTGGACTTTCTTTTGGAGTTTGATTTCTCTCTTATATTTGCCCAGCCTAGTGACCTAGGACATGAAGCAACCATTCCACTTTGTCATGTCACATTCATGTACTCTTCCCCTTCCGGATAGTTGAACCTTCTAGACCCTTCTAGATCATTCCGGTGAAAACATCGGAATCATTCCCGAACTCCAGAATTGGACTTTCCTTATATGAATCTTATTCTCCAGACCATTTCGGATCTCCGCATGATATCTCGGATCCCATACGAGACTCCGAACAACATTCGGTCTTCTTACTCACATTCCATATCTACTAAACAACATCGAATCCTTAAGTGTCTCTCCCTACGGTTCGTGAATTATGCAGACATGACCGAGACTCTTCTCCGATCAATAACCAATAGAGGAATCTGGAAATTCATATGGCACCCACATATATCTACGATTAATTTGTGATCGAATGAACCATTTACATACGATACCAATTTCCCTTTGTCTCATGATATTTTACTTATCCGAGGTCTGATCGTCGGTATCTCCGCATACCTATTTCAAACTCATTACTGATAAGTACTCTTTACTCGTTCCTGTGATATGTGATCCCTTGTGATCCAGTCACATGCTTTCAAGCCAATTGGATGACATTCCACCGAGAGGGCCTAGTGTATATCTATCCGTCATATGGATGGACAAATCCCACTCTTGATCCATGTGCCTCAACACATACTTTCTAAACACTCAATGCCACCTTTATAACCACCGAGTTACGAAGTGGTGTTTTATGTCATCAAAGCATCCATCCGGTGATGGTGATTAGCATGATCTCATGGTCAAAGGAATTAGGTTACTATTTATCTCAAACCTTATAGCAAACGCACTATTGAAATGACTTGATCTTTATGCTACGCGTATCTATAGGAGTATGTCCATCACACCATTCTCCTAATGATATGATCTTGTTGTTAATAACATCTCAATGTTCATGATTAGGAAACCATGATCATCTATTAACCAACAAGCTAGTATTATAAAGAGGCTTTACTAGGGACTCTATTTAGTTTACAAAATCACACAAGTATTAATGTTTATGGTTAATAAAATTATAGCATGAATGTAAACATTTATCATAAACACAAAAGATATAATAATAATTACTTTTATTATTGCATCTAGGGAATATCTCCAACAGTCTCCCACTTGCACTATAGTCAACTAATATAGATTACATGGTAATTAACGAACACACATGGCGGTTTAGTGCTGGTCATGTTTTTTCCTCGGGAGAGGTTTAGTCAACGGATCCGCCACATTCAGATATGTGTGTACTTTGCAAATATTTATGTCACCATCTTGGACATGATCTCGAATGGCGTGAAAACATAGCTTGATATGCTTCAGTTTCGTGTGTGACCTTGGTTCTTGCGTATTGGCTATGGCGCCCATGTTATCACAGTAGATAGACATTGGTACCAGCGCACTGGGAACCACACCGAGCTCCGTAATGAACTTCTTCATCCATATCGCCTCTTGTGAAGCCTCTGAAGCACTATGTATTTTGATTCAGTTGAAGATTTCATCAGAGATCTTTGCTTTACACTCCTCCAGCTCACTTCTGCCCCATTCAAAGTAAATACATATCCAGATTGATATTTAGAATCATCCAGATCGGTGTTCCAACAAGCATCGGTGTAACCATTAACAACCAGCTGTTCATCACCTCCATAAGAAAGAACCATATCCTTAGTTGAAGAAAACAACACTATGAATGTTCACTCTGTACTTTGGGTGTTGAAGAAACTCTTGATAATTTATTTTTCTTCTGCCCTTTCAGTCAAGTATGTTGGCATAAACTTAACATATCATGGGATAATTCAACATGCAGATTTACTCTACTAAGACAAGCGAAGGAAGAATTTCAGCATCCACTTTTCTTCGAAATTTTTGTCATAGCTGCCTAGGGGATCTGGAAAGAAAGGAATAATCTCATCTTTCAAGGAACAAGGCAATATTTAAACTCTTGGAGATCTAGAGTTAAGGCTGATTTGGATCTGCTTAGGTTCAGGGTTAACCAAAACCTGGAAAATATCATAAACTTGTATATAGATAGAATCTAGTGTGGTGTTCCCTTGTAACTTGATGCTTTCTGCATCTTTATGTAACTCTATTATATATTAATATAGTACCACATTAGTAGCCTCTCCTACTGTTTATGGTAAAAAAAACCATATCCTTAGTTCTTCTCAAGTACTTAATGATATTTTTGACCGCTGTCCAGTGATCCAACCCTGGATCACTTTGATATCTACTAGTAAAACTAACAACATATGCAATGTCGGGTCTAGTACATAGCATAGCATACATGATAGATCCTATGGCTGAGGCATAGGGCGTCTTACTCATCTTTTCTCTATCTTCTGCCGTAGCTGGACTTTGAGTTTTACTCAAGGTCATATTGGGCAATATGGGCAAGAACCCTTTCTTGCTATCTTCCATTCCAAACCTCTTTAGAAATTTGTTCAAATATGTACTCTGTGAAAGCGATATTAGGTATCTTGATCTATCCCTATAAACATTTATGCCTAATATGTAAGCAGCTTCGCCAAGATCCTTCATTGAGAAACTAGTAATCAAATAACCTTTGACACTTCTATGAAGGTGTATATCATTCCCAATCAACAATATGTCATCCACATATAGTACTAGGAATGCTATAGAGCTCCCACTTACTTTCTTGTAAATACAAGCTTCTCCATAAGTTTGTATAAAACCAAATCTTTTAATTACCTTATCAAAACGTTGATTCCAACTCCGGGATGCTTGCTTCAATCCATAAATGGACCGTTGAAGTTTGCATACCTTTTTAGCATCTTTAGGATCGACAAAGCCTTTGGGTTGTACCATATACAACTCTTCATCAATGTCTCCATTGAGGAACGCTGATTTGACATCCATCTACCATATCTCATTATCATAATATGCAGCGATTGCTAATAGAATCCTCACAGACTTTAGATTCGCTACCGGTGAGAAATACTCATTGTAGTCAAATCCTTGAATTTTTCAAAACCCTTTTGCGACAATCCAAGCTTTATAGACGGTTACATTACCATCAGCATTTGTTTTCTTCTTGAAAATCCATTTGTTCTCGATAGCCTTCCGGCCATTCGGTAAGTCCACCAAACTCCATTCATGGTTTTCGTACATGGATACAATCTCGGATTTCATGGCTTCTTGCCATTTATTGGAATTTGGGCTCATCATCGCTTCCTCATATGTCGTAGGGTTGTCGGTGTTGTCCACCAACATGACACTCATAATGGGATCATACCAATCAGGAGTGGTACGAGTCCTTGTCGACATGCGAGGTTCCGTAGTAACTTCGACCGAAGTTTCATGATCATCATCATTAGCTTCCTCTCTTATTGCTGTAGGCGCCACAAGAACTTCTTTCGGTGCTGTGATACTCTAAAATCTGAGAGAAGGTTCGACAACCTCGTAGAGTTCTACTTTCCTTCCAGTCACTTCTTTCGCGGGAAACTCCTTCTCTAGAAAGGATCCATTCTTGGCAACGAAGATTTTGCCTTCGGATCTATGATAGAAGGTATACCCAATAGTGTCCTTCGGGTATCCTATGAAGACGCATTTTTCCGCTTTGGGTTCAAGCTTGTCGGGCTATAACTTCTTTACATAAGCGTCACAACCCCAAACTTTAAGGAACGACAATTTAGGTTTCTTCCCAAACCATAATTCATACGGTGTCATTTCAACGGATTTAGATGGTGCCCTATTTAAAGTGAATGCGGTTGTTTCTAATGCATAACCCCAAAACAACAAAGGTAAATCTGTAAGTGACATCATAGAACAAACCATATCTAAAAGTGTTCGATTACGACATTCATGCACACCATTATGTTGTGGTGTTCATGGCGGTGTCAATTGTGAAAGTATTCCGCATTTCTTCAAATGCTCGCCAAACTCGTAACTAAATATTCACCTCCACGATCAGATTGTAGAAATTTAATCTTCTTTTTATGTTGATTCTCCACCTCACTTTGAAATTATTTAAACTTCTCAAAAGTTTCAGACTTATGTTTCATGAAATATATATACCCATATCTACTCAAGTCATCCGTGAAGGTAAGAACATTTCGATAACCACCACGCGATGCTACACTCATCGGGCCACACACATCGGTATGTATGATTTCCAATAAGTCCATAGCTCGCTCCATCATACCAGAAAATGGAGTCTTAGTCATTTTTCCCATCAGACATGCTTCGCATCTTTCAAGTGATTCAAGAAGTCCATCGGAATGGAGTTTCTTCATACGCTTCACTCCAATGTGACCAAGATGATAGTGCCACATGTATGTTGAATTATCGATCAATTTCAAACGTTAACTACAATCGAGATTCAACAAGAATAGACCATATATAAAAGGTGCATGTGCATAAAACATATTACTCATATAAATCGAACAACCATTATTATCAGACTTAAAAAAGTAACCGTCTCGCAATTAACATGATCCGGATATAATGTCCATGCTCAACGCAGGCACCAAATAACAATTATTTAAGTATAAAACTAATCTCGATGGTAGATCAAGAGGTACCATGCCGACCACGATCACATCAACCTTTGATCCATTTCCGACGCGCATCGTCGCCTCGTTCTTCGCTAGTTTCTGTCTATTCTACAACACATGTTTCGAGTTACAAATATGAGCAACTGAACCAGTATCAAATACCCATGCACTACTACGACTACTAGTAAGATACACATCAATAAAATGTATATTAGATATACCTTTCTTCTTGATGTTGCCATTCTTCAGATCCGCCAAGTACTTGGGGAAATTCTGCTTCCAGTGACCTTATCCCTTGCAGTAAAAGAACTCAATATCAGGCTTAGGCCCAGCCTTGGTCTTCTTCGTCGGCGTGGTATATTTCTTACCACCCTTTTTGAAGTTTCCCTTTTTCTTATACTTTCCTTGCTTCTTGAAATTGGTGGTCTTATTGACCATCAACACTTGGTGCTCTTTCTTGATCTCCACTTCCGCAGACTTCAACATAGAGAAGAGTTCTGGCAATGTCTTATCCATGCGCTGAATGTTGTAGTTCATAACAAAATTCTTGTAACTCGGTGATAGTGATTGGAGGACACGATGAATCCCCAACGCATTAGGAATTAGTGCCCAATCTCTGGAGCTTATTAGCATGCCCAGACATCTTAAGCACATGCTTATTGATGGAGCTGCCCTCTTCCATCTTGCAGTTAAAGAACTTTTCAGAAGCTTCATAACTCTCAACTGCCGTGTGAGCCTCAAATATCATGTTGAGTTCACGGACAATATCATGTGGGTCAAATTCTCAAACCTTTTCTAAAGCTTAAATTCCAAACCATACATGATAGCACACTAAACTATGGAGTACTGATTCTTTTGAGTATGGAAAACATTTTTCTCATCATCGGTAGCATCTTATGCAGGTGGGTCACCCAGCGGTGCATCCATCACATAGGTCAGCTGACCAGTATTTAGGATAATCCTCAAATTGCAAACCAATCCACGAAGTTGCTTCCATTGTTTTTCAACTTTTCTTTCTCTAGGAACGCATTAAAATTGATGGTAGGGGCCGCCATTGATCTACAACATATTTCAATAGTTTAGACTAAGTTTATGAAAAATTGAGTTGTAATTAATGTTAAATAAATCTAGGTGAACTCCCACTCAAAAAAATATCCCTCACATTGTTTTAGTGATCACACAAACCAAATCCACTACATCAAGTCCGATCATCATGAGACATAATGTAGTTTCGAAGGCGAGCAATCAACATGTTCATCATATCTACTATATGACTCATGCTTTACCTTTCGATGATCTGTGTTCCGAGACCATGTATGTACATGATAGGATCGTCAAGATGTAACCTTAGTTTCCGCATGAGAAAATCTGACTTGCTCCCGTTGTATACACTCGCAGAACCTAACACACCCGATCATCATGTGGTGCTTCGAAACAACGAGTCTTGGCAACAATGCCTACTAAGGATGAACACTTTATAACTTGATATTTCTGTGAGAGGGATCATCTTATAATGCTACCGTCGCGATCTAAGCAATACAAGATGCATAAAAGGATTAACATCACATGCAATTCAAAATATGTGCTATGATATGGCCTTTCTTCATGTGCTTCTGATCTCCATCTTCAAGCACGAACATGATTTCCATCATAACCGGTGTGGCGTCAAGGTCAATGTAAGGTTCCCAACCTTAAATAAGGTAGAGATCCCTGTGTTTACAATTCTAGTCCCTGGATCAATAGCTAGCATCCACAGCTAAGATGTAATATCAAGAAACAAGGGTCATAATACAACTTTATAACCAGGAATAAAATAATTTATTACATCTTACATAGCTCATTTGGCTATCTCATTACAGTGCAGCAGAATATAACAATAGCATGGGGTCCTTCATCTTCAAAGTGCCACAGGCAGACATGTTGGTTGTAGACTTGTAATCCTATTCATTAAACTTCACTAATATCAAATAAACCTGCAACATAGCAAGTTACAACCACAAGGGTCAATATATTTGAATTGTATTGGCAAGTGATACTATGGTGGTATAGTGGAGTCTATCATCTATATGCATTTGGCCAAGTGGAGCTTAGGCTTGCTTTGCTCAAATAGATTTTCCTTATCATTTGAAAAACGCTAAGTTTCTGCTTGACAAAAACACCCAAGGCATCTCCCAATAGAAATTGGTGATCCTTCAACCCTTGTTAAACCACAAGTTTTTAACTTAGAAATTGGGATGAGGAGATTCTTGATAGCTTCCATGTCTTGATGCTCAAATTGTCCTTTGCCAGGGACATGGCTAAGTACTTAGATTTTTCACTCTGCAGAGGTGGTGCACTTTCCCCACAAGACTTGGTTTCACCAAGACAAGATCTTTCAGAAGCCTTCCCTTAGACCATAATGGACGCGTTCCAACCTATCAATCCCCTACCACCAACTATCCATTTGGCTAAGTTATTGCAACCTATATGATCCAGGCAGAGACCATAATGCCAAGTGGCTGTACTTGAAGCTTCTCAACATTTGACATCTCAAATCTCTTTGTTCTTGGGTGGCCGTCCACAAGTGAGATACACAAGGTAAACCATAGAAATGGGCCTTGTGAACCACTCAAAACAAACCATTCCTTCCATTCCACCCAGGTGATTCATTCACTTAGTTGTTCTATTAATCAAAACACAAGTCGTTGACTTAGAAATATACCATAGTATGAATATATATTCCACCCTTGTTTTCTACTATCTAAGATAATCAT
The DNA here is from genome assembly GCA_910589765.1 of Avena atlantica. NCBI lineage: Eukaryota > Viridiplantae > Streptophyta > Magnoliopsida > Poales > Poaceae > Avena > Avena atlantica. Next base: position 240,243,669 of record OU342736.1, read on the forward strand.
GATAGTAGTAGGAATCTTAACTTAGGAAATTTCTACTAAGGTTTCATCTACTAGGATTTCCCATGGCATAGTTTATACTTAGCAAAAATTCCATGCAAGTCCTACTTAGAAATATCACTAATGCATAGTGAAAATAATGGGACAAAAGTATGAAGCATCACTTGTCTTTTTGGTAGAGAATATAAGTTCACTCCTTGTCTTTGCAATGATCACACTCTTCAAATCACTACAATTCAATCAAGCAAGCAATATTTCAATCTACCATTCAAGCAACATCACATAAAATAATAGTAACAAAATAATGCATGCAAGCATGCCAAACTTTGTTTTATTTACAAAAGTGTTTTATAATAGGTTAAAAACATTCTAAAACACTTATTGGTCATTTTATAAAGTGGCAAAACCATTTGCAAAAGATTTTACTTATAGATCAATTTAAAACCAAAATAATTATTTTATGTGGTTGAAAATGCTTTTAGCAAAGTAATAATCTTTATGGAGTTCACCAAATACATTTTAAATTCATAAAACTTGGTGTTTAGGGTGTCAGAGAGTTTAAATCAAAACATTTCCCAAAGGTTTTCCTCCAAAATCATTTTTAACAATTAAACCATATTTTTATTTGACTAGAAATGTTTTAATTCAAAGTTTTATTATTTTGCTTCACCAAATATGTTTTTGAAACCACAAATTGATTTCTATGGTCAGTAGGTTCAAAACAAACCATTTTCCAAAGATTTTATCTCAAAAATCATTTTAGAACAATTTTTATTTTCCAAATATGCCTACACAAGTTTCTGCAAAAACAATCATTTTATCAGAATCAATTCACTAAACAAAGGGCATGGTAAGAAAGTACTTGTCTTGCTGATTCCATTGATATAAAATTTGCAAAATTTGCACGTGTGGTTTGAAAGTTATGAATTTTTCAAATTGGCACATCAAATAGAACAATTATGTTTTTTATTAAAATAGTCAGGGCCACGTGGCTGTTTCTTACTCGCTGATACCGTTTCGTTTGGATCGAGCGATACAAGCCGTAGGATTTAAGTGAGATCGCACGGCTCAGAGGCACTACTTACCCCTTCGGTTTGTTTCTTTCCTAACCACTAGATCGAGATCGGACGGCGCTCAGCATGCTTGCCAGAGATGGCCGGCGCTGGCGGCGGCAGGTGGTGGCGGAGCGGTCAGACGGTGGCGGTGCTAGTGATGCAGGAAGCGAGAAATCAAGGGGAGATGCTCACCGAGTTCGTCGCGGCGTGGAGATGCTCGAGGTGGTCCTTGCTAGCGAAGGGGCGCTCGGGGTGGTCGACAATTGCTCGCCAGAGTCGTGGTCACCGTCGGTTGCGCTCAGACGTCGACGGGGGCGAGGCTACAGGCCACGGAAAGGAAAAATAACGGTAGCTTTAGATGCATACGGGGTTTGCGATCATGTATGCATCAAAGAGAGGTATGGGGGTGGTCAGTTACTACTTGGAGACTTCGTTGGAGAAAAGGAAGACGGCGGCGCTGCTGGTCGTCGTTGCTGCCGATGCTGGGGGGCACCCGCGGGCGAGCTGGCGCTACGGGTGGCGAGGTGTGGCCGGAATTGAAGGTGGAGTTCGCCGGAGCAGAGGACGGTGGAGGGGGAATTGGGGACAGCCTGGGGGCTCCGGTGGGGCGACGACTCGGGGGAAAGAGAGAGGGGACGCAGGCGATTAAGAAGGCATGGTCGCGGGGTGGTTTTATTGCGGCGTTAACGCGTATTAAGCCAAGCTTTAATCGACTGCAACGGCCGGCGAAGTGAGGGGCGGGGTCAGCGGGGTGAGGAAGATGATGATGTGGCGTGGGGTCGAGACGTCAGCGAGAGAGAGAGAGAGAGAGAGAGAGAGAGAGAGAAGGAGTGGGGCCGGGTTCCATAGACTCAGCGGGTCGATTCGTGAGTGAAAACGATTCTCTGCGGGTGGGGTGGGGAATGGGCTTGCTGGGCCTTGTTGGGCTAGCTAGGCTGGCTGGGTTCGTTTCCATTTTTTTGTACTGCTTTGTTTTTCTTTTTCTGTTTCTAATATTATGTTTTGATTTTGTTTAAACAATTTAAACATTCATTTGAATTCAAATCTTTGCCAAATTTTGTGAAGACTCAAATACTGATTAATAGTATATTCTGAAGTCAATTTTGGGAATAAAACTTTATTCTTTTTGGGGTCCTTTAATTATTTAATTAGGCCTTTGTTTTAATTCCAATAAGATTTAATAATATCTTCAAAACACCATTTGAAATCTTAAACCTTCCAAATCTTTTCAGTGGGTTTTTATTTGTTTAATAGGGTGTGAAATAATTCATCTTGAATTATTTGGAAAGTATTTAATATGATTCATAAATCATTTGAATTGGCTATTTGTTTTAATTCCAATGGAATTAAATATAGTTTTAATTCCCTAAATTTTATTTGGAAGATTTATTTTATTAAATTAATTAAACAACTTTTATTCCACTTGGGTAAATTCCAAAATACTATTTTCTCATGAATTATATATTTGTTCTTATTAGAGATTTGTCTTTATTAAAATAGGGATAGAATGGTTAATGCCATTTTATTTTATTTTGGAAATTCTTTATCCTTTTATTTTTATTTGGATTTGGATTTTATTCATTCCATTTGCTTATGGTCTTGGCCAAGATTTAATTTGGTCTTTAAATATTCCTTATTGAATATTTTCTTTCCTTATCTTATAAAATCCATATCTTTTTATTTATAGATCCAAACTTGGTGACTCCAATTTGTATAATCTTATTTAATATTTATTTATCCTTTTAAATATCTTTAGGATTATTTGTTCACCATTTGGTATGGATTTATAGATAGATTCTTTATTATCTTTGGAAATCAATTCCTTACCTTATTAAATTCATAAGATTTTATTCATGGTTCCAAAGTAAGTGAAACCAATTATATGGTTTTATAATATTTCTAATAATAATTCTTGATCAATTTTAAATATTTGTTTGACAAATTTTTATATGGATCAAATCCATAGTCTTAGAGATAACTTGAAAATGATTTCCTTCCATTAGGGTTTTAGGGTTTTGATTTAATTCTCAAGTGTTTAAATTTCCAGATGCATTTATGTAGAATGCACTCCACTTGATTTGAATTTTTGTTTGGATTCAAACATTAACCAAGGTTTGTTCTAGATGGGATTTTAAGTTTCCATTTAGAAACAAAAGTTTCTTTTCACCCTGAATTTCAACATTTATATATTTTGTTTATTTATTTTTTTCACATAACAAGATTTGGAAAATCTTGGGATGTGACAGGCCACCACCCTTAAAATAAATCTCGTCCCGAGATTTGGGGAGGCTAGGGTTACAAGTTGGTTCAAAGCATCTAGGGTACTACCACCCTTAAAATTTTCCATCTAGATTACTTCTTGGCTTGCTTGGGATCTTGTTGAAACCTATCTGGGCAAACATCTGCATAGTGTCCTTTGTTTCCACACATGAAACATGTGACAAGGCTGAGATCATTCATAGGCTTTATCTTGTGCTTCATCTTTTCTGGACAATTGCTTGCATAATGTCCTTGGTTACCACAATTGTAACATGTAATCAGATTGAGTTCTTCACGTATCTTCTGTGGACAAGTTGACAGATAATGGCCTAATTCTTTGCAGTTGTTGCACCATACTTGGCTAATCTCCTTATACTTTTTCTTCTTCTCTGGACATTCATTGGCATAGTGTCCCATCTCTTTGCAATGGCAACATTGCACATGACTTTTGTCTTTCTTCTTCTTGGGTTTCTCCAATGCTAGGAGTGCTTCTAGTTCATGCTCTTCATATCTTATCTCAAAAGTAGGAAAGTTTCCTGGTCTCCTTGACCTTTTCCTTGGATAATACATATGTCTCCTCTTTGGTCCTTTAAATTGAGTCATATTGCATGGAGGTGCAAGCTGAGACTTTCCTTTGACTTAATCCTTCTTGGTAGAAGTTGTTCTCTCATGGTAGTCTGCAATCAGTTGTTGCACTCCACCTTGTTTCCTTTGTTGAACTATGGAATAGATGGGGCATTGGATAGGGACATGATTATTTCCTTCACATAGGTAACAAGTAGCTTGAGATGTGGGGCATTGATTAGTTGGATGTTTCTCTTCACAATTGGGGCATTGATCTTCATGCTCTTTGGAAGTGTGATCCTTGTTTCCACAAACATTGCAAGCTTGGGTTCCTTCTATAATATCATCATTATCATCCTTGTTGTCACAGGCTCCTTGGGAAGAGTTGCCTCCCATGTTGATCATTTGATCTGTCACCTTATGCAACAATTGGGTCTGGGTTTCCAAAAACCATTGCATGGTTGGATCTAACTCACTGGTATTGGCTAAAAATTGAGCTGTCACTTGGTTCAACTGGGTTTGGGTTACTATAAGTTCTCTCATGTTGATCTCTTGGTTGTTGTTGTTGTCACCATCCTTGATGTTGGAGTTCTTTGGAGTAGTCATCTGTTTGGGTTGGATTGAGATTAGAATAGGAAAAATATTTCTAAGGAATCAATTCTAATCACACACATCACAATTCACTCAAGCAATGTGCAAGCAATCACAAACAAACACTTCACTCAAACAACAAGTTTCAAGCACATTTTTTAGGCAACAAAATATTTTTGCTACACCACATAGGTTGGTGTGTTTGATTTAATCTAAAAATGGTGGTCCAACTATATGGTTCACTTGAGATCTTTCCCTCCTTCTTGGTTGATTCTTCTTGCATGAGATCATGGTTTCTTTGGAAAAATTCTTGTGTCTTGGTCACAAAACTCCAAAGGTGATGATGGTTCCTTCTAAGTTGTGTTTCCTTAGTCTTCAGGTCTTGAGAAATATTTCTTGTCTCACTTGTAGTCCTTAGTGATATCCAAGTTGAAGTCCTTGGTGGAAATAAAGTTGAAATAACTTGAAGATGTTGAAGTCATTTGAGTTGATGAAGTCCTTTGCACATGGTGAATTCTTTGGCCATGGGGTAGGGTTTGTCCATCAAGTTTGAAATAGAAGAGATGTAGAATCAAAACCAAGAATGGTTGAGGAAAGAGTTTACAAGATTGTTTGTAAATAAATTTTGGAACAAATACAACTCCTATTTTTCTAAGGGGTTTTGTCCAGTCCTAGGGTTACAAATCCTACAGGCAACACATTGCTCTGATACCATCTGTAAGGTTCCCAACCTTTAATAAGGTAGAGATCCCTGTGTTTACAATGCTAGTCCCTGGATCAATAGCTAGCATCCACAGTTAAGATGTAATATCAAGAAACAAGGGTCATAATACAACTTTATAACCAGGAATAAAATAATTTATTACATATTACATAGCTCATTTGGCTATCTCATTACAATGCAGCAGAATATAACAATAGCATGGGGTCCTTCATCTTCAAAGTGCCACAGGCAGACATGTTGGTTGTAGACTTGTAATCCTATTCATTAAACTTCACTAATATCAAACAAACCTGCAACATAACAAGTTACAACCACAAGTGTCAATACATTTGAATTGTATTGGCAAGTGATACTATGGTAGGATAGTGGAGTCTATCATCTATATGCATTTGGCTAAGTGGAGCTTAGGCTTGCTTTGCTCAAATAGATTTTCCTTATCATTTGGAAAACACTAAGTTTCTGCTTGACAAAAACACCCAAGGCATCTCCCAATAGAAATTGGTGATCCTTCAACCCTTGTTCAACCACAAGTTTTTAACTTATAAATTGGGATGAGGAGATTCTTGATAGCTTCCATGTCTTGATGCTCAAATTGTCCTTTGTCAGGGACATGGCTAAGTACTTAGATTTTTCACTCTGCAGAGGTGGTGCACTTTACCCACAAGACTTGGTTTCACCAAGACAAGATCTTTCAGAAGCCTTCCCTTAGACCAGAATGGACGCGTTCCAACCTATCAATCCCCTACCACCAACTGTCCATTTGGCTAAGTTATTGCAACCTATATGATCCAGGCAGAGCCCATAATGCCAAGTGGCTGCACTTGAAGCTTCTCAACATTTGACATCTCAAATCTCTTTGTTCCTGGGTGGCCATCCACAAGTGAGATACACAAGGTAAACCATAGAAATGGGCCTTGTGAACCACTCAACACAAACCATTCCTTCCATTTCACCCAGGTGATTCATTCATTTAGTTGTTTTATTAATCAAAACAGAAGTCCTTGACTTAGAAATATACCATAGTATGAATATATATTCCACCCTTGTTTTCTACTAGCTAAGATAATCATGATAGTAGTAGGAATCTTAACTTAGGAAATTTCTACTAAGTTTTCATCTACTAGGATTTCCCATGGCATAGTTTATACTTAGCAAAAATTCCATGCAAGTCCTACTTAGAAATATCACTAATGCATAGTGAAAATAATGGGACAAAAGTATGAAGCATCACTTGCCATTTTGGTAGAGAATATAAGTTCACTCCTTGTCTTTTCAATGATCACACTCTTCAAATCACTACAATTCAATCAAGCAAGCAATATTTCAATCTACCATTCAAGCAACATCACATAAAATAATAGTAACAAAATAATGCATGCAAGCATGCCAAACTTTGTTTTATTTACAAAAGTGTTTTATAATAGGTTAAAAACATTCTAAAACACTTATTGGTCATTTTATAAAGTGGCAAAACCATTTGCAAGATTTTACTTATAGATCAATTTACAACCAAAATCATTATTTTATGTGGTTGAAAATGCTTTTAGCAAAGTAATAATCTTTATGGAGTTCACCAAATACATTTTCAATTCATAAAACTTGGTGTTTAGGGTCAAAGAGTTTAAATCAAAACATTTCCCAAAGGTTTTCCTCCAAAATCATTTTTAACAATTAAACCATATTTTTATTTGACTAGAATGTTTTAATTCAAAGTTTTATTATTTGGCTTCACCAAATATGTTTTTGAAACCACAAATTGATTTCTATGGTCAGTAGGTTCAAAACAAACCATTTTCCAAAGATTTTATCTCAAAAATCATTTTAGAACAATTTTTATATTCCAAATATGCCTACACAAGTTTCTGCAAAAACAATCATTTTATCAGAATCAATTCACTACATAAAGGGCATGGTAAGAAAGTAATTATATTGCTGATTCCATTGATATAAAATTTGCAAAATTTGGACGTGTGGTTTGAAAGTTATGAATTTTTCAAATTGGCACATAAAATAGAACAATTCTGTTTTTATTAAAACAGTCAGGGCCACATGGCTGTTTCTTACTCGCTGGTACCGTTTTGTTTGGATCGAGCGATACAAGCCGTAGGATTTAAGTGAGATCGCACGGCTCAGAGGCACTACTTAACCCTTCGGTTAGTTTCTTTCCTAGCCACTAGATCGAGATCGGACGGCACTCAACATGCTTGCCAGAGATGGGCGGCGCTGGCGGTGGCAGGTGGCGGCGGAGCGGTCAGACGGTGGCGGTGCTAGCGATTCAGGAAGCGATAAATCGAGGGGAGATGCTCACCGAGTTCGTTGCTGCATGGAGATGCTCGAGGTGGTCCTTGCTAGCGAAGGGGCGCTCGGGGTGGTCGACAATTGCTCGCCGGAGTCGTGGTCACCGTCGGTTGCGCTCAGACGTCGACGGGGGCGAGGCTACAGGCCACGGAAAGGAAAAATAACGGTAGTGTTAGATGCGTATGGGGTCTGCGATCATGTATGCATCAACGAGAGGTATGGGGGTGGTCAGTTACTACCTGGAGGCTTCGTCGGAGAAAAGGCAGACGGCGGCGCTGTTGGTCGTCGTCGTTGCCGATGCTGGGGGGCACGCGCGGGCGAGCTGGCGCTATGGGGAGGTTCGCCAGGAGGTGGGGGAGAAAGTGAGCATGGTCGAGGAGGAAAGGGGCGGCGAGGTGTGGCCGGAATTGAAGGTGGAGTTCGTCGGAGCAGAGGGCGGTGCAGGGGGAATTGGCGACAGCCCGGGGGCTCTGGTGGGGCGACCACTAGGGGGAAAGAGAGAGGGGACGCAGGCGATTAAGAAGGAATGGTCGCCGGGTGATTTTACTGCGGCGTTAACGCGAATTAAGCCGAGCTTTAATCGACTGCAACGGCCGGCGAAGTGAGGGGCGGGGTCAGCAGGGTGAGGAAGATGATGATGTGGCGTGGGGTCGAGACGTCAGCGAGAGAGATAGAGAAGGAGTGGGGCCTGGTTGTCATAGACTCAGCGGGTCGATTCGTGAGTGAAAATGATTCGCTGCGGGTGGGGTGGGGAATGGGCTTGCTGGGCCTTGTTGGGCTAGCTGGGCTGGCTGGGTTCGTTTCCATTTTTTTTGTACTGCTTTGTTTTTCTTTTTCTGTTTCTAATATTCTGTCTTGATTTTGTTTAAACAATTTAAACATTCATTTGAATTCAAATCTTTGCCAAATTTTGTGAAGACTCAAATACTGATTAATAGTATATTCTGAAGTCAATTTTGGGAATAAAACTTTATTCTTTTTGGGGTCCTTTAATTATTTAATTAGGCCTTTGTTTTAATTCCAATAAGATTTAATAATATCTTCAAAACACCATTTGAATTCTTAAACCTTCCAAATCTTTTCAGTGGGTTTTTATTTTTTTAATAGGGTGTCAAATAATTCATCTTAAATTATTTGGAAAGTATTTAATATGATTCATAAATCATTTGAATTGGGTATTTGTTTTAATTCCAATGGAATTAAATATAGTTTTAATTCCCTAAATTTTATTTGGAAGATTTATTTTATTAAATTAATTAAACAACTTTTATTCCACTTGGGTAAATTCCAAAATACTATTTTCTCATGAATTATATATTTGTTCTTATTAGAGATTTGTCTTTATTAAAATAGGGATAGAATGGTTAATGCCATTTTATTTTATTTTGGAAATTCTTTATCCTTTTATTTTTATTTGGATTTGGATTTTATTCATTCCATTTGCTTATGGTCTTGGCCAAGATTTAATTTGGTCTTTAAATATTCCTTATTGAATATTTTCTTTCCTTATCTTATAAAATCCATATCTTTTTATTTATAGATCCAAACTTGGTGACTCCAATTTGTAAAATCTTATTTAATATTTATTTATCCTTTTAAATATTTTTAGAATTATTTGCTCACCATTTGGTATGGATTTATAGATAGATTCTTTATTAGCTTTGGAAATCAATTCCCTTACCTTATTAAATTCATAAGAGTTTATTCATGGTTCCAAAGTAAGTGAAACCAATTATATGGTTTTATAATATTTATAATAATAATTCTTGATCAATTTGAAATATTTGTTTGACAAATTTTTATATGGATCAAATCCATAGTCTTAGAGATAACTTGAAAATGATTTCCTTCCATTAGGGTTTTAGGGTTTTGATTTAATTCTCAAGTGTTTAAATTTCCAGATGCATTTATGTAGAATTCACTTCACTTGATTTGAATTTTTGTTTGGATTCAAACATTAACAAAAGTTTGTTCCAGATGGGATTTTAAGTTTCCATTTAGAAACAAAAGTTTCTTTTCACCCTGAATTTCAACATTTATTTATTTTGTTTATTTATTTTTTTCACATAACAAGATATGGTAAATCTTGGGATGTGACAGTCAATGGCACCGCTCCATGGTTGTCGTCCACCAGCATCAACTAATACAACTACCTTGAATAATAGACACGCAGGTCTTAACGGAATTTAAAAGACAACCATAAGGCTCCTACCGGTTGATGACTTATAATAAGGAACAATGCATACATCATATCTAATCACAATCATGGCCATATCACATCACAACAAACCCCTGCAAAACAAAGTTAGACGCCTCTAATTTTATTTGCATATTTTACATGGTTTGGGGCTTTTAATAAGTACCGTTCTAACTTACGAACAAGAACCACAACGTTGATGCTTGAACTATCAAGTGCACATTGTAAATTGAATCTTTACTATGATGGGAGAGACAGACACCCGCAAAGCCACTTATGCAATACAAGTTGCATGTTGAGCGTGGAGCAAGTCTCATGAACGATGTCATGTAAGGTTAGCCCGGGCTGCTTCATCCCACCATACCGCAAGATGCAAAGTACACAAGAAGCAATTGATAATAAAAGCACCACCACCCATAATGACCATTGTGTTCTACTCGTGCAACATATCTACATATAGACATGGCTCTGATACCACTATAGGGGTTCGTAGCATGGAAAACAAAAAATTTCTACCGCATGAACACACAGAAGTGAAGATCTATCTACTAGATTGTAGCAACGAGTTGATAGAGTACTCACCCTTAAAGATTCCAAAGCGGTTAACGAGAGAAGATTCTCGTGGGTGATGTAGTCGTTCACTTCCCGATCTCAAGATCGCTTAGAAGATCCTTCCGGCGCTGCGTTCTGGCAGCGCTCCCGTAGTCGATCACACGTTCGGTACTCGATGAAGACCTTCCTCTCCCTTGTTCCAGCAGGCGGTGGAGGTTGTAGCTCTCTCTTCGCGATTCTAGCAGCACAACGGCGTGGTGTCGGAGTTTAGAGGGGAGATCCCGTAGGGATTCTTCTTAAGCCGGAGCGGGTAGGTGGTGTAGAGGGGTTCCTCGGCGACTAGGGTTTAGAGGCCGAAGGAGGAGGTGGGGCCGGCGGCAGCTAGGGCGGCGGCTAGGCGGCGGCTTGGGGTGGGGCTAGGGTTTATGTTGTGGAGTTAGAGTGGAGGGGCAGCCCCCCTCTATTTATGAGAGGGAGGGGCGGCTAGGGGAGGGGGAGTTCGAATCCTCCCCCAACTCCATCTCCACCAGGAAAAATTGTCCCAGTTTGACTTTTCAAACTTGCCTTTTGACTTTCAATTTTGGAGTTTGATTTCTCTCTTTTATTTGCCCATCCTAGTGACCTAGGACATGAAGCAACCATTCCACTTTGTCATGACACATTCATGTACCATTCCCCTTCTGGATCGGTGAACCTTCTAGACCCTTCTAGATCATTTTGGTGAAAACACGGGAATCATTCCTGAACTCCGGAATTGGACTTTCCTTATATGAATCCCATTCTCTAGACCATTCCGGATCTACTTGCGATATCCTGGATCCCATCCGAGACTCCAAACAACATTCGGTCTTCTTACTCACATTCCATATTGTAACTACCTCAGTGAATTACGCTCCTAGTTGCAAGCCTGGACGAGCGGAAATGGTTGAAATAGTACGGTGGGGCCCAAATTCCACTCACAGGTAGACCTTTCGTCCGTCCCAACCATTTCCAAACATCGGGACAAGAACGGGCGGCGTAATCGTCAGACGAAGGGATCAACTACATACACAAATGAGTATGTATGCAAGACACCATACAACAGTACATCAGAGCCATTCCATCTAAAAATAAAGGAAATATAGCAACGCCATACGGCAAGATTCAAATATCCTAGATAGATATATAGTTTAGGTTATCTCCTCATACATAAAACATCAGAGTATCAGGCGGAAGCGGCAAACAAGATCCGAGTACGGATAAGAAGCAAATCGGCATAAGATGCCCCATAAATAAACACATCCCGCCCACAGATCTCACGATCCCTGTTCCCGGAATCTCTACACCGAACGATCATTGCCCACATCGTCTGCCTCCTCCACCCAGTATCCATCTTGTGAGTGTACCTGTCCATCTGAATCAAACAATTTATCGTGTGAGACCCTAGGGGTACTCAGCAAGTCTTTATGCCTCTAAAGGGGACACAACCTGGGGTGACGCAATTGCAGCAAAAGATAATACCTAGCAATTCTATAGATACTCGCTAACCATCCGTCTAACCAAAGATAGACGGATGTCCGTGAATTAATGAAGACAGTTATAACAGTAATATCAACAGATCCATCCTCCTCCCCGCTTACCGACGAGGAAGCGGACGAACAACCCCCATCCGTTGGCAGTTTTAATTATCCATTCCATGAGTGTTGCACTATTTACTAGTCAGTTACTTAGTCAAATTAAAAGCGGTACTTCAGTTATGCTTGTCTATGGTCGAGAAACTGTGCTCCAAGTCGTCCATAACCGCGGACACGACTTTCAGAAAGTTTTACCCTGCAGGGGTGCACAAATAGCAACACACACTCGATCAACCTCGGAAAAACCAAATCAAAACCCGACGAGGCCTTCACGACAAAGCAATCACAGGATTCAGAAATATTTCAGGGGGCCACCCCATTGAGTACACCCGCAACGAAGTTAGCTGACTCCGAGACGGACCCAAGGTTTGGGTGAACGGCTTTAAACGACTGGGAACCCGAAAGTGTGACTGGGCTTGTCGATACCGCGAAATCGTGTCCCGATCCTAAACAGTACAGGTGCTACTCGCACAATCGTAAATAAAGGAGTAAAGCATGGCATAAGTACAGGATAGTAAATAAAACCTCAAACTAGTTTGTGGCCCCAAGAAATAAGAATGAATCAAGCTCTGGCTCAGGGGGGTCCCATAAGCCTCCCGGATGTGGATAGCGCGAATATTCAAGGAACAGGAATCAAGTACTCGGGGTCCTACGGGACACAAGTGAGCAGGAAAAACCAAATAGCAGATATTGCTCACTGGTGCCACTTTCATTAGTTATCCCATTACTACTCAGGTTAAGTTGTTTAGGTACCTCGTTATCCATCAGACTCTCACATACCCTACACATGTTGTTCTACGACTCGCATGGCTCAAACAACTCTTGTAGTAATGGCTCATGGGATGGAGGAACAAGCTTTGGTGGGGTTTAAAAGTAAAGGCTATGCAATACTTGGGATTCAGTTTAATGCAATCGCGACTCAATGATGCAAGACTAAGATAGAGGCAATAGGTACTAAATGTATGCAAGCATGTGGTAGTGCTTGCCTGGCAGCTCAGTTGAAGCGAGAGAAGGATCTGGGTAGTGCTCCTGGGTCTCTTGATATATCCCCTGCTCAGCGTCTATTCGAAGAAGAACCAAACAAACAAGGGCCAACATAAATAAAGTGCACAAGCATAAGAGTAAAATGCGACAAGCAAACAATCATGCCATGATGAATGATGCACAATTTGCATGGCAATAAAGTAGCATGGCATGGGTGAGGTGTGGAATACAAGAATAAGCATTTTATTGAGTTTTGGTCACATTTTATCCTTATATTAGTTCCTGTTTGCATTATATTTATATGATGCATGCTGCAAAACAGAACATGGAATGCATAAACATAAAGGTCTCGTCGAGCTGATCATTTTAGACATATCATTTGTGAAATTTGGAGTTATAAATCAAAAGTTATTAATTAATTAAGAAAAAGGGCATTTTGTTGTAATTTTAATCAACTTGGAAATTTAAAGTGTTCAAATAATATTTTGAATGGGATATTTGAAATCCTCACATTTTTCTGATTTGAAAACATATATTATTTATATTATTTGGATTTGTATCTTAAAACTTATTGTAAATCTGGTTTGAAATTTGAATTTTGGAATTAATTTGAATAAGTTTGAATTCCAACAGAAAACAGAAAAAAATTTAGTACCCAGGCAGATCTAGCCTCAGTCAGTGATAGGTGGGCCAGTGCCGACTGGGTGGCACAGCGCGCAGAACAGTCTGTCACCGCGAGCACGCCTAGCCGCAGTGGATGACAGGTGGGGCCAGCGGCCACGCGGTCCCATATGCCAGCGGGCGAGTGCGGGGCTGCCACGCGGCACAGAGAGGGAGCGCGGGTTGAGGGTTCGAAAAGCGAGGGGGGGGGGTTTGCAAAAAGTAGAGAGGCTGGCTGGTGGGGTCGAAGGAGCGCGGGTTGAGGAAATAAAAAATGGGGGGGGGGGGTTCTGTAAAGCGGCGCCACAGAACTGTGGATCTTCTCCACCATCTGGCGTGCGCGGTGCGCGGCGCAGCGAGGCGGGGCGTCGAACCCGCGACGTGGGGCGCGCGCGCAGAGGGGTAGAACCAGTGCGGTAGGCTAACGGATGGTGACAGAGGGGCGGCGGTTGGCTAGATGAGGTTCTACGCGACGCGGGAGCGAGCCAACGCAGTGGCCGACGACGCGCGCAGAGCGCTCGACGAAAGGCCCGGCGAGCACAGGAAGCGACGGCGAGAACGGAGGTGTCAGGTCGAGAGAGGAGCTCACCACGAGGCTGCCGGCGGTGTTGGATCGGGCGGGGGCGTAGCGGATCGTCGACGACGTAGACGCTCCGGCGGGCTAGGGTTTCCGTCGGGCGGCGCCGGTCCTGGGGCTCCTGGTCCTCCTCCTCCTCGACGGCGTGTACCGGGCCGCTGCAGGGGACCTCCTCGATCTTCCAGACCACCCCTTGATGCGCTGCACGGCTGGTTCGACGAGGGCGACGTTGTGCTGGCGACGGCCGGCGATGGGGTAGATGGTGGTGGAGAGGAAGGAGGGGAGAGGGCAGGGTCGTGGGGCGGATCTGGGAGAGGCCAGAGGACGGGAGAGACGGTAGATAAGGACGGGGAGGAGAGGGGATGCCGTGGGGCTCGGGGTGGAAAAGGTGGTCTCGGCCACCTTTTTGCTCCTCCTCACGTGCTCGAGCTGGCTCGGCCGGGCAGGGGCAGGGTAGGTTGAGGCCGCCAGGTGGGCCAGGGAGAGGGAGCTCGGGGTGGGGCTAGCCCAGCAGGGAGAGAGAAAGAGGGAAGAGAGGAGGCTCGGGTTGGAGCTCTAGGGTTGGAGGGGGGCTCGGGCTAGGGTTTGCCTAGGGTTGGGGTAGAGAGAGGGAGTAGATGGAGTGGGGCCAGGGAGAGGGAGCTCGGCTTAGGGTTTAGAAGAGAGGGTGAGATGAGAGGGAAAAAGGTGTAATTATTACTAGATTAGATGAGGTAATTAGGTTTAGGGTTTAAGCTAGGTTAGAGAGAGGAGAGATGAGAGAGGAAGCTTGCATGGCCCATGCACAAGTAATAAATGCCACTAATTCTAGTTGTGAAAACAACTATCTTTAATCATGGACATATATTCTTGCATGCATGTCAACATATTTGATTAAAATCATTCAAAGAAGAAACTTTCTTGACATATGGAAATAATTAGCATATGCTCATGTATGAGGATAAATGACCATGGTAGTGTGTATTTTCCCACTAGAGCACTTGTAGCCAAATATAGCTCCATACATGAGCATATAGTAAATAAAATCCATATAGAAACTTAGATGCAACATTTCTACTCACATGTCAGGCAAGAGTGCCCATAGGGCTTCCCATAACCAATATTGTGAGACAACATGTACCATGTATGTGAGACAACATATGAGCTAGATTTAAATGACAAAGAGAAATGTAAAAGCTCATGTATAATTAGGATGGTGGAATTATAAGGTGGTGACACAGAAAGGTGGTGGAGTGGAATAAAAGATATGCCCCCAACTCAACTTGGGCATTTAAACAATATATCAAGAACCAAATACAATATCAAGAGGCAAATACAATTAATAATGCATATGAGATAAGAACCAAAACAAAAAGGGTTTTTGTATGATGTTCAAATGCAAGGTGGCATGATGACATGAGCATGATAGAATGATGATGCAACAATTATATGTAGGAAGTAGCCATTATATTACTAGACCAAGTAGCATTACAGTTGTTAGACAAATGGGATGCTACACATATCTACTAAACAACATTGAATCCTTAAGAGTGTCTCAATACGGTTCGTGACTTATGTAGACATGATCGAGACTCTTCTTCGATCAATAACCAATAGAGGAATATGGAAATTCATATGGCTCCCACATATTTCTACGATTACTTTGCGATAGAAAGAACCATTTACATATGATACCAATTTCCCTTATCTCGCGATATTTTACTTATCCGAGGTCTGAGCGTCGGTATCTCTGCATACCTAGTTCAACCTCGTTACGGATAAGTTATCTTTACTCGTTCCTATGATATGTGATCCCTTGTGAGCCAGTCACATGCTTGCAAGCCAATTGGATGATATTCCACCGAGAGGGCGTAGAGTATATCTATCCGTCATATAATCCCACTCTTGATCCATGTGCCTCAACACATATTTTCCAAACACTCAATGCCACCTTTATAAACACCCAGTTATGAAGTGGTGTTTGATGTCATCAAAGCATCCATCTGGTGATGGTGATTATCATGATCTCATGGTCGAAGGAATTAGGTTACTATGTATCTCAAAGCTTATAGAAAACAAACTATTGAAATGACTTGATCTTTATGTTATGCTTATCTATAGGAGTATGTCCATCACACCATTATCCTAATGATATGATCTTGTTGTTAATAACAGCTCAATGTTCATGATCAGGAAACCATGATCATCTATCAACCAACAAACTAGTATTATAAAGAGGCTATACTAGAGACTCTATTTAGTTTACAAATCACACAAGTATTAATGTTTCCGGTTAATAAAATTATAGCATGAATGTAAGCATTTATCATAAACACAAAGATATAATAATAACTACTTTTATTATTGCCTCTGGGGAATATCTCCAACACTCCAGTGGTTTTCTTGATATCTTTATCAAGTTTATCAAGATAAACTCCCATCCACCAAAGATTCCTGGGCGTCCCGAGCTCCTCCTTGTTTATTTCTTCAATCTTCAACTTGGAGCCTTCAACTCACTATGGCACACTTTCCTCTTCTATCTTCTCCTATACTGCTTTAACCTGTTCATATTCGAAAATATGCTTTTGTGTAGTGTTTGGGAAAGGTGTCTTATACATTGGTTCTAGGGAGGCCAATGTTGCTTTAACTTCTTTGTTCTTCACAGGTTCGGGTGGTGGATCATACCTGGCCGAACCCTCTTTTGGAGCTTTGATGTGTTCTATAAAAGCTTTAACAACTTGCAACACAAGATCTGAATCTAAATAAAGCTCTTTAGATAATTTACTAACATGGCCCTTTTTATTATAGTCATGAATACATTCATGATCTATTGCTGTGCCTCCTTCACTTCCTAGACCAAAATTCCATGAAACTCTATGATCGCGAATTCTATTAAGTAAAGCCCAAGATTTAGTTATAGGTAAATCCATAAAAGATCCTCTCGTGCAAGAGTCTAGTTCAATTTTATTAGGTTCAATTAAACCGCCATAAAATATATGCAATAAATACCATTGAGGCAACTCATGGTGAGGACATTGACTAAGTAAATTTTTAAATATTATATAAGCTCTTATTAGTCCTTCATTAGGACGGTTTCTCCAAGTCATTATAAAACGCCTGATTCCAAAGGATTTTGATAATGGGTAATGTTCAGATAGGAATTCGCAAGCTAAATTATCCTAGGTAGTAGTGGCTTCTGAGGGTAGAGATCTATACCATGAGAGAGTTGTACTTGTCAAAGTTTGATTAAAAAGTTTAACCCTTACCTCATCGACGGTATACCCCGTTAATTGGAACGTGCCACATACATCTTTGAAACATGCAATATGCTCATATGGATCAGGATCTTCTTCATCTCTAGTTAATTGCTTCTTGTGTAAAATACCAAGTAGTAGAGGATTTATTTCAAACCCCCTTGTCTTCTCGGTGGAGTTGTGTTTTTATAAATATCATAGGGCTTTCCAAAGCGGTTGAGTGGGTTAGCACTAGTCATATGCTCAAACTCCATCATGTTGGTGGAAACCTGTAACTCAAAACAAAACATAACAAAACTAAAGTAAATGAGTAAAAACTAAAAGACCTACAATGCTTAGCTCCCCGATAACGACGCCAGAAAATAGCTTGATGACTGCAAGTGCACATATCAGTTGTAGCTAGTTTCAAAATAAAGATATCGATCCCACATGGAGCAGGAGTGTGAAGTCTAAGTATTCTTGAAATAAATACTAAAAATGCTAGTAATGTATAAAAAGGTGTTTTGGGGGTTTTGGTATAAGAGAACAATTAAATAAAACTGAATACAAAAAATAAGTATCGCGTATGTAAAAGAGATATGAAACTTCAGTGGGAGAAAGCATTCTTAGGGATTAGCGGATACATCACTAGCATTATAAAGGGCTAAGGTAAATATTATTATCATCAACATTTTCAACTATATATGTGTGTAAGGAACTCCGTATTTGGACAAAGAGGCATCAACCACTGCTCAAGTCATCCTCATAACCACAGCTGACATCAATCAACATCAATTGAATTACTGCGCTATTAAGGGACATAATCCTGTAGGATGTATCCAATGGCATGGATAGTGTTTTGTGAGTTTGCTCGATTCCCAAGTTGATACGTAAGGGGTGCCAATAGATTTGTAGTCACTGTAAGTACTAACATCCCTTCGTCTACCAATAAGTAGTTCCCTACATCAAGTCCCCACAAGAGGCAAATATTGTGAGGTCGACTTCTCCCAACATCAAGATGTAGACAATCTAACACATGGTCACAGCGATGAATATCATAATAAACTTTATCTTATTTCAATCTCATGCTAGGGTTTCTCCATCTTTGCAAGAACTAATGATCTACTCAGACAAGGAGGCAAATCGCATCATGGCAATGGTAATGGAAACGATTATCAATGAATAGTACTTGTATAAACCCACAACTAGTGAAAGAATTACAACAAGATCTAGATGGGATGGATGGAGATGACGGTGGTGATGAAGATGCAGCGGTTGATGAAGATGGAGATCGATGACTTGGCCTCCCAATCTGCTTAGGGCGAAGATGGATCCCTAGGGAAAGTTCCCCCTCTAGATGCCTTTCGAAGGTGAGGTTTCGGTGATTTGTGGATGTTCTGTATGTCGTCTCTTTGAACCAATTGCATGTGGTGAAACTATTTGAGGAGGCGGAGGCAGCGCCAACTATACGGATGGGTATAGTTGGTCGTCAACCTTTCTGCCTCTTTTGCTTTCTTCGGGTTTTCTTATGGTATTATTAATATTTCCCCAATAAGCAATTTACGTAGTTTGTCTCCTTTTCTCTCCAGTACAACTGCTCCAAGAATTGTGTCCATTGGATCCATCATCTGATCTGATCCTGGTGAAAATAAACATAAAAAGTGCGTGCGAACGCCGTAAGATACCAAGATCCTACATCTACAATGCAAAACAATAATCTAAAACATGATGAAAATATGCACTCATCAAATACCCAGATGCTACTGCGAGTATTAGTCAATTATGTAGGGGTTCATAGCATGGAAAACAAAAAAAATCTACCGCATGAACACACACAAGCCAAGATCTATATACTAGATTGTAGCAACAAGTCGATTAGAGTACTCACCCTCGAAGATCCCAAAGCGGTTAACGAGATAAATTATCGTGGGTGATGTAGACATTCACTTGCCAATCTCAAGATCACGTAGACGATCCTTTCGGCGCTGCGTTCCAGCAGCACTCCCGCAGTCGGTCACACGTTCGGTACTCGATGAAGACCTTCCTCTCCCTTGTTCTAGCAGGCAGCGGAGGTTGTAGTTCTCTCCTCGTGATTCCGGCAGCACGACAGCGTGGTGTCGAGATTAGAGGGAAGATCCTGAAGGGCTTCACCTTAAGCCAGAGTGGGTAGGACGGAGTTGAAGGGTTCCTCGGTGTTTGATACGTCCAAAACGTATCTACTTTCCTGAACACTTTTTCTATCGTTTCTCCTCTAATTTGTGTGGTTTGGATATAACTAACACAGACTAATGTTGTGTTTAGCAGAATTGCTTTGGTGTCTCATTTTTGTGCAGGAAATCAACTTTTAGGAAAAATCCCAGAAAATATCATAAAACTCCTATTTTTCCAAAAGACTCACGGAGCCAGAAGACGAGATGAAGAAGGGCTCCGAGGGGCCCACACCACATGGTGGTGCGGGCCAGGCCAGGATGCGCCAGGGGGTGGTGTGGCCACCTCGGGCACCCCCTCGGTCTCCCCTTTCGCCTACATAAGCCCTCTGACCTAAAAACAGGGGTTCGATGTTTTTCCAGATAGAGTTCAGATGCGCTACCACCACCAAAAACCGCGATTCGGAACCAAAAAATCCGTTCTGGCACCCTTCCGGGACAGGGAATTGGAGGAGATCATCGCCATCATCATCACCGATGCCTCTCCATCAACCATACATGTTCCCCCATCCATGAGTGAGTAATCCCCCGGTGTAGGCTATGGGGATGGTAGGGATTGGATGAGATCTATCATGTAATTGCATCAGATTGTTAGGGCATGGTTCCTAGTATCTTTGTTACTACTTTTTGACATTGTTGCAACTTGTTATGCTTAATGCTTGTCACTAGGGCCTGAGTGCCATGATCTCAGATCTGAATATGTTATTGATTCATGATGATAGTATTGTTTGTGATCTTATCTACAAGTTGTTTACACATATTATTGTCCGGAACCCGAGGCCCCGAAGTGACAAAAATTGGAATACCGGAGGGGATGGCTGTGATATGAGGATCACGTGTGTTCATGGAGTGTTAATTCTTTGCTCCGGTACTCTATTAAAAGGAGTATCTTAATTGCCAGTATATTCCCTTGAGGCCCCTCTACAATAGGCTGGCAGGACAAAAGATGTTGTGCAAGTTCTCATTGCGAGCACGTATGACTATATATGAAACACATGACTATGATTATTTAGTACTTGAATGATTTATCTTATTTATCTACAAATGCCCTAGATCTTGATATTATAAGAATAGTCTTGTCCATGCAACGCCCGTCCATCCATCCCTATGCCTATCTCACTCAAATCCTGTTGTTTGCTACTATTTTTACTACTGCTTTTATTTTACTACTGCTGTTACTTTGCTATTGCTACTACAAAACTATTTCCACTGATAAACTACTATGAGCAAGACTATTTCTAGGTGTAGTTGAATTGACAACCTAGTTGTTAAGGCTTATAAATATTCTTTGGCTCCCCTTATGTCGAATCAATAAATTGGGATTTACTACCCTCGAAGATTGTTGCGATCCCCTATACTTGTGGGTCATCAAGACTATTTTCTGGCACCATTATCGGGGAGCATAGCTTTATTTTTAAGTTCACTTGGATTTACTATTATTCACTGCTATCCTTTTCATCATGGGGAAAACTCGTGATGGAAAATTTCCTATATTACCATCCACTAGAAGAAGAGGTACATTTATAAACACCTCTTTTGATGTTGATTCACCGTTTGTTATAAGTAAGATTGTTACACCACCACCACATACACATGCTACACACACTGCTACTACCACTGAATCTGAAATTGCTTTTGATGCTCATGATGTTACTTATACTGTGCTTGATGAGAGTGGTTCATTAGGTCCTTTCCTAGATGCTACAATTTCTAGAACTATATTGGGGAACACTAAAACTCCTAATGAAGACACTGTTACACCTATTAGCTCACCTGAGTCTAGAGAGAGTCATGATATTAATGATGGTTATATTGAAATGACTGATGAATTTATTGAAGGGTATCGAAATACACATGGTGCTAGTGCTATTAAGAGTCTTCTTGAGAAACGTACTTTTATACCTAAACTATCTGTCAACACCCGGATTTCCATGAGTACTCTTTAAGTACTCGCAAACTAATACTAATAGGTAAAAGGGGCTTTTTGGATAATAGGACACTAGGCTCTAGGGTTGTTTTGCAAAAGCCAGATTTATCTCTACTAGGCTCCAAATCTAGTCACAAATTTATAAATCCTAAGCGGGAACTTGTATTTCATATCACAACTCTGTTGTGGTCAAGTCAAAGTCTCAATTCATCTCACAGGTCATTTTGAAAAGTCTGACAGGGGAACAGTATGGCCACTCCAACTGTCCATAACCGCGGACGCGGCTATTCGAATAGTTTGACACTCTACAGAGATTGTACACTTTCACCACAACATTCGATACATCCGTCAGGAACAAATCCTAAACTCACCATACTCAGTATGCGGATAATCAATCCTAACCTTTCGATTACACGCCCTAGTATAAGCACCTCTCCTGTGAGTTTGGCCTCCCAACCATGACCAACTGTCATCTTGGGTACTGCACAGGTGGACAATCTTCACAAGGTAGCCTAAGCTCAAACCTTGGCCGTGAGGGAACTAATACTAAGGAATATAAGTTTCCAGTCAAGCCCTACCCAATATTCGGGTATTGTGGTTGTACGATAAAATTGGAATGGTATCGCATCCAGACAACCATCAGTTTTATAAAGGGCTAAGGCTCATGCCTCAACATTTTTATCACCAAAATTCTCTAGTGTTTGGAAACACATGTCCAAAACATTTCAATAGAATGATCCATCATTCCAAGGTTTTCATAACTATTTTTCCACCAAGTATTCCCATCTAAAGTTTATCAAGTTTTATGCTTAGCACTAGCATCTACAGGTGGGGGTAGTAATGATGTGGGTGGTAACTAGTGGAGTTTCAACTAAGTACAACCTTATGTCTCAGGCTGATGTCAAGGTTTCTAACTTAGGCCAAATTTTATGCTCTTTATGCAACCTTCAACATCTTTCCAATATCTACCAGTCACTTAAGTAAACTCTAAGTAAGCTTTGATAAAGAAATAAAGTAAGAAGCTTGCACATAAAACTAGGATTGGTTTATCAAATGGATATGATCACATATGCTTAAGGCATAGTAACAAGTAGGGGTTTGTTGCGTCAGTAGGGTATCCTGCAAGTGTTAGCTTGCATCAATGTCAATATAAGCTTGCTAAATTGCAAGTGTTAGCTTGCAAGGTTACTAGCTTGCCTTGTGCAGAGCAGTGGTTGAAGTTCTCCTCGGCTTCTTCTTCATAGTATCCTCCTTCCTCCTCGTATCCTTGGTCGGTACTAGCGTATATGAATAAATACGAGGTACACAATCACCAAACAATACTTAACTACTTGAAATCATCACACACAAGGGTCCTATGGATGATCTAGTATCATCCCTAACATTACAAGGTTAAGGCTTGGTTTAAATCTTTTTATTTTTAGAAAAGTAATTTCTACACATTGAAAAACTACTTAAGATTTAATATTCTCCAAACCCAACATGGGATCATGTTGACACATGTCATCACCACATATTGTAGTCCATGGGAATGTGATTTAAAGTGGTGTCACTATTTAATAAGGTTTTACCCTTTTATTTTAATTAATTAAAGTGGCTAGAAATGCTTATGTAACATTCTTTTATTACTTGAACATTATTTCTGCAAGTAAACCTATATATTTTTATATATTCTGAAAGGTATGGTTAAATGTGATTTTTGAGAGTTGGAATCAACTCAAAAGCTATTATGGTTTAAATTTGAAAAATGTTTGAATGCAGCAAGCTTCTGCCTTGTTATTTTTACCATGGGTGATCTATAGATCCAAATGACTTGAATCCAACGGACTTGGATTCAGCATTCACAGACCTTTCCAACAAAATTGGTTTCATTCAATTTGGTGCACTGAATCGATTTGGGTTGATTTTTGAAGTTGGGTACAGAAGTGTGTTTGAATTGAAATAGAAAAGGTTTAATTTGAATAACTGGGCTGCGCGGGGAAAATTACTGGGCCGGCCTACTAAGCGCAGTGCTCCCGCAGGCTGCTTAAGTGGGTGTCCCCACTCGTCAGTGACACGGGGCTGGGCGAAGCGGTATGGGGCGACGTGGATCGTTCGATCTAGTTCTAACCTAACGACTGGGAGTCATCGTCGACGCGAGACAACTCCGGCGAGAACGAAACCTAGCGCGGCCAGTGAGGGTCGCTGGGGGCTCACCAGGGTACTGGCGAGGGTCGGCGAGGCGGGCGAACGACGAAGTCGACGACGGCGAACTCAGGGGTGGTCGCGGCAGCTCCTGGGGCGGCTCCAATCGCTGGCTCCCTTCTTCTCCGGCAGCGGCAGGCTCTAGTGAAATTCCGGCGAGGTGGTGCTCGCCTTGCTCTGAGAATGGTGTGGCACGATCAGTGAGGAGAGGGGAGTGAGATGGTGTGAAGAAATCATGCGGGGGTGGCCTCTATTTATAGTCGAGCGAGGGGACCGTCGGGGCGCACGGTGAGCTCGTCGGGGGCGAGGTTACAGGCGGCTAAAGGCATGGGAAAGGGTTGGGGACGGTGCGGTGTCTCCTGGCGATGCTCAACGACATGGTCTCGAGGCATGGGGCGGTGTGGTTTGGTCTAGAACGGGCGGTGCTCTGCGCGGCAGAGGCGGCGTCTTCGACGGCAGGCGGTGGATGTGCGGCACGGGGCGGCAAACGGGGATGTCTGGCGGTCTCCTTGGTCGGTGGGGATTTTGTATGCATGCGGCGAGGGCGGCGCGCGGTCTGTGGGTGATGGTCGAGGGTGGCGCTCTGGCGCACGCTCGGCATGGTCTAGGCGCGGCTTGTGCGCGTGGTCCAGGGCTTGGCAACGCTCACGGCTGGGACAGTGAGTGGCGGTGGACGGTGGGCTACCTCCCAGACATGCTGGCTAGGCTTGCTGCTGCTCCTAGCTTGCTGTCGACTATGGGGTGGCAAGAGGGTGCTCGGCTATTCACCATTGATGACAATGGAAAGCTCACAGTGGTGCTAGTGCCTGGCTAATCTTCCTAGATGATCTACTGAGTTGTGTGTGAGCTAAATGGGGAACCAGTTAGGCAAGAATCACTGCTCACAGTAGTGTTTGATGTTTGTTTGATTTGTGTCTGCAACCTGTTTGATGAAATGGCCGCATGAAATCAAGTTTTGAATTTTGAAATGATTTTTGGTGGGTTTTCTAGATTGGTGCTGGTGAGTCTACAGATGCTTGGGTTTTGAAAATTGAGCTTGTTTGAGTAGTTTTTGAAAAAGTGGGATCTTCCCATATGATAAAGATTCAATTTTGAATTGTCATTTAAACTATGCATTTGAAAGTTTCTGGATGATCACAAAGTGGTCCTTGATACCTTGTTATGAGTACATTCAAGGGGTGCAAAGATCCAGAAAAGTTTCTGTTAGGTTCTGAAAGTTTGAGACAGCCAAAGTAGGAATGGGAGTTAAATTGGCCAAAATGACCATTCATTTCATATATGTGTTTTGATCTACTTGCCTTTAGGAGAAGTGTGGGAAATGTTTTAGATGATGTTTATTTCACCTAAGAAACATTTTACAAGCAATGGAACAAACAAACCAGGTGGTTTTAAAAGAATTCAAAATCCATGCATACACCTATGCATGCATTCATGATTTCATTTAGAAAAGTTTTTGTTAACCCTAATTTTGATGATTAGGATTTGATGATCCAAGCTTAGTATTTTTGGGATGTTACACTATCTCCTGATGCTAAGTTTTCCACATCTCCCATAAACATTAAAGATAAGGATTATGATTTTTCTCTTGATTTATCCTATATACACATTATTTAGAAAGAACCTTTTTGTGGAACTGAGAATGAAAGGGATGTGGCACATATGACTGCGCTTTCTACTATGAGTGCCTTATTTTCTGATGATATTAAGATGCGCACCTACTTTGTTGATAAAATTTTCCATTTTTCACTAAAAGGATAAGCTAAAGCTTGGTTTAATAATTTACCTCCTGGATCCATTGATAGCCCTGATTGTACAAATATTTCCCTCCTAGTGCTCAACATGCTGTTTTGCAGAATTTTTTTGATTTTAAACAGGGAGAAGAGGAGAAATTGCTTGAGTCATGGGAAAGGTTCTATGCTTTGATTCATGGACATCCTAGATGTCCATTACCTAAAATTGAGCTTGTTGATATATATTATAATGGACTAACTAATGAATCTAGGACATACCTGGATAGTTTTGCTAATTGTGTTTTCAGGAAAAGAACTCCCGCAGAAAAATATGAAGAATTAATGGCTAAAATAAGCAAGAATTATGATGATTGGACTACAACTGAGCCAATTACACCTGAGTCAACTACACCTGAACCAATTGTGCATGAACCAATTGTGCATGAACCAACCCCAACAATGTAGAGGTCCCAACCTGATAAGGTACAGATCCCTATGTTACAATGCTAGTCCCTGGATCAATAGCTATCATCCATAGTTTAAGATGTAATATCCAGAAACAAAGGTCATAATACAACTTTATAACCAGGAATAAAATAATTCATTACATCTTACATAGCTTATTTGGCTATCTCATTGCAATGTAGCAGAAATATCTATCTAGAATGGAGTCCTTCATATTCAAAGTGCCACAGGAAATCATGTTGGTTGTAGACTTGTAATCCTATTCAATACACTTCACTAACATCACAAACCTGCAACATAATAAGTTACATCCAAAAAGGGTCAATACATTTGAATTGTAATGGCAAGTGATACTATGGTAGAATAGTGGTATCTATATACATTTGGCTAGTTGGATCTTAGGCTTGCTTTGCTCAAAATAGATTTTCCTTATCATTTGAAAACACTAAGTTTTTGTGTAACAAATCACCCAAGGCATCTACCAATAGATATTGGTGGTCCTTTAACCCTTGTTCAACCACAAGTTTTTAACTTAGAAATTGGGATGAGGTGATACTTGATAGCTTCCATGTCTTGATGCTCAAATTATCCATTGCCAGGGACACGGCTAAGTACATAGATTTTACTCTCTCGAGAGGTGGTGCACTTTCCCCACAAGACTCGACATGCATCGAGACAAGATATTTCAGAAGCCTTCCCTTAGAGCAAATGGACGCGCTCCATCCTATCACCCCCTACCACCTACTGTCCATCTGGCTAAGTTATTGCAACCTATATGATCCAGGCAGAGCCCATAATGCCATGTGGCTGCACTTGAAGCTTCTCAACATTTGACATCTCAAATCTCTTTGTTCCTGGGTGGATTTCCACAAGTGAGATACACTAGGGTAGGCCATAAATTTGGGGCCCTGTGTAACCACTCAACATAATCCATTCACACCATTCCACCCATGTGATTCATTCACATAGTTGTTTTATTAAACAAAACACAAGTCATAAACTTTGTATAATATTATAGCATGAATAATCCACCCTTGTTTTCTAGTAGCTAAGCTCAGCTTGGTAACATGGAAAGTTTCCTAACTTAGAATAATTCTACTAAGACATCATATAGGATTTCCCATGGCATAACTTATACTTAGAAAAATTCCATTCAAGTCCTACTTAGAAATATCACTAATGCATAGTAAAAATAGTAGGACAAAAAGTATGAAGCACCACTTGCATTTTTAGTGGAGAATATAGGTTCCCTCCTTGATCTTGCAATGGTCACACTCCTCAAATTTCACTACAATTGAATCAAGCAAGGCACAATTCAAAACTAGCATTCAAACAATTCATCACATAAAATAATAAAAACAAAACAATCCATGCAAGCATGCAAAAGATTGTTTTATTCGAAAAGTGGTTTCTAATAAGTCTATAAACATTTTAAAACACCTATTGGTCATTTATAATATATGGCAAAACCATTTCAAAACAAGTTAGTGAAAATGGCCATTTAAATCATTTTTGTTTCGCTGGAAATGATTTAAATCAAAGTAATAATTCCTAGTGTTTGCCAAATATATTTTTAAACACAAATGTTAGTGTTTATGGTCAAGTTGTTTAAATCAAATCCATTTTCAAAAGGTTTCACTCAAAAACCATTTTAAAATCAAAGCAACATTTTTTATTTTGCTAGAAATGCTTTTCATTCAAACAAATAATTCCTTAGTGTCACAAAATATAATTTTAAAACCAAAAGTTGGATTTTATGGTCAGTAGGTTGAAAACAAATCATTTACAAAATATTTCACCTAAAAATCATTTTTAGAATAATTTTTATACTCAAAATAGGCCTAGAAATGTTTCTGCAAAACAACCAATTTTACATAAGAAAAATACTAAAATAAGGGCATGGTTGCAAAGCTTGCATTTTTTTGAATCCATTGATATAAAACTTTTAAAATTTTGCCAAGCAGAAAAATAGTTATGAATTTTATAAAATCATTCATCTAATAGAAAACAAAATACATGCCACGTGGTGTGTTCCTATTGGCCAGTACCAGTTCGCACGGATCGATCATCATGGGCTGTCAGATTTAAGTGGCAACGCACGGATCTGATCAACAGATACCCCTTCGTCTAAATCTAATCCTAGCCAATAGATCTGCATCCTACGGTTCAAAACGCAGCGACCATAGATGGGCGGCACTGGCGACGGCTGCACGGCGGCGGCGGACGGGTGGTGGCATTCCGGCGAGTACAAGAATCAAGGAAGAGGGAAAAGGGGCTCACCACGTTCACGGAGTCGTTGCGGTGCTCAAGGTGGCAGTAGCTAGCTAAGGGGCGCACGGACGCGACGGGAATTCCTCGCCGAAGATGCTCCTGGCGTCAGCACGTTCGAGAGTCGTCGGAGGTAAGGCTGTAGGTCACGCGCGAGTGATTGGCGAGCACCTAGAGATTGATAAGACACAGGCGAACAAAATGGCCTGATACATAGGTCGAGGCATTCACGGGGTCGAGTTCTAGGGCTCACCAGAGTTGCGGGGGTCATCGGTTGCTCACGAGTGAAGATGTTGCCGTCCTTCTGGGATGCACGCGTGCAAGCGGAGGGTGCTGGCAGGTGCGCGAGGTGCTGGCGAGCAAATCTACGGGAGCTAGGGCAAGGGGCGCGGTCTGCTCTCGCTGAAATTTGAGCTAGAGCTCGTCGGAGCAGTGGGGGGCTCGAGAAGGAATTCGAGCAGCCCTGGGGCTCTCAGGTGCGGGAAAGTTAGGGAAAAGAGAGAGGAGAGGGAGGCGCTTAGTAGGGCGTGGTTGCAGGGAGGAATTGTTGTGGCATTTACACGAATTTACACCGGGGAATTACGACCAGAAACGGTCGGGGAGAGAGGCGTGGTCAGCGGGCGGGTGAGGACGGTGCCTGCGTGGCAGTGGGCCTCGGCGTCAGCGAGGTAAGGGGGTGCACGTGGGGTCATGGAGTCAGTGACTATGCAGGTGTGAGTTCTGGTGAGAAAATGTTTCGCGTGTTAGAGGTGAGCCGGGTGGGCTGCCGTTGGGCCAGAAGTTGGGCTAGGTAGGTTGGGCCGGTTCTTTTCTATTTTTTTCCTTCTCTGTTTCTTTTTCTTTTTCTTTTCTGATTTCTCTGTTTTGGTTTAAATCAAATGATTTCTAACCCTCTTTTTATTTCAAAACTTTTCCAAACTTTGAGTAAGTTTTTATACTGTTTTAACAGTGTATTTAGAGCCCATTTTAGAATATTTTCTTTTATTCTTTTATGGTTTATTATTTATTTAAATTAGACACTTGTCTTTATTTAAATAAGATTTTAAATATTTTTCCAATCCATATCTTTCATTATTCTTTTTAAGTTAATAGTTAACTTTTAATCCACTTTGGCAAATTCCAATTTATTATTTTCTCATGATTTAATTAATCATAAACATTAGGGATTTTGTCTCCATTTAAATATAATTTGGATATGGTTTAACCCCATATACTTTTATTTGAATAGTATTTATCTCTTTATTTTATTTGGATTTGGATTAACTTTATTCCATTTTTGTATGGATTTAATTCAAGTTTTAAATTGTCTTCTAAATAATTGAATATGGTTTAATCCATATGATTTTATTTAAATAATCTTTTACTCCCTTTTTATTATTCAATAACTTTTCATTCCATTTATTTGGACAAGATTTAATTTGGCCTTTAAATATTCCTTATTTATTTATTTCCTTCTTTATCTTATAAAATCCATATCTTTTTATTTATAGATCCAAAATATGTTGATTCCAATTTGTATAATTTTATTTAATATTTTTTATCTTTTTAATTCCCTTTAGGATTAAATTGCTCACAATTTGGTATGGATTTTAGCTAGGAACTTTATTAGCCTTGGAAATTAATTCCTTTTACCTTATTAAATTCATAAGTTTTTATCCATGGCTTCAAATTGAATGAAACCAATTTCTATGGTTTTATAATATTTTATTTATCATTTTTGATCATTTAAAAATGTTTGTTGCTGAATTTTTATATGGAACAAATCCATAGTCTTAGAGAGATATTGAAAATGATTTTCTTCCATTAGGGTTTTAGGGTTTTGGTTTAACTTTTCCAAGTGTTTAAATTTCAAGATACATTCATTGATGAATGCATTTCACTTGATTGAAATTTTGTTGAATTCTCTTTTCATTCAAATTTGTTCAAGAAGGTTTTTGATGTTTCCATTTAGAAGCAAAAAGTTTCTTTTCACCCTAAATTTCAACATTTATTTCTTTTGTTTGTTTATTTTTCACATTTCAAAATTTGGAAAATTTTGGGATGTGACAAGCTACCACTCTTAAAAGAAATCTCGTCCCGATATTTGGGAAGGCTAGAGGTTACAAGTTGGCTTCAAGACAACTAAGGTACTACCACCCTTAAAAGATTTTTGACTAGATTACATCTTGTCTTACTTGGGATCTTGATGAAACTTCTCTGGACAGTTGTTTGCATAATCTCCTTTGTCACCACACTTGAAACATGTGATACGGTTGAGGTCATCACGTATCTTCTATGGACAATATGATACATAATGAACTAGCTCTTTGCAGTTGTTGCACATCACTCGGCTAATATCCTTCTTCTTCTTTGGCATCATTGCCTCTTGTTTGTTTCCTTTGTTCTTCTTCTTTTCTGGACAATCATTGGCATAGTGTCCCATCTATTTGTAATTGAAACATTGCACTTGGCTATTGTCCTTCTTGCTGGGGTTGGGACATTTCTTCTTTTTGGGTCTCTCCAAAGCTAGTAGTTCTTGTAGTTCATGTTCTTCATATTTCACCACAAAGGTGGGAAATCTTTCTCTCTTCTTGGGGTAGCCACTAGAGATGTGACCTTCTTCTCCACATGAGTAGCAACACTTTGTGGTCACTTTGGATGTGGCCTTATGAGGCATGGTTCTGATTTTGTCTTTATCCTTCTTGGTAGAATTTGTTCCCTTATGGAGGTTTCCAAACATTTGATGCTTTCCATATTGTTTCATTTGTTGAACCATAGGATTGATGGGGAAATGGATAGGGACATGATCATTTCCTTCACATAGGAAGCAAGTAACTTGAGATGTGGGGCATTGTTTAGTTGGATGTTTCTCTTCGCAATTAGGGCATTGATCCACATGCTCTTTATAAGTGTGTTGCATGTCTCCACAAATATTGCAAGCTTGAGTTCCTTATATAATATCATCATTGATATCATTGTTGTCACAATCACTTTGGGAAAGGTTTTTTCTCATGTTGATCATTTGGTTGGTCATCCTTTGCAACAATTGGGATTGGGTTTCCAAAAACTTTTGCATGGTTGGGTCTAAACCAATGTTGTTGGCTAAAAACTGAGTTGTCACTTGATTCAACTGGGCTTGAGTTGCTAGTACTTGTTCTCTCATGTGCATCTCTTGGTTGTTGTTGTCACCATCCTTGACGTTGGAGTTTCTTGGAGAAGTCATCTGTTTAGGTTGGATTGGGATTAGAATAGGCAAAATATTTCATATAGGAAGAATTCTACTCTCACACAACAATTCACACAAGCAAGGTGCAAGCAATCACAATCAAACATTCCACTCAAACAACAAGATTCAAGCATATTTTTAGGCAACAAAATATTTTTGCTACACCACATAAGTTGGTGTGATCAATAAGTTGATCTAAACTAAACAGTAGTATGGTGGTCCAACTATAGGATTCACTTGGGATCATTTCATTCTTCTTAGTTGTTTCTTCATGAATGAGATCATGGTTTCCTTGGAAAAATTCTTGCATCTTGGTCACAAAGCTTCAAAGGTGATGATGGTTCCTTCTAAGTTGTGTTTCCTTAGTCTTCTAGTCTTGAGTTGCATTCTTGTCTCACTTGTAGTCCTTAGTGATGTCCAAGTTGAAGTCCTTGCTCATGGTGAAGTCTTTGTCCATCAAGTTTGAAAAGGATAAGATGTAGAATCAAAACCAAAAAGGTTAAGGAAAGAGTTTACAAGATTGTTTGTAAATAAGTTTGAACAAATACAACTCCTATTTTTCTAAGGGGTTTTGTCCAATCCTAGGGTTACAATCCTATAGGCAACATAGTGCTCTGATACCATCTGTAGAGGTCCCAACCTAATAAGGTAGAGATCCCTGTGTTTACAATGCTAGTCCCTAGATCAATAGCTAGCATCCACAGTTTAAGATATAATATCAAGAAACAAAGGTCATAATACAACTTTATAACCAGGAATAAAATAATTCATTATATCTTACATAGCTCATTTGGCTATCTCATTACAATGCAGCAGAAATATCTATCTAGCATGGAGTCCTTCATCTTCAAAGTGCCATAGGCAATCATGTTGGTTGTAGACTTGTAATCCTATTCAACACACTTCAATAACATCAAACAAACCTACAACATAATAAGTTACAGCCACAAGGGTCAATACATTTGAATTGTATTGGCAAGTGATACTATGGTAGAATAGTGGTATCTATCATCTATATGCATTTGGATAGGTGTAGGCTTTCTTTGCTCAAAATAGATTTTCCTTATCATTTGAAAACACTAAGTTTTTGTATGACAAATCACCCAAGGCATCTACCAATAGATATTGGTGATCCTTTAACCCTTGTTCAACCACAATTTTTTAACTTAGAAATTGGGATGAGGAGATCCTTGATAGCTTCCATGTCTTAATGCTCAAATTGTCCATTGCCGGGGACACGACTAAGTACTTAGATTTTACTCTCTCGAGAGGTGGTGCACTTTCCGCACAAGACTCGACATGCATCGAGACAAGATCTTTCAGAAGCCTTACCTTAGACCAAATGGACGCGCTCCATCCTATCACCCCTACCACCTACTGTCCATCTCGCTAAGTTACTGAAACCTATATGATCCAGGCAGAGCCCATAATGCCATGTGGCTTCACTTGAAGCTTCTCAACATTTGACATCTCAAATCTCTTTGTTCCTAGGTGGCTTTCCACAAGTGAGATACACTAGGTTGGGCCATAAATATTGGGCCCTATGTAACCACTCAACATAATCCATTCACACCATTCCACCCAGGTGATTCATTAACATAGTTGTTTTATTAAAAAATACACAAGTCATAGACTTTGTATAATATCATAACATGAATAATCCACCCTTGTTTTCTAGTAGCTAAGCTAAGCTTGGTAACATGGCAAGTTTCCTAACTTAGAATAATTTTACCAAGACATCATATAGGATATCCCATGGCATAACTTATACTTAGAAAAATTCCATGCAAGTCCTACTTATAAATATCACTAATGCATAGTCAAAATAGTAGGACAAAAAGTATGAAGCACCACTTGCCTTTTTAGTAGAGAATATAGGTTCACTCCTTGATTTTGCAATGGTCACACTCCTCAAAGTTCACTACAATTCAATCAAGCAAGGCACAATTCAAAACTATTATTCATACAATTCATCAAATAAAATAATAAAAACAAAACAATGCTAGAAATGCTTTTTATTCAAAGGAATAATTCCTTAGTGTCACAAAATATAATTTTAAAATCAAAAATTGGTTTTTATGGTCAGTAGGTTCAAAACAAATCATTTACAAAATATTTTACCTAAAAATCATTTTTAGAATAATTTTTATACTCAAAATAGGCCTAGCATTGTTTCTGCAAAAACAACCAATTTTACAGAAGCAAAATACTAAACTAAGGGCATGGTTGCAAATCTTTAATTTTTGTGAATCCATTGATATAAAATTTGTAAAATGTCGTGGGAATGACCACGGTAGATGCTGCAATCGGCAGCGAGTAGTAGAACATGGGGCAAGGGCGGCCAGCCATCTGCGGTGCGACATGAGGGCGGAGACACAAGGTTTTACCCAGGTTCGGCCCCCGGGGGGTAAAGTCCTACTCCTACTACATTGTATTATGGAGAGAGTACAAGGGGCGAGCTCGGCGGCTAGGCGGCGAGTCGTTTGGGTGTATGATGGAACGTGTCCTCTATGCATTCCCTAGGGAGGTTTATATAGGCTCACCTCGCTAGGGTTTACAGATTACAACCGAATTATGTAAGGATTCGGAGGGTCTTTGACCTAGTCCGACTGGGCCTAGCTACGCTTCTGGGCCTCCAGCTTCCAGTCGCCTGAGTCCTCGCCAAGTCTCGATCCAGTCGCCGTCCTGCAGGCCCACTCACTGGCGGCTTGGGCCAATAGGAAACGTCCTGCTGGGCATACCCCGGTAGGCATATCCACATCAGTAGTCCCCGAGGCCGTCATTGATTCGTCGCAGGCGTTTGTTGGCAGTCAGAGTATGCGGATCCAACGTGGATGCCCAGTCGGCGGCGGACTCCTGAATAAAGGAAAGAACTAGTCATTTTGTTCGTAATAACGACGACCAAACATGTCGCATCTTGGCGAGCGGGTCGGTGAATAATCAGTCATTGTCATAGTGATCAGGTCGGCGAATCGTCGATTCGCTAAAGGCAGCGAGTCGAGTAGACGAAGTTGGATCGTCAGCATGGTAAAACTAGACGTTGGGTAATCCAACGGTAATATTTGCGTAATTACCGCGTAATAACGGCTCCCGAGAATGGCAGGTAATAACCGCTATATAAGGAGAATGACGGGCGAAGAGGGAAACGCTTCCCTCACTTCCTCCGATCCTGCGCATCTTCTTTTCCCCATTCCGCGCAGCGACCAGAACGACTTAGAGCGATCCGCATCCCACGATCCTCCAGCTGATGGCTCCACCTACCGAACCATGGGGCAGATACAAATGCATGAAGGCACTGCTAAAATCCTTCTAGGAGGCAGGGATCCTCCGTGCCGGGAGATGGCGCATCCCCGCGACCGGAGAAGTAATTCCAGATCCGGGCGAAGGGGAATTTATCTGCTTCACCAGTCACCTGGAGTGAGGGCTTGGCTTCCCAACCTCCCTCTTCTTCTGGCGCTTTTGTGCCTATTATGATATCCAGCCGTCGGACCTGGGTTCGCACAGCATCGAGCAGCTCGCCATTTTCGTGGTGTTCTGCGAGTGCTACCTGGGCTGCAGGCCCTTCCCTTGTGGCAAGATCTATTCCACGGGATAATCAGCCACGAAGAGATAGGCGGCCCAATGCTAGCCACGGGCCGCTTGACTTTCTAGCTGAAATCGAAGGCATCGTTCTTCAATTTGATGCTGCCCGCCAAAGCAGCGAACGAGTGGAAGAAAAGCTGGTTCTACGTCACCGAGTCGACTCCAGGCAACGAAGTGGCACTTCCAAGGTACTCCACCGACCGAACCGAGCCGCGCCGGCTCCAGGTTACCAAACTCCCGCTGGAGCAGTGGATGGTCGTCGATGACCACTACATGTACGAGTATACGGGAAAGGACGACCCGACAAAATCCTGCCTCGTTGAGTGGAGACTCAACGACTACACCTAGGCCCTGAAGAAGATCACCCAGGCGGTGTATCTCGACGCGAAGGCCGGGGTCGCGCCTTACACCGCAATGCGCCTAGCTCCAACGGTAAGCTGTTATTCCTTTTGCACTCGCAGTCGCAGTTTGTGCATTCGCGGTTGTGCTAATGTCGTTTGATTGGTGCAGTTGTTACAAGTGGTGGAAGGGTGGCTTCCGACCGCAGACGATGAGAACTCGAGCTCGTCCGCCTAGGACGGGAGCGAGTGATCGCCGACAAGGGCGACGTCGAGAGTGACGGGGGTGGTAATGGCAACGATGAGGACGACGACCCCGTGGAGGTTGCTGCCCCCACGGTCCGCAAGACTCGTGGGCAGCACCAGCGCGAACACGAGGCCAGCAAGAGCCTCAAGGCCCATGACAATGAAGACGATGAGCTCCCTGAGCACACCTCACACACCGTGAGGCTACGCCGTCGAAAAATAATAAGCAAGCGCCTCCGAAGAAGAAGGTGAAGCCGATGAAGCCGGCGTCTCCGCCTCGGTCCGCCGGTAGCTCCGACGCTACCAGCTCGGCCGAGGAGACAGGGCGCACGCGGCCGCGGCGACTGGCGCTGCCGTCACAATGGACGAAGCGTCGCTGGCGTTGTTGCCACCGCCGTTCGCCCCAGTCACCGGTTTGGGGGCCGCTCCAGCCGCAGGGGCCTTACCGCCATGGGGCGCTCCCGCAACGATTGCCACAGAGGCTCCCACCGTGGCCTCATCTTCGAAGAAACCATCAGTTTCTTGGGCACACAATGTGTTCAAGACGGGCCTTAGTCGGAAACTGGGGCCGGAACTGGAAAAGCCGGCCAGCATCCGCACCGGCCTGCGATTTCTTCCGGTCGCCAAGTGAGTGCTCCTTGATCTTTTACCCGTCTGCTTGCTTTGTATTTTGATCAGAGAGCTTTATTGATAGAGTTGTTTCACAGGACTGGAGTTAACAAAATAGGACACCCTTCAGTGGCCAAGGTTTCGCCAGTCGCCACGGAGGTGCCAACTGATCCCTCGCGGAAGAGGAAGGGCGACGAAGTCATTGCTCCCGCCGAAGGCACCAAAAGAACAAAGGGCGATGACGTCGTCACGGTCTCTGACGAGCTGGCGACTGCCCCGAGCGAGCCTCCAACCGCAGTGGACGTAGATATGAAGGCCACGGAGGACGCGGGGTCACAGCATACGGTGCTTGCTGGCTCAATCGAGGCAGCCGAGCCGGCCTCGAGTGGCGCAGGGGCCGCAGTGGTGACATTCCCTCGCTTTGTGGCGAAGGCCTTCGCGGCGAGTGCCTCAGTGCCGCCAGCCAGCTTCCTGGGGCCGCCGGCATGGAGGTTGAAAAACGTCGTGGCCACACTCCGCTTGTATTTGTTTTGGTGGATGCGATGGAACTTCATGGCATGCTAGGTGCTTCCATCCAGGTATGTCCAGTCCCCGAGGATCTGGCCACTGAATTTCAGTGGTCGGATTCTTAATTTTTTTGGTGTTATCCAGTCCCCGAGTGCCTAGTTGCTGAATTTCACCGACTGGGCACTTAGGAATTTCGTTGTCCAGACCCCGAGTGCCTAGTCGCTGAATTTCAGCGGCTGGGAACTTAGGGATTTTGTCGTCCAGTCCCTGAGTGCCTAGTCGCTGAATTTCAGTGGCTGGGCACTTAGGAATATTTTGGTTGTTGACGCTATGGTTGTTGCACATGGCCTGCAGCGCGAATCAGCCGAGCGTCTTGCTGCGAAGTGCCGCATGGAGAAGGAGCTCGTCGCCGTCCAGGAGACGAAGAAGGAGCTTCAAGCGGCTGCGGGTGAGTATATACCTTAATTGGCGCTCGTCGCTAACTTTTCGTGGTGTTGACCGTTTTGTTCTGGAAAAAGAGAGTAGTGCGGCTGAGGTGAAGGAGGCTCGCCAAGGCCTTGTCCCGATAGGTGATTTGTCGGCGGCTCAGTCCGCTTTGAGCGTGGCGGAGAAGAGAATCGCCGATCTGGAGCGTGAGCTCAAGGAGGCGAAGGCGGAAGCAAGCTCGGCGGAAGGACGAGCCAAGGCCGCCGTCACTTCTGCCGCTGAAGAACGGAAGGTGTCTGATGCGCTTGTTGCCGGGTTGCAAAGTGATTTCTCTTCTCTTCAAAGTTTCATCACGGACCTATGCCGCCCACTGGTTGGTAAGCTTTCCTTCAGCCGACTTCCAATTGCATGTACCGCGTTGGGGTTTTGGTGCTTTGCTTACTGTTTGTTTGCGTGTTGTAGGCCGGATCACTGATAATGCGGAAGAGGCATAGTCGTATGACGCGCGACAGTGTGTGACCACCCTGGTCGACTCAGACGCGCTGTCAGCGACTTGCCTCTGGGCATACCTTTAGGTGATATCGCCCACGGAGGTGATTCCCAGCGACCTTATCGAGGTATGGCGCTACCTGGAGAAGGCCCCGTTGGTCATGGAATTCATGATGCGGTCGGCCTTCTGTCGTGGAGCAGCGACGGCGCTCAGCCTTGGGCTCGCCCACTTCCCGGATGATTTCGACCTTGATGACATCACGAGCAGTTACCCCTCATCGACGGGCTCGGTGGAGATTGCCGAGGTGTTGAAGCTGACGGACCGAGCCGTGGTATACTCCGACCGCGTTTGGGATATGGGCGCCCTTATCCCCTACCAGGAGATGGTCGTCGCCCCAATGACCCTGAGCCAAAGCACCGTGACTTGAAGGTGGAGCAACCATTCCGTGCGGCGATGGCAGGCGAGCTGACGACGTACCTGTTGAACCCTTATGTTCCTTTTATCCTCAACCGCAGGGATGGTGGCGCGTCTTCATCGAAGCCTGCGGAATAGAATGTTTTTCCATTCCGCGTTAGTATAGGATAACCATGTAACTCTCCTTGTATGCGAAACAAATTTTGCTTCTATAAAGGAATGCTCGTGTTATTTTGTCAGTCGTTTTGCGATTTGAATGTTGGTTGTGCGAGTCCCCGAGCGCGTCCGCCCTTTTTATGGGGTTTACCTTGTTTTTATATGTTTTGTGAACTATTAGTGAGTTAAGGTCGACTCTCCATGGCTCAGAAAGTCAGTCGCGTGGCGACTCCCAGGGGTGCTCTTTACTTGGCCGTTTTCCCGGGCACGAACGGGGTCGGGTCGCCGAGTCCCCGAGCGTGGTACTTGGCTATTCTAGTCGCAAGCCCAAGGTAGTTGAGGACTAAGCGCGTTATCACTACAAGGAATTTGGCTATATATGACCCTCTATTTTTGTCACAAAATCATCAGAATAGTTCGTTTATGACGATTCTATGACGATTTTGAGATCGTCGAAAGCTGGGCGTCGCAAATGAACTATAACGATGATTTTTGCAAAATCGTCATAACCGTCTATGACGATATTGGATCATCATAACCATTATGACGATCCAATATCGTCATGAGCCATCTAGCCAAGCCTGCTCAGATCCTACGTGGCTAATCCGACGTGGCAAAATTGTGAAGAAACGAGATCGTTGTAATGTGAATTCGGCCTGGTCCATTTCAATGTTCTATATGGACTGAGCCCAACAAATGAGCCTTTATTAAATGGGCCTTTGCCTTTTTGGGGCCTTTTTTCTTTTATGCCTAGGCAGTTTTAGGCCTTGGCCTTTTTCAATTTATTTAATTTTTGGGCTTCATCCTTTCCATTGTCTGTTTTTTTCTCCGGTCCATTTAGTTTATGTGCTTCAGCCTTTTTAGCTGAAATGCACACAGATCAAATGTGTTTTGGGCCTATTCTGGCCCGTTTAAGAGCCCATGTGCAAAACTTTCAATGGTACAGCAGTACATCAGCCAAGCAAGTGGAATAATGAACAAATAATACAACAGTAAAGCATCAAAACATTTTGCTGGTGCATTTGAACATTTAACCAAACATACATCTCAACTGTTGATAATCAACACAGTTAAAAAGGATTTCAAAGACCAATCACACATAGAAAGCAGAATAGACAAGCCTAGCAAGAGAACACAAGTTGATCAGCTGGAGCACTGGCCAGCAAGAGAACGGCCATGTTGTCAGCCCCCAATCCATCCCAGGGCGTTGCAACTATGAACCGCCACTGCTGGCCGCCACTGCTCCTCCATGCTACCAGCCGCCGCTGCCGGCCGTTGCTCCTTATATATGTTTTATTCTAGAACAAAAACACATGACAATTAATAAAATTGGTAAAACAGATTCTTAATAAGCATCAAAATAGATACTAGTTACTTTACAAGTATTTATTTGCAAAAAAACAAGCACTGCTCAATATCTGTTTTCATTGTGCATAATAGAATGATGCAATGGAACTACCACAATCCCTATTCATGCAAAAAGTGTACAATAAATTCTCAGACGATATCGGTAAGGTACATTCTCATAGCAACACAAGCTCAAAATTAACAGAGATGGTCATCATGGGTATAATCAAAGAAATTTACCATTAGATATGAATAACTAATGCACTCATACTTTCAAATTTTCTTGACAGCAAAATCATACATTTCAGATCCTTGCACAAATCGAGTCATTAACAATAGCAATAAGCATACATTTCATATCCTTTCACAACACAGTTAACAGATTTCTCTGTATATGACCAGGAGCATACTAACCTGTAGAGACCTCAGACCCCTAAATGAAGAGAAGACAAATTCACATGTCTTCCCATTCCATGCCGACCAACTACCGGTACAGCTCCACGACCTTGGACTATATGCAACAGAACCTGAGAAACCGAATTTGATCTTAGATATGAAAGGACCCGGGATACCAAATTGATCTCAGAAATAAAGGCAGAAGAATCTTTCTATTTGATAGCAGTAGTTTCTATTTAAGCTATGTACATTTTTGTCCGGGAGAGTACTTTATATTAGATAGCAATAGTTTCTATTTAAAACAAATTTTTGTGTCATAAGGCAATAGCTATAGTACTTTATCTGGCTGAACCTACTGACCCAGTTCCGATCAGTACAAGCTATGATTCATATTGAGGGAAATATGGAACCAACAAATTACAGATCGGTTTGGTTCTCCATGTCATATGTTTATTCCTGAAAACCATTTGCTACTCTAGTCTTTGATGGAGTACAGAAACATGGAATAAATAAAACGCAGCTTACCTAACAAAGATAATTATCCCTTGAAAATCCATCCTATATCCATCTACCGGCCAGTAGCTATGGCGCTGCTGTGGAGAAGAACAAAAATAGCAAGGATAAACAACTATCTGCAATAAAACTAGTTGCACAAGTAATACACAATGAATTTGGAACATCAGTAGATTTAGTAAACTAACTGACCATAGAATTGCACAAGATTTAATTGCCCTAGAACTATAAAATGCAGCACGACTTATGAAATTCAGAAACCAAGCTTGATAAACTATAGTGTATAGATACAGTTAAGCATGTATATACACACACTTCAGCTAGTTTGAGCACCCACTAACATTTGAAGCAAGAAGAACAAATAATTTCTAGAACTATCAATTTGAGCACCCAAATACTAACACAACAATTGACTTCCAGAACTATCAAACCCTAATCCCAATCAAGAACAAAACTATCTCTTCCAACAAAACAAATAAAAAACACACTGTTCCATCTAATTAACTAGCCCCCAATATGTACATGTTCAACAAATTCATGACTTGGGATTGAATTAGTAGACGAACACATGCAGAATAACCCCCTGATACAACTACCTACAACTTTCACATGCAGAACAGGAGCCTCCTTGGCTCCTTGCTAGGAAGCGGGAGAGGTAGGCGATGGTGTCCCGCAGACCGGTCCGGCGTTGTCGCTGCTCCTCTGTGTGGATGCCAAGGTCAGAGATGAATATTCTCCTGCAAATTCAAACAACACGAGGTTATGAAGAGAATCAAACTTTGTGCATATGAATAGCTACATCAAACAGAGTGGAACAATGTGGTACTCAGTGCATCATTAATTTTGGAAAGGCTTGAGAAAAGCAAAGTGACAGAGCACCAGACCATGAAAATATTAGTGCACCAGACAAAACTATGAACAACGCATGAGCCGCTACTATAAGACGGCAAGAAGTATCACGAGGATCTAAGAGTCCACGGATAACATAGTTCTCACATAGAATTTTTAAAGCATTCAAAATATGTTGCTTATTGTTTCCTTAAGCGAACACATCATTCCAGGTCCAAGACCATCAAGTCCTCCTATAATCCCCAACAGTACAGATAAATTCAGGAGACACACTGTCATGGTCACCATGTACAGTCCCCCAAATAATATATAACGATTGATGTAACTACCAA
Source organism: Avena atlantica (assembly GCA_910589765.1). Classification (NCBI taxonomy): domain Eukaryota; kingdom Viridiplantae; phylum Streptophyta; class Magnoliopsida; order Poales; family Poaceae; genus Avena; species Avena atlantica. The sequence goes on from OU342736.1 coordinate 240,285,143, forward strand.
TGGTAGAACATACCAAGGATAAGTGTAAGCAGAATTGAGATATATTTGTACAAGGAAATCATAGGTACCAATCCAGAACAAGGTAACATCGTAATTGTGTCGAAGTAACAGTACCAGGGTTGGACAGAGAGGCGCCATCTCACCGTCAAGCAAGAACACCACCGGTCTACGACTTCGCCGTCAGTGCTGAAGACTAGCAGAAGTCTCCAGGGGAGCATCCAAGACCGGGGCAGACCTGCCGGCAGCTAGAGCACGCCATGACCAAGAACCCTAGGTTTCGGTACACACCAGCATCCATGTAATGGATAACTGCAAGCCTGCAACCCGTTGGCAAGCCAACCATAACAAAAGCTGAAGCATATAAACACTAGTGAGTAGTATGACCAAAATAAATAGAGGCTAGTGCAAGCACACTATCACCGCTAAATTAGTTTTCCTATGTATAGCAATCTATGCATAATCAGGAAAAACATATAAGCTATGAAATAGAAAATATATAAGTTACAACACTACTGCCTATGCATAACAATTAGCAAGTATTATTGACTGGAATGGATTTATCTCCCCCATACATGCATGCTTTTCTCTACTGTCTATTCACAGATTCAGTTTAATGGGAAAAACAAAAGACTTTTGGAAAGAATACATGCAGGACATTGCACATGTTTAATGCACAAATTGCAATTAGCAATACATGTTTAATACACCGTACTTTTAGAAAGAATACATGCAGGACATTGGACATGTTTAATACACCGGACATTGGACAATATATGTTTAATGCACAATTAGCAATCAGATTTCAAATATCTCGGGGAGAACAATTATATGAACACAACATTAACATAGCTTGAGGAGACACCAACACCGGCAGAACACTAAATAATCAATTATGGTGCCTAAAAATTACATGATCAATCAAAACTAACTACAAGCTCACTGGTAGAACAATTACATGTCCAACTAACTAGGAACTGCAATAGAACAAAATTTCTCTATTACATAAATAATGACCATCCAAATAGAGGGGATTAGGGCAAGATGAAGACCTCGTCCTTGTCCCTGTCTACCGTAAAACCCTAGTGGGTGTCGTTGTCTAGGTTCATGGTCGAGCTCCGAATGGATGATGATGTTGTCCAGGTTCCCCACGGAAATTGGCCTCATCCTCGCCGAGATCCGAGTCCCTCTGCACTAGAAATCAAAGAAAAGGGTCAAAGTTGATATTCGAGTCCCTCTGGATCGGAAACCTAGCCAGGAGGACAGGGGAGGGGTACCTGCGTCATGGTCGTCCTTGTTCCCAGCGAGCACCTCGGAGGAAACGTCCAGGACAGATCCCATACGCTGCGCTGGCCGTCGTCTCCTCTGCTGGTCGGTCCTGCGTGCGAGCAAACCAAAGCAAATGATTCGAAAGGGAAGCAGCACGACACCGTCCTCCTTGGCCGCCGCAATCCCTCGGGTAGGCACCCTCACGCTCCATGATTCCGAGATGGCGGCGAGGAAAGATGAGGAAGCGGGCGAGGCGGAGGCCGTCGAGGGTCACCACTCCTGCGTGTTGGGGAACATGCGGGCACCAAGGATGAGCTGGCTCCACACCTTGCAGACGCCGAAGGAGGAGTCACGCCAGGGTTGAGGACCTTGAGGAATAGGTAGAGGAAGAGGTCGCCGACCTTGAGGACAGGGGTGGCCTCTCGTCGCTCTCCATGTCCATCCAGCAGCCCAGGCCCAGCCGATGGTAGTTCGTTGGGAGGGCGGAGGAGATCAGGTGAGGATGGAGGGGATCAGGGCGCCGCTATAAGTGGAGGGATCAGGGCGTGGAGGGGATTAGGGCGTGGGATCTCGTTGCTCTCCATGGCCACGGACCTGGGGTCGATCCGCTAAGGGAGGAGAAGGGGAATGGAGATGGGCGTGGTGTGGCGGCGGGGAAGAGATAAGGGTTAGGGTTAGTCATGGCGGCGGGGGATCTGGCTGTGCGCCAAAATATTCGCTGAGTGTGCGCGCGATGATGAAATATTCGCCGCGTGTGCGCGCTATGCATGCCAGGTCATCGATCCATACCAAATTTCCACTGTGCATCATCCCATCCGTTTATTATGTTCACATCCTACGATTGACATAGTCTTTCTATTATATCTTGATCTGTCTAGCAATTATGACGATTTTGTCTATAGAAATTACGACGTTTTTCACAAGTTTGTCATAGTTTATTAAGGATTTAGCCCTCCCAAACAACTTGCAACCATCTGGTGTAGAATCTTCATAAATCTATGACGATTTCATTCACGGTCACTACCAAAACGTCATAGGCTGACACATTCCTTGTAGTGTATGTTAGGTGTGTCACTCCTGCCTGATCCGTAAGATCAGTGGCATGGCGAGTCCTGGGCGCGCTCTCATACTTGGCGTTTTTCCCTAGCCGCTCCTCTTTGGTCTGGTGTCAGTCCCCGAGCGTGTTACTTTGTCGTTCGAGTCGCTGCACCGAGTATGCGGAGGACTTGGTCGCTGTGGGGAGCGAGTGCAGTTGTCTTGGTTTGGGGAGCCAGTCGAGCTAGGCGACTCCAATGGGGCTCCGAGTTAGCTTTTTTCGTGGACGGTACGAGGCCTGAGTTTTCCCAGTGCCCTCGTACCGCACTACTTGGCCATGTCGGTCGCTTTACGAAAGGTTGACTTCTGCGAATAGCGTAACGCTGTTATTATGAGTGCGAGTGGCACAAGACACGGAGAGTAGACGCAATTTGCGGTAACCAGTCTGTTTTATTTCATAGCGGGTAGGGGTATATGTCTAGAGTTCTAGGAGTAGAACTTCCGTAGGAGGTTTACATTCAATGGCCGCTTGACGTCGAGTTTTCCATCGCCTCGGATGTCGGTGAGGTAGTAAGCGTCGTTGCCCAGGACTCGCCCGATGGCGAATGGTCCCTCCCAAGGGGGTGAGAGCTTGTGCATTCCTTCCTTGTCCTAGATTAGGCGCAGTACTAGGTCGCCTTCCTGGAAAGTGCGAGTCCGTAATCGTCGGCTGTGGTAGCGGCGTAGCCCTTGCTGGTAGATGGAGGTGCGGGAGTGTAACACCCTCAGAATCGGACCTATGCAAGTTTGAGCAAAATTCGCCAAACCCGCATAGAAACGATTCAAAGGTGCCCACCAGGCACTTTCGTGCGGGTGGAAAACGAAGTAATAACATTACACAACAGTCCTCGATGGGACCCACAGAACAGATATATATACAGCAGCGACTCAATGAGTCAAGATACAGATATAACATACAAAGATCCAAATCACCTTGAAAACGATAGAGCGTCCATCTACGGACAAGATGCAAATGGGGCTAAGAGCCCTGAAGAATAACCAATGGCGTCCATAACCCTGCCCAGGCCAAGCCGGAAGGGTAACCCTGCTAACGGCGTCGATCTCAAAACCTGCTTAAACAAAAGGGGTGCCGACAAAGGGCAAAGCAGAAAAACAAAGAAGGAGCGTCAGTACTGAGGCCAGTACACGGCGAGGCTAGAATTCGGCGGTCCCCGCCTACATAGGTATGGTGGACTGAAGCGGCAGCGGCAGCATGCACTAAACAACCTATAGAGACTCGATACGACTGGCGGCAAACAGAGAGGCGTAAGATGGACCTATCCGGATCCAACCTGAAGCTAACACCAATCAAACCCATCCTGGTGTTTCCCCCTCGAGACCAATCGAGGAAGTCAACCGAGGAACCCACACAGTTGGCAGTTTTATTTATTCAGTTATCGTTGCAGTAATTACTAGTCAGGTATAGATAATCATCCTGATAAAATAAGCAGTGGTCACTTTTAGTTAACCATTCCGTGATAGTTGCAACAATTACTAATCAGTTACAGATAGCATGAGATAATCCCAAAAACCCAGCAGTTGTTGGTACTTTTATTCAGCCATTCCGTTGTAGTTGCAATATTTACTAGTCAGGTACAATGGTCGCTGGCGACGACCCAAACAAGCAATTGTGGGCAGTATTAATTAGCCATTCCATTATAGTGAAGCTGATTACTAGTCATCATAAAGTCAAATTTATAGCGATAAACTTTAGTTATGCTTGTCTATGATCGAGATACTGTGCTCCAAGTCGTCCATATCCGCGGACACGGCTTTCAGAAAGTTTTACGCGGCCGGGGTGCACCAATAGCAACACACACTCGATCAACCTCGGAAAAACCAAATCAAAACCCAACGAGGCTTTCACGACAAAGCAATCACAGGATTCAGAAATATTTCAGGGGGCCACCCCTGGGAGTATACCCGCAACGAAGTAAGCTAGCTCCGAGACGGACCCCAAAGTTTGTGGGGCCGGCGGTAAACGACAGCAGATCCCCAAACGGGGACTGTCGATACCACGTAAACGGGTCACAGATCCTAAACAGTACAGTGTGCAGTACCTCGCACAATCGTAAATAAAGCAGTAAAACATGGCATAAGTACAGGATAGTAATAAAGCCCCAAACTAGTTCGTGGCCCCAAGAAATAAGACGGAATCAAGCTCTGGCTCAGGGGGGTCCCATATACCTCCCGGATGTGGATAGCGCGATAAATCAAGGAACAGGTATCAAGTACTCGGGGTCTTACGGGACACAAGTGGGCGTTCGGAAACCAAATATTATCTATCACCCACCGATGCCTCTGCTTATTCAATTTTAGTTGTTAAACAGGAATGAAAGTGTGCGATAAGTAAAACTAGACTCATCTCCAACAACAACATGCGGCAATACATCAGCAACTGTGACATTTGACGACACACATCAGCACTTGAGCAAGCAACTACGACGCGCAAGTCCAACTATCTACCAAACAACAGGTAATAGGGTGTGTCCAAGGCAATATAGGCTGCAGGGGATATCACGGGTACGAAAACTAGAGCATCGCAACACAGATAGCAATAGATCAACAGGAGGGAATAAAGACTATAAAAGTAAGATAGGTAGAAAGGGGGAGATGCTCGCCTGAAAACATTGTCGAAGGTTTTCCCCGAAGATCGGGGCGAAGCTCACATCAACTCAACGGCCTTATCCGCGAAGAAGCAAAACACTAGAAGAAACACCGGATGCAATATTTAATACACGGCAGAAGATCGGCATGATGCATGCATGATGTATGGCATGGCAAGGTGCGATGCAATTAGGGCATATTAAGCGGAACCGGGGTCCCGACAATTAATTAGATGTTGCATGTTATTTAGAACCCCCGCAAATTATATGTTGTTTAGCATGCAACAGATGGAACCGGTTCGCTACACATGTTTAAACGAGGCCGATATGGGACTAGATCTGCCCGCATATGGGCCCCATATTTAATTATGAGGTGAATCGGCATAAGGCCCCCAAACCACAGATATGCATGCGAGATGACAATTCAATATGCAACAAGTTGTTATTATGTTATAAAATAGGGTTCGGAAAAGGGGTCACACATTGGGGTCTCGACGATCTTGGGGTTCCGGGGGTTCAGGGTTCGACAGGGTCGTTCTCGGCTCCGGGGTAGGTCTTGGCGCATCCGGGTGCGGGACTTGGGGTAATGTCGACGGTCAGGCGTTCAGGGGGAAGTTCTCGGTGTCCCTTGTAGGTGACCTGCGGCTTCGGGGTCTGCAGGGTCTCGACGGAGTTTGGTCTTCGGCATCCGAACAGGCTTCTTGAATTCCGTGAAGGAGATCTTGTCGCGCGATGTCCGGGGTAGACGAGCTTGGCGTTTTCGCATCGGCGATCTTGGCGGTCATCGTGTTCGGCGCCGATGGTTCTTCGGGTTGATTTTCTTGTCGAAGACGAACTTGTGAAGCTAATTACAGCGTCAGAGCAGATCTTGTTGAGCCATGGGCCCTCTCTGTTACAACGGTCTAGCAACAAATACAGACACGAGGTAGAGGTACTGCGTTCACTGACGAGCTCGCTGGCAGAGAAGGCATAGGCCGCACGGGCGAGGAAACCGTCGGCGCGGAAGCTTGATGGTGCCACGGGGTCCATGCCGACGAGGTCGACGGCCGGAGGAGCGGCGAGGCCTGGTCGAGGGGGTCCGAGGGCCGGCGGGCCGGTGGAGACGTCCGGCGAGGCGGGGAGCTCCGGGCAGGAGGTCGACGGCGACGGGCCGCAGGCACGGGGGCGAGGGGGTCCGCGAGGCGGGGCGCGAAGGTGGGCTGGGCGCGGCCGCTGCAGAGAGAGCGGGGCCGCGCCGGCGGCGTGCCGGGCCAGGCGGCGGCGGACGGGAGCAGAGGGTCGCGGGCGGCGGGGTCGTGCCGGCGCAGAGGGGTCGGCGGCGAACGGCGGGGTCCGCCGGCGACGAGGGAGGAGCGGCCTCCGGCGAGCGGAGCGCGCGGCGGCCTGGTCGGGGGCCGGCGGGGTGTGTGCGGCGGGGCGAGCTCGCAGGCTCCGGCGCGGGGCGACGACCAGGCGAGCAGGGACGGGGGCCGCGGAGGGGCGGTGGTTGCGGCGCGGAGGTGCGCGTGTCGGGGCGGGACAGGCGGCCGCGGGAGCTTGAGGGTAGGGGGGAGATGAGGGCGGCTACCGACGGCGGTCAGCGGAGGGGGGACCGAGCGGTGAGCGCGGGGAGAGAGAGAGAGGGCCGGCGGTTGCGGTGGCTGCGGGGCGGGCGCCGCGCGGAAGGAGGTGGGGAGGGGAGGAAGAGGCGTGGGGAGGAAGAAGAGGTGGGGCCGGGGCTGCGTGGGCCAGGGCGGTGAGGGGGTTCGGTGTGGGGCAAGGGGCGGCTGGGGTTGTTGACCGCGGGGAGAGGGAGGGAGGCTGACGCGGGGGCCCGGGGTCGGGTGGGGGCCAGCGGCCAGAGGCCCAGGGCGCGGGTGAGGAGCGTGCTGGCGTGCAGAGGGTGGGTCCCGCGGGGCGGACCGGGTCCAGGGGGAGCGGGGGGACTGGCGGTCGGGGCCCGCGCGGTAGGGAGAGAGCAGCTGGGGGTGTGCGTGCGTGTGGCTTGTGTGCTGTGAGAGGTGAGTGGGTTAGAGGGAGAGAGAGAGGAGAGAAAGAGGGGTGAGGGTGACGTGGCGTGGTGTGAGTGGTTGAGGGATAGGGAGAGGGGTGAGGTGGCAGCGCGTGATAGGTAGGAGTGATGTGGAGTCTGGGGTGGGTAGGAAGCTGGGTAGTCTTAGGATTTTAGGAGTTGGACCGATTTGGTTTTTCTGGGGTGGTCGTTCGGGTCGCTTCGGCCCGTCCGACTGCCTCACTAAAATAATTATAATTTTTATTTGTTTTAATAACTCCGTTTGCAAACCGATAGCGGCAAAACAAAATACTCCGGAGCCCCGGGTTTGGCGTTAGAATAAAGATGAGGCGTTTTAGAAAACAAAACGGCTTTGCGAAAATAGTTTTTGACAAACAACATATGATGATGACGATGCAATGCACAAATTCAACGCGATTTTCTAGTAGTGGTTTTGCGGGATGCCACAATTCGACACCACTAACAATGGATCTCGCCCTCGAGATCCGCCTCATGGTACCGGAAGGAAGGTCGGCGAACGGCATCTCCTTGCTTCGTGTAGATCCTCGCGACACCACTAACAATGGTTCATCCTCCATCTGGAAATCGGCGACACCACCAACAAAGGGTCGTTGCTCCTGAACGTCGAGGGAACACTCCGGAGAAACAAAGGACGAAGATAGAGGCATCAAACGATAAGGCCACCCTAACTTCCGTTAGAAGAGGGAAAAGTTACATTGATCCACCAGTTCGATGTACAGAGCGAACAGTAAGAGTCGGGTAGGGTGATCAGTCCATCCCGGACCCAAACTATCAACTCTATACATGGGTAGGTGAATCAGGCAACTCAACTCTCGAGATTTAGACTGAAGATCTTCATAGGCGGTATCCGGAACAAAGGGATGATGCCAGCAAAAATCGTATGAAAGACACAATGAGTAGGTTCCGCGATGGTTCCGTTGGCATGAACAACACATGCTCAAGGTATACTCCAACTCCACCAATGCTCGTCCTTCTCATATGTTTTCAACGACACTGATATCCAGCAAGGAACACACATAGATAAAGAGCTCAAGAACAACAGATTGGAGGAAGGGCACAACAGACAAGTTGCAGATTGATGATCGTAGCACCTCCGTTACCAAAGGGAGAAAGCGAAACCCTGAAGGTACGACGGAAACCCAACCACGAGAAATCCTGGACTCGAAGAAAAGATAAGAGAGTAGGTTCAAAACACGTCGAGATAAAAGGAGAATAGCAGAGGGGTAAGGAGTAAAATCAGACCTAACCAGAACTATCCAACCGATTTTGCAAAATAGTTTTGACACTCTAATTCGGCCGTTAGCTAGGTTATCCTACAGGCTGGACTTGTGGGGTATCGCAACTGCTGAGCTCTGATACCACTCTGTAACACCCTCAGAATCGGACCTATGCAAGTTTGAGCAAAATTCGCCAAACCCGCATAGAAACGATTCAAAGGTGCCCACCAGGCACTTTCGTGCGGGTGGAAAACGAAGTAATAACATTACACAACAGTCCTCGATGGGACCCACAGAACAGATATATATACAGCAGCGACTCAATGAGTCAAGATACAGATATAACATACAAAGATCCAAATCACCTTGAAAACGATAGAGCGTCCAGCTACGGACAAGATGCAAATGGGGCTAAGAGCCCTGAAGAATAACCAATGGCGTCCATAACCCTGCCCAGGCCAAGCCGGAAGGGTAACCCTGCTAACGGCGTCGATCTCAAAACCTGCTTAAACAAAAGGGGTGCCGACAAAGGGCAAAGCAGAAAAACAAAGAAGGAGCGTCAGTACTGAGGCCAGTACACGGCGAGGCTAGAATTCGGCGGTCCCCGCCTACATAGGTATGGTGGACTGAAGCGGCAGCGGCAGCATGCACTAAACAACCTATAGAGACTCGATACGACTGGCGGCAAACAGAGAGGGGTAAGATGGACCTAACCGGATCCAACCTGAAGCTAACACCAATCGAACCCATCCTGGTGTTTCCCCCTCGAGACCAATCGAGGAAGTCAACCGAGGAACCCACACAGTTGGCAGTTTTATTTATTCAGTTATCGTTGCAGTAATTACTAGTCAGGTATAGATAATCATCCTGATAAAATAAGCAGTGGTCACTTTTAGTTAACCATTCCGTGATAGTTGCAACAATTACTAATCAGTTACAGATAGCATGAGATAATCCCAAAAACCCAGCAGTTGTTGGTACTTTTATTCAGCCATTCCGTTGTAGTTGCAATATTTACTAGTCAGGTACAATGGTCGCTGGCGACGACCCAAACAAGCAATTGTGGCAGTATTAATTAGCCATTCCATTATAGTGAAGCTGATTACTAGTCATCATAAAGTCAAATTTATAGCGATAAACTTTAGTTATGCTTGTCTATGATCGAGATACTGTGCTCCAAGTCGTCCATATCCGCGGACACGGCTTTCAGAAAGTTTTACGCGGCCGGGGTGCACCAATAGCAACACACACTCGATCAACCTCGGAAAAACCAAATCAAAACCCAACGAGGCTTTCACGACAAAGCAATCACAGGATTCAGAAATATTTCAGGGGGCCACCCCTGGGAGTATACCCGCAACGAAGTAAGCTAGCTCCGAGACGGACCCCAAAGTTTGTGGGGCCGGCGGTAAACGACAGCAGATCCCCAAACGGGGACTGTCGATACCACGTAAACGGGTCACAGATCCTAAACAGTACAGTGTGCAGTACCTCGCACAATCGTAAATAAAGCAGTAAAACATGGCATAAGTACAGGATAGTAATAAAGCCCCAAACTAGTTCGTGGCCCCAAGAAATAAGACGGAATCAAGCTCTGGCTCAGGGGGGTCCCATATACCTCCCGGATGTGGATAGCGCGATAAATCAAGGAACAGGTATCAAGTACTCGGGTCTTACGGGACACAAGTGGGCGTTCGGAAACCAAATATTATCTATCACCCACCGATGCCTCTGCTTATTCAATTTTAGTTGTTAAACAGGAATGAAAGTGTGCGATAAGTAAAACTAGACTCATCTCCAACAACAACATGCGGCAATACATCAGCAACTGTGACATTTGACGACACACATCAGCACTTGAGCAAGCAACTACGACGCGCAAGTCCAACTATCTACCAAACAACAGGTAATAGGGTGTGTCCAAGGCAATATAGGCTGCAGGGGATATCACGGGTACGAAAACTAGAGCATCGCAACACAGATAGCAATAGATCAACAGGAGGGAATAAAGACTATAAAAGTAAGATAGGTAGAAAGGGGGAGATGCTCGCCTGAAAACATTGTCGAAGGTTTTCCCCGAAGATCGGGGCGAAGCTCACATCAACTCAACGGCCTTATCCGCGAAGAAGCAAAACACTAGAAGAAACACCGGATGCAATATTTAATACACGACAGAAGATCGGCATGATGCATGCATGATGTATGGCATGGCAAGGTGCGATGCAATTAGGGCATATTAAGCGGAACCGGGGTCCCGACAATTAATTAGATGTTGCATGTTATTTAGAACCCCCGCAAATTATATGTTGTTTAGCATGCAACAGATGGAACCGGTTCGCTACACATGTTTAAACGAGGCCGATATGGGACTAGATCTGCCCGCATATGGGCCCCATATTTAATTATGAGGTGAATCGGCATAAGGCCCCCAAACCACAGATATGCATGCGAGATGACAATTCAATATGCAACAAGTTGTTATTATGTTATAAAATAGGGTTCGGAAAAGGGGTCACACATTGGGGTCTCGACGATCTTGGGGTTCCGGGGGTTCAGGGTTCGACAGGGTCGTTCTCGGCTCCGGGGTAGGTCTTGGCGCATCCGGGTGCGGGACTTGGGGTAATGTCGACGGTCAGGCGTTCAGGGGGAAGTTCTCGGTGTCCCTTGTAGGTGACCTGCGGCTTCGGGGTCTGCAGGGTCTCGACGTAGTTTGGTCTTCGGCATCCGAACAGGCTTCTTGAATTCCGTGAAGGAGATCTTGTCGCGCGATGTCCGGGGTAGACGAGCTTGGCGTTTTCGCATCGGCGATCTTGGCGGTCATCGTGTTCGGCGCCGATGGTTCTTCGGGTTGATTTTCTTGTCGAAGACGAACTTGTGAAGCTAATTACAGCGTCAGAGCAGATCTTGTTGAGCCATGGGCCCTCTCTGTTACAACGGTCTAGCAACAAATACAGACACGAGGTAGAGGTACTGCGTTCACTGACGAGCTCGCTGGCAGAGAAGGCATAGGCCGCACGGGCGAGGAAACCGTCGGCGCGGAAGCTTGATGGTGCCACGGGGTCCATGCCGACGAGGTCGACGGCCGGAGGAGCGGCGAGGCCTGGTCGAGGGGGTCCGAGGGCCGGCGGGCCGGTGGAGACGTCCGGCGAGGCGGGGAGCTCCGGGCAGGAGGTCGACGGCGACGGGCCGCAGGCACGGGGGCGAGGGGGTCCGCGAGGCGGGGCGCGACGGTGGGCTGGGCGCGGCCGCTGCAGAGAGAGCGGGGCCGCGCCGGCGGCGTGCCGGGCCAGGCGGCGGCGGATGGGAGCAGAGGGTCGCGGGCGGCGGGGTCGTGCCGGCGCAGAGGGGTCGGCGGCGAACGGCGGGGTCCGCCGGCGACGAGGGAGGAGCGGCCTCCGGCGAGCGGAGCGCGCGGCGGCCTGGTCGGGGGCCGGCGGGGTGTGTGCGGCGGTGCGAGCTCGCAGGCTCCGGCGCGGGGCGGCGACCAGGCGAGCAGGGACGGGGGCTGCGGAGGGGCGGTGGTTGCGGCGCGGAGGTGCGCGTGTCGGGGCGGGACAGGCGGCCGCGGGAGCTTGAGGGTAGGGGGGAGATGAGGGCAGCTACCGACGGCGGTCAGCGGAGGGGGGACCGAGCGGTGAGCGCGGGGAGAGAGAGAGAGGGCCGGCGGTTGCGGTGGCTGCGGGGCGGGCGCCGCGCGGAAGGAGGTGGGGAGGGGAGGAAGAGGCGTGGGGAGGAAGAAGAGGTGGGGCCGGGGCTGCGTGGGCCAGGGCGGTGAGGGGGGTTCGGTGTGGGGCAAGGGGCGGCTGGGGTTGTTGACCGCGGGGAGAGGGAGGGAGGCTGACGCGGGGGCCGGGGTCGGGTGGGGGCCAGCGGCCAGAGGCCCAGGGCGCGGGTGAGGAGCGTGCTGGCGTGCAGAGGGTGGGTCCCGCGGGGCGGACCGGGTCCAGGGGGAGCGGGGGGACTGGCGGTCGGAGCCCGCGCGGTAGGGAGAGAGCAGCTGGAGGTGTGCGTGCGTGTGGCTTGTGTGCTGTGAGAGGTGAGTGGGTTAGAGGGAGAGAGAGAGGAGAGAAAGAGGGGTGAGGGTGACGTGGCGTGGTGTGAGTGGTTGAGGGATAGGGAGAGGGGTGAGGTGGCAGCGCGTGATAGGTAGGAGTGATGTGGAGTCTGGGGTGGGTAGGAAGCTGGGTAGTCTTAGGATTTTAGGAGTTGGACCGATTTGGTTTTTCTGGGGTGGTCGTTCGGGTCGCTTCAGCCCGTCCGACTGCCTCACTAAAATAATTATAATTTTTATTTGTTTTAATAACTCCGTTTGCAAACCGATAGCGGCAAAACAAAATACTCCGGAGCCCCGGGTTTGGCGTTAGAATAAAGATGAGGCGTTTTAGAAAACAAAACGGCTTTGCGAAAATAGTTTTTGACAAACAACATATGATGATGACGATGCAATGCACAAATTCAACGCGATTTTCTAGTAGTGGTTTTGCGGGATGCCACAGGGAGCGAGCTTGGTCGCGTGCTTCGTCGAGCTGATCGACTCCGTCTTGTCGTGCGAGCTCGTTGTTGGCCTCCGTGTAGTTGACCACCCTAGGTGAATCGTGCTCGAGGCCGGTTGGCATGACTGCTTCAACAACGTACAACATGAAGAAGGGGGTGAACCCTGTCGACCTGTTGACGGAGGTGCGGATGCCCCAGATGACAAAAGGGAGTTCTTCGACCCAGCACCCGGTGGTACGCTCGAGTGGGACTTGTAGCCGTGGCTTCAGGCCATGGAGGATGCTTTGATTGGCGTGTTCCGCCTGGCCACTGGACTTCGGGTGGGCAACTGAGGAGAGGTCGAATTGGATGCTGTGCTCCTCGCAGAACTCGGCCATGGCTCCCTTGGCGAAGTTGGTGCCGTTGTCCGTGATGATGTTGTTTGGGAACACGTAGCAATAGATGAGCTCGCGTAGGAACTTTGTAGCGGTCTTCCCGTCGCACTTGCGGACTAGCTTAGCCTCCACCCATTTTGTGAATTTGTCGACTGCGACTAGGAAGTGGGTGAAGCCAGAGGGGGCCTTCTTGAAGGGGCCTACCATGTCCATGCCCCACACGGCGAACGTCCAGGTGATGGGGATTGTCTTGAGCGCCGAGCTCAGCACGTGAGTCTGGTTGACGTATTCCTGGCATCCGACGCACCGCTGGACAATGTCAATAGCGTCTGTGTGCGCGATGATCCAGTAGAAGCCGTGTCACATGGCCTTTGCGACTAGAGAGCGGGCGCCGGCGTGATGGCCGCAGTCGCTGGAGTGGATGTATTGGAGGATTTTGTGTCCTTCAGCGGGTTGGACGCAGCGTTGGAACACGACGGTCACGCTGCACTTGTGGAGTTCGCCGTTGATGATGACGAAGGATTTGCATCAGCGTGCTATCATTCGGGCCTCCGTTTCGTCTGTGGGTAGGGTGCCTCCCTCCAGGTAAGCGATGTATGGCGCGGTCCAGTCGCTTGGCTCGGCGATTAGTGCGACCAGGGTTGCTTCTGGTTGCAGCGGAATTCCGATGTCGATCTCCCTTGGGGGAGAGACGGAGGGCTTGGTGATAGTGTCGAGGAAGACGCCGGCGGGTGGTGCGAGTCGAGCCGAGCTAATGCGAGAGAGTGCGTCGGCCTCCTCATTCTTTCGCCTGTCGATCCACTTGATGGAGTAGCCTGCGAAGTGTCCTCCTTGCTGGTCCACTACTTGGCGGTATGCCGCCATGGTGGGGGAGACGGCGTCGCAGGTGCCGACGACTTGCCCGGCGACGAGGTCAGAGTCTCCGTAGCAACGCGGGAGATTTATATTCATCTACTTGGCTGCCCTCATGTCGTGGAGTAGCGCCTCGTACTCGGCCATGTTGTTGGTGCAGGGGGTGAAGTCGAGGTAGAGGACGTAGCGGATCTTGTCGCCCTTTGGAGATGTTAGCACGATCCCCGCTCCTGGACCGTCCGCATTCTTGGAGCCATAATAGTGTAGGCTCCATTAATGGAGGTATGGCAGCTTCTATGGCTGTTGGGCCTCCTCCCAGTCGGCGGGGAAGTCTGCGAGAGCCTGTGACTTGATCGCCTTGCCAGTCTCGTACTTGATGTTGTGGACGCCGATCTCGACGTCCCACTTGGCGACTCGCACGGTCGCCTCGCGGTTGCGGATGATGCCCTGAAACGGTGCTGAGGGGACGACCGTTATTGGGTGCTCCTGGAAGTATTGCGGCAGTCGCCGCTGTACTCTGAAGACCGCGTATACGAATTTCTAGTAATGTGGGTAGCGCTGGCGCGACTCGGTAAGGACTTCGCTGATGTAGTATACGGGTCGCTGCACCGGGCGTTCCTTCCCTTCCTCTGGCTGTTCGACGACCATGACGACGCTGACGACGCGCTCGGAAGCCGCGACGTAGACCAGCATGGGATCCTTGTCGACGGGCGCGACAAGTAGTGGTGCTGTGAGCAACACCTCCTTGAGAGCATGGAGCGCGTCGTATGCCTCCTTCTACCACTGGAAGGTGGGGTTCTTGCGCATTAGGCGATAGAGGGGCATCGCCTTCTCGCCTAGACGGGGGATGAAGCGACTGTGAACCGCCACTCGCCAGGCCAGCTTCTGGACGTCGCGCAGGCACTCGAGTTTTCCGAGTCGGGCGATCGTGTTGATCTTGGCGGGGTTCGCCTCGATCCCGCGCTTGGAGACGACGTATCCCAGTAGCTGTCCAGTAGGTACACCGAAGGTGAACTTTCCTGGGTTTAGCTTTATCTTGTACCATCGCAGGTTGGTGAAGGTTTCCGCTAGGTCGGCGAGTAGATCGCCCTGGCGAGTGGATTTCACCACCACGTCGTCGATGTAGACATGGATATTGCGGCCAATTTGGCTCGCAAGGCACTCCTGCATGCACCTCTGGTAGGTCGCCCCGACGTTTTTGAGGCCGAAGGTCATGGCAGTGTAGCAGAAGGTTCCGAATGGCATGATGAACGCCGTATTCTCTTCGTCCTCGACGGCCATTTTGATCTGGTTGTACCCAGAATAGGCGTCGAGGAAGCATAGCGACTCCGAGCCCGCGGTTGAATCGATGATTTGGTCAATCCACGGGAGGACGAATTGTTCCTTCGGGCAGGCCCTGTTTAAGTTTGTGTAATCGATACACATTCTCCAGGTCCCGTTTTTCTTCTCGACCAGGACTGGGTTTGCCAGCCACTTGGAGTATTTGATTGGCCGAATGAAGCCTGCATCTAGTATACACTGCACCTCCTCGGCGATTGTCGGCAGCGCTCTTCATTGAAGGGCCACAACGATTGCTTGACGGGTCGCACTTTGGGGTCGGCGTTGAGTTTCTGCTCATCGAGTTCCCTCGGGACACCAGGAATGTAGGATGGATTCCATGCGAAGATGTCACGATTCTCACGTAGGAACTCGATGAGCGCGCCTTCCTATGCTGGGCTCATGCCCGTCCCGATCCTCACCGTCTGGCTGGAGTCGCCTGGGACCAGCTCGACGGTGCGGGTGTGTGTTGTTGCCTCGAAGGCGGCGGAGTTGCCATCCTCCGAATTGGGCTTTTTGAGTATGGTGGGGTCGTCATTGTTGACCCTGCTCGCGTACTTGGCGAGCTCCTTAGCGTGGTTGGCCTCCGCCTCGATGACGGCATCCGCGAGTTCGGCGCCTTTGGCCTCGCATTCTATGGCCATGTCGGGGTCGCCATGGACAGTGATGATGCCACAAGGCCCGGGTAGCCTCATCGCGTTGTACGCGTAGTGGGGCGCTGCCATGAATTTGGCGAACGCCTGGCGCCCCAGGATGCAGTGGTAGGGGTTGTTGAACGGCACCAGCTCGAAGACGAGTGCGGAAGTTTTCTGGTGTGCCGAAGGTGACTGGCAACGTCACTTTGCCGATCGGATACGCCTTCCGACCAGGGACGATGCCGTGGAAGGTGGTGTAGGTCGTCTCGATCATCGACTACGGGAGCCACAGTCGCCTGAACGTGTCCAGGTACTGGATGTTGATGGAGCTGCCGCCGTCCATCAGTGTTTGGGGAGCTAGTAGTCTAACACCTTGGGCTTGACCACTAAGGATACTCGGCCAGGATATTCGATCCGTGGCGAGTGGTCCTCGTGGCTCCAGGTAATTGGTTGCTCGGACCAGTTGAGGAACTGGGGGATGTCTATCGGGGACACTGCGTTGAAGGCGACGGCGCGGGCGATGACCTTCTTCTCGCGCTTCATGTTGAAGCCTGTGAAGGTGTGGAGCGAGCCGGTGACGCTGCCGAACTTTCCGCTGTTTGGAGGGTTGTTGTCGGGGTCTTCCCGCACGCATCGTGCCTTCTCGATCTCCTTGAGAGAGTGGCAGTCGGCGGTCGTGTGCGTGGCGGGCTTCCCTTCCCTTCTATGAAACACACAGGGTTGGTTGAGGAGAGCTGTGGGATCGAACCTCGGCTTTGCTTTGTAGTTGCCGCCGTCGTGGCGCTGGCCTCCGTCGCGGCGGAAGCTCTTGGGTTCGCGCGGCGCGTATCCGGCGTTGGTGACGAAGTCGACTCGCCCTGTCATCACAGCATTTGCCGGTGAGGCGAGTGTTGCTATACCGTAGGTCAGGTCGCCTCCCGTTGTCGTGGCCATTCGTGTGGCGATTTCCTCCCGACTCGTCGTCGGTTTCTTGGTTTGGGTCCTCCTCCGCGTATCGCTTTGCGATCTCCAGGAGGTCCGGTATGTTGTTGAGTGTTCTGTACACTCGCTTGAGCTTGGCGACCAGGGGCTCGTAGCGGCACGAGGTCTTGAAGCAGTGGATCCCGGTGTCCGAGTGGATTCCAGTTGCGTTATACCACAGGTATTGCCACCGTTGGACCCAACTGCGGGTCTACTCGCGGGGTCCCTATACGCATCGCTCCAGGTCCTCGATGGTGGTGGCGAGGGTGTAGGAACCCTCGAAGTTCCTGACAAAGGCGTCGCGCATTTCCTCCCAAGAGTCGATGCTATCCGCGGGAAGGGTCTTAATCCACTGCCTGCATGCTCCCTCCATCATCAGGGGAAGGTCGCGGGCGGCGAGTAGGTCGGTGTGGCCGGCGATCCCCATCGCCATGAGGTAAGTGTCCAGCCACACAGACGGATCGTACGAGGGGTCGTACTTCTCGATCTCCTTCGGCGCTTTGAAGTTCATCGGGTATCTTTCGCCATGGATCATTGGTCCGAAGCACTGGGGTCCGACTCGGCTCAGCGATTCCCTTGGTTTGCCGTCGCGGCGATTGGTGAGGGTGTGCCTCAGATCTTCAGGCTGGCATGCGCGCCAGCTCTGGTTATTGATGATGTGGGTGCGTGCGTTGACGGGCTGCCCGTTGGCGGCGACGAAGTTGTTCGCCGGCCGTGGGTCGTTGGTGGAGAGTGCCGCATTCGCGGGTCGGTGTTGGAGCTGCAGGGGCTCGGGTGGTGGGTAGTTGAGGGTATTCACCACAATTGGGCGGCCGCTCGAGTGGTAGGCATATCCCCATCATAAAATTTGGCCAAGCAGAACAATAGTTATGAATTTTACAAAATCATTCATCTAATAGAAAAGTTTCTTTTTTTAAAACAAAATGCAGGCCACGTGGTGTGTTCCTATTGGCTGGTACCGGTTCACACGGATCGATCATCATGGGCCGTCAGATTTAAGTGGCAACGCACGGATCTGATCAACAGATACCCCTTTGTCTAAATCTAATCCTAACCAATAGATTTGCATCCTATGGTTCAAAACGCAGCGACCATAGATCGGCGGCGCTAGCGACGGCTGCACGGCGGCGGTGCTCGGGTGGTGGCGTTTCGGCGAGTACAGGAAGCAAGGAAGAGGGAGAAGGGGCTCACCAGGTTCGCGGAGTCTTTGCGGTGCTCAAGGTGGTAGTAGCTGGCTAAGGGGCACACGAACTCGACGGGAATTCCTCGCTAGATATGCTCCTGGCATTGGCACGTTCGGGAGTCATCGGAGGCGAGGCTGTAGGTCACGCGCGAGTGATTGGCGAGCACCTGGAGATTCATAAGACATAGGCGAACAAAATGGCATGAGTCACAGGTCAAGGCATGCACGGGGTCGAGTTCTAGGGATCACCGGAGTTGCGGGGGTCGTCGGTGGCGCACGGGTGAAGACGTTGCCGATGTTCTGGGACGCACGCGTACAAGCAAAGGGTGCTGGCAGGTGCGCGAGGTGCTAGCGAGCAAATATACGGGAGCTATGGCAAGGGGCACGGTCTGGGCTGGCTGGAATTCGAGCTAGAGCTCATCGGAGGAGTGGGGGGCTCGACAAGCAATTCGAGCAGCCCTGGGGATCTCAGGTGTGGGAAAGTTAGGGGAAAGAGAGAGGAAAGGGAGGCTCTTAGTAGGGCGTGGTCACAGGGAGGAATTGTTGTGGCATTTATATGAATTTACGCCGGGGAATTATGGCCAGAAACAGCCGGGGAGAGGGGGCATGGTCAGCGGGCGGGTGAGGACGATGCCTGCGTGGCAGTGGGCCTAGGTGTCAGCGAGGTAAGGGGGTGCGCGTGGGGTCGTGGAGTCAATGACTATGCGGGTGCGGGTTCTGGTGAGAAAACGTTTCGCGTGTTAGAGGTGAGCCGGGTGGGCTGCTGTTGGGCCAGAAGTTGGGCTAGGTAGGTTAGGCTGGTTCTTTTCTATTTTTTTCCTTCTCTATTTGTTTTTCTTTTTCTTTTCTGATTTTTCTATTTTTTTTTAATTCAAATGATTTCAACCCCTCTTTTTATTTCAAAACTTTTCCAAACTTTTAGTAAGTGTTTATACTGTTTTAACAATGTATTTAAAGCCCATTTTAGAATAATTTCTTTTATTCTTTTATGGTTTATTATTTATTTAAATTAGACAATTGTCTTTATTTAAATAAGATTTTAAATATGTTTCCAATCCATATCTTTCATTATTCTTTTTAAGTTAATTAGTTACCTTTTGATCCACTTTGGCAAATTCCAATTTATTATTTTCTCAAGATTTAATTAATCATTTACATTAGGGATTTTGTCTGCATTTAAATATAATTTGGATATGGTTTAACGCCATATACTTTTACTTGAATATTATTTATCTCTTTATTTTATTTGGATTTGGATTAACTTTATTCCATTTGCTTATGGATTTAATTCAAGTTTTAAATTGTCTTCTAAATAATTTTCTTGGGATTTATTATTTAGGTTAGGCAATTTGTCTTTATTTAAATAAAATTGAATATGGTTTAATCCATATGATTTTAATTAAATAATCTTTTACTCCCTTTTTATTATTCAATAACTTTTCATTACATTTATTTGGCCAAGATTTAATTTGCATTTTAAATATTCCTTATTTATTTATTTCCTTCTTTATCTTGTAAAATCCATATCTTTTTATTTATATATCCAAAATATGTTGATTCCAATTTGTATAAATTTATTTAATTTTTTTATCTTTTTAAATCCCTTTAGAATTAAATTGCTCATAATTTGGTATGGATTTTAGCTAGGAACTTTATTATCCTTGGAAATTAATTCCTTTTACCTTATTAAATTCATAAGTTTTTATCCATGGCTTCAAATTGAATGAAACCAATTTCTATGGTTTTATAATATTTTTATTTATCATTTTTTATCATTTAAAAATGTTTGTTGCTGAATTTTTATATGGAACAAATCCATAGTCTTAGAGAAATGTTGAAAATGATTTTCTTCCATTAGAGTTTTAGGGTTTTGGTTTAACTTTTCCAAGTGTTTAAATTTCAAGATACATTCATTGATGAATGCATTTCACTTGATTGAAATTTTGTTGAATTCCCTTTTCATTCAAATTTGTTCAAGAATGGTTTTGATGTTTCCATTTAGAAGCAAAAAGTTTCTTTTCACCCTAAATTTCAACATTTATTTCTTTTGTTTATTTATTTTTCACATGTCAAAATTTGGAAAATTTTGGGATGTGACAAACACCAACACCAAAGAAGAGGGGAGTGATTGAACTAAATGATGAAGTGATGAAAGATGCAAAGAAATGTCTTAAGGTGAAGGGTATTAAATCTGAAGA
This sequence comes from Avena atlantica, assembly GCA_910589765.1. Classification (NCBI taxonomy): domain Eukaryota; kingdom Viridiplantae; phylum Streptophyta; class Magnoliopsida; order Poales; family Poaceae; genus Avena; species Avena atlantica. The sequence continues at coordinate 240,305,351 of OU342736.1, forward strand.
TGTGAAGAATTTACCTCCTATAGAAGAATTATGTAAGACAATCTCCCACTCATCAACTATTGAGGTACACTCTCTCCAACATTTTGATGAAGGTGATATTACTTATGGTAAACCTCTTGATCAATGCTTAGAGGAACTTGATGCTTTTATTGATAAAGAAGGTAATTTTAATAAACGAGTTCAGAATGATTTATTGGAAAACTCTATAGCTATTAATGAGTTAAAAGATATTGTGGAAAGAACTTCTAATGATGTTAAAATGCTTGTTAAACATTTTCAAATGGTTCAAACTCAAATAGATCAACTTGCTAAAGTACAAAAACATATGCTAGTTAATGATTCTGGAGATAAACATGCTTATGAAATTAGGACTAGGAGTGGTGATACCACTCAAGATCCTCTATATCCCGAGGGACATCCTAAAAGAATTGAGCAGGATTCTCAACAAGCTGAAAATATTGGTACTTCTTCTAAGAGAAAGAAAAATAAACATAAATTAGTTGTAGAATCTTCTGAACCTGCTATAGATCCTAATAGTATATCTGTCTCTGATGCTAAAACTGAAAGTGGTAATGATAACAATGATGCTCCTGATAAGGGAGGAATTGAAGAAGAACCTAAAAGGCACACTAAGAACACTAAGTACACTAAGGAAGATTTTGTTTCTAATAAACATGGTAGTGAAAGAGAGCCTTGGGTACAAAAACCAATGCCTTTTCCTAATAAGAAACACAAGTCAAAGGAAGAAGGAAACTATAACAAGTTTTGTGAGTGGATGAAACCTTTATTTTTGCAAATTCCTTAGATTGATGCTATTAAATTGCCTCCTTATTCAAAGTATATGAAGGATATTTTCTATAATAAAAGGAAGATTCCTAATGAGGAAATTTCTACTTTGCTTGCTAATTATTCCTTCAATGGGAAGGTTCGAAAGAAACTTGGGGATCCTGGGATTCCAACTATTCCTTGCTCTATTAAAAATAATTATGTTACAACTGCTTTGTGTGATTTGGGAGCAGGAGTTAGTGTTATGCTTTTTTCTCTCTACAAGAGACTTCAACTAGAAAATTGATACCAACTGATATATCTTTGCAAATGGATGATAAGTATACTACTATTCCTATTGGTATATCTAAGGATGGTCATGTTCAATTGGATCATAATTGCTTGGTTTTACCTGATTTTGTTGTGCTTGAGATGCCTGAAGATGATAATATGTCCATTATTCTTGGGAGAACTTTTCTTAAAACTACAGGTGTTGTCATTAATTTTAATCAAGGAAAGGTAACTTTTAATATTCATGACAAGGAGCATATTGTTTATTTCCCAAGAATATTGTTAAGAGTTATGGCCTAAATTCAATTGAAAATATTGAGGGCATCAAAGTTGGAGAAATATATTGTCCCATTCCACAAGAAAATTTTGAAACTATTATGATTGGGACTATTGCTATCATAATTGAGGTAACATAATCATTTTCTAAAATGTAGAGTTTTGTTTGATATAAAATTGTTTTGGTAACAAGACTTGATCAACCTTGTTAACAATGGGATTTTAATGAACAAAAAATGATTTCACAATGATTATCCTTGCTCACCTTTACTTTATTCATTACAATCTATGCTTTTCGTCTTGTTCGTCTTAGTTTTGCTAGTTGCTTGCTTTTTAGAGTGTCTTAGAAATTTTGTAGTTTTAGCTTTGGTTTGCTTTTGCGTCTTTCAAAAATCTTTTTTGCGAGAAAATCAATTTTCATAACCTGAAAATTACCCAAAAATAAAGTTTCCCGGAAAATTCCATAAAATTCATATTAAATTTTTTCACGAAAAAGGGGCAGAGGGGTACTTGGAGTGACCTAGGGGGGCCTACCAAGCAGGCACACCCCTTGGTGGCGAGGCCAGACCAGGGGCGCGCCTGGCCCTAGCGTGGGCCACCCCTGGCCCTCCACTTAGCGTCCTTCCTGCCACTTCTTTCTCTCTCCCGAAAAACACTGGAAACTTCACTTTTATAGCTCGAGTTCCTGCTGTTCTTGCTCCCTATTTTTGATCTCGTTGCTCAGCCCATCTTTGTTGCTGATTTTTGGAGGGATTGATCTCCGGTATGTTCCTCCTCCGCTTGTCCAATTAGATTTTTGATTGGTGGATTATATCTTGAGTATTTTGGTATTGTAGGTGACTGGTTTTTTGATCTTGCATGTTTGTTATATTTTTAAGATTTCATTTTGATGCATGTTTAGCCCTCTAGCAAGTTCCTATAGTAGTTCCCCATCATTTATTAACTTAGAAATTACTTGGTTTGATGTTTGTCTAAAAATTTCAGAAAAAGTGCCATGGACAACCATACTTTTGGAGAAGTTTTTGAAAGAGATGCACCTAGGAGGGCAAGGCCTTCAAGATCAGCCTCCCAATTTAGGCCATCATATAATGAGGATCTTACTACTCCGCGTTTTGGCAATGAGGGAAATGAGGGAGATGCGCACCCTTCTACCTTCCCTTGTTTTGCCTTTTTGCAGGCTGCAGGGATCCTCGATGATTTATTAATTCTTGTTTAGAGGGTTGGTCTAACCGATTACATGCAGGATGAGAGTGAGAAATATGCTTTGCTCACCAAAACTTTTGTGGAGAGTTTCACTTTCACTAACACCCCTTTCAGTTCAAAATTTTCATTCAAAATCTATAATAGGCCTTTCACCATGACATTGGATAGATTTTGCAGCATTATAGGTATTGGCATGGCTGGGACGGTGAAAAAGATTCAAGGTTGACCCACTGATTTGTTGGAGCTCTACCATGGGGTAACAAATGATGATGACCGTGCGGCCCAGCGTGGGAATATAGGAAATATTCAACTCCCAGCCCTCAGATATTTTGCTTATTATCTTGCCACTAGCATTCTTGGTAGGGAGAAAATTAGCAATATTTCCAACTATCATTTGGCTTTTCTAGCTTCTGCACTTAACAATGAAACCAGGTATAATCTTGGTTCTCTCATTGCTCGCCGCCTAGCTGCTAGAGGACCCATTTATGGAGGTATTATTGCTGCACGTGTAGTCGCTGCTTTGGACCTTTCTGTTGATCCAAATGATACAGTGATGGCAGCACAGAGGCTTGATCTAGCTTCCATGAAAGCGCATCACTTTGTTACTGTTGGCTCTAGCCTTGATAGTTTAGTTTACAGGATGATGTTTCCTGACAGGGATGAGACGGAAATTTCTTTGCCACAGTCTACTTTGTTTAGTATTTGCAGGAGGCCATGGTCACACTCCAAGGAGGAGATGGACGATCAGCTCCGCGTGCTTGGTTTCCACGGGCACTACCAGGGGGACGCGCCCTCTGATGAATACTCTGCATACTACATAGGGGCTTTCTCGAGTACGTACCAGAACGAAGGAACCTCTTCATCGCATTACGGAGGCGCTCCTTCCTGGCCAGGTTTGGGATTGATCTCCACTTAGGCCAAAAGCCTAAGCTTGGGGGGAGGTATACCGACACCACACTCATCTATATATCATGTTCCGTCGGTACTTTTTATATCCATATTTTGCTTTCTTCTTAGTCTTTGTTTCTGCTTTCCAAAACACAAAAAGACCACAAATATTTTCATTGTTTCTCTTTGATTATTTGTTTGTCTTTTAGCTTTGGTTTGCTATAATAAAAATCCAAAAAGATTTTGCTTTGTTTTCTTTTGCCTTCAGTGCTTGCTTTAAAAATCATAAACCCAAAAATATTTGTTGTTCTTCTTTGGTTTTGTTAAGTTCATTGTAGGGTTCAGCGGTCCTCAGTGACTCCTTTGGAGTTTGGTTTATCTTGTTATTCAAGCCACACAAGTGAAAGGCAATGATAATTTATGACAACTCGAGGTGTGGTAAGAGGCTGGTAATAAATTCTATTTTTTTCATTTTTGTACATATACTCATCATTATGGGCATGCTTAGTAGGATCATGTAAGGTGTATGTTATTTAATGGATGCTTAGTAGTTCTTGCTCTCTTATGATTTGCTCCAACTTGCTAATAGTTTATAGCATGCCACATGAATGCTTGGTTGCATTGTTCTATTAATAAATTGGTATGACATTTTGGTATCCTCCTCTGAAGCCTTCATTTGAATCGACATGGCACATGCTCACGCATGCATATGACTGAACAAAAGTCAGTTAAGCCTCGATGATTTATTCTATCTCAGAGTTCTTGTATCACTTTTATGCCATAATTAATTTTGTTTTGTTGCAAGCATGATTATGATAGTTACTGCTCTCTCGATTGTCGCTCCCTTTCTATTGCTATCCTTTAATCATACTGAGTATGAGCTCTACTCATTCATCCAACTCCCCAAAACCAAAATTGTCAAAAAGTGTCCACCATATCTACCTATTGGCATCATTGCTATTCAGTGCATATTTATTATGCCTCGTTTTCTTGCAAATAAAATGTTGGCTTGTTATGAGAAAGTTAGTTAGTAAAGCTCTAACAAACTTGATGGCACACTTTATTTTCTTGCACTTAATAAACCTGAACCATTGTGACTGTCCATGAGAGTTATATGCTTGCAAATTATAGGCTGGGAGTTAGGAGAACCGTGTTATCACGGGGAACGCTTTCATTGCCTATAAATATTATCCAGTTGATATCATGCTCTTTTGTTTACGGATGTCGGCGGTGTGAAATAAAAGGGGAGCTTGTAAGTCCATGGAGTTATGTATATATGTTAGAGAAACGCCTAGGCGGCTAGCCTAATCCATGCCTAATCATGGTGAAAACTTGCAGCATAACCATAGTGAGCAATCTATGAAGCATCCTCAGAAAAAAATAGAAAAAAGAGAAGATAAAAAAATGTATGCACCATGCTTATGGTAAATAAAAGGATCGTTGGGATGCTCACTGTCTGCTTCCTTGTCATTTTGATATGGGATAGCTCATGTGTAATGGGGAAAGGGGTATCCCGTCGGTGTTTCTCTATGATACACATACACTTACAATGACAAGAATTTACCAGTAACTAAAGTTGAGTAGCATGAGGAACGACCCTCGTACTCAAGGGACATGAGATTTCTAGTTTATGATCTATCAAGCATATAACTCATATTGGACCTTACTTTTACCTTAACCACTTAAAGATGCTTATGATAGGGGCAATGCGAGCCTAAAGCTAATGAGTACCATACTTTCAGCATTTGGAAGCCTTTCAAACTTTTCAAAACTTTTTCACTTCTTTGTTGAGTCACCACTTATTCTATGAGCACCTTCTTGAGAGCATAGTTGTCATTCTTAGTGTAATGTGCTTGTCTAAAAACAAGGTTAATTGCGGCATAACTTTGATTCTTGTATCTTTGATATCTTTACTTCTAGTCTTCACTTGAACTTCAGAGGTGCCTGGGCATTTACGTTTTGCTCCACAGTCAAAGGCAAGCGAGATACCACTTTATCATACCTTCTTATGAGCATTACAATGTTGCTTATGCTTATGTTTCATGCTGCTGTTGGAGATATGCCCTAGAGGCAATAATAAAAGTGGTTATTATTATATCTTTGTGTTTATGATAAATGTTTACATTCATGCTATAATAGTATTAACCGGAAACAGTAATACTTGTGTGATTTGTAAACTAAATTAGAGTCCCTAGTAAAGCCTCTTTATAATACTAGCTTGTTGGTTAATAGATGATCGTGTCTTCTCGATCATGAACATTGAGATGTTATTAACAATAATATTATATCATTAGGAGAATGGTATGATGGAAATACTCCTATAGATAAGCGTAGCATAAATATCAAGTCATTTCAATAGTTCGTTTGCTATAAGATTTCTGATACATAGTAACCTAATTCCTTCGACCATGAGATCATGCTAATCACCATCACCGGAAGGATGCTTTGATGACATCAAACACCACACCATAACTAGGTGGCTATAAAAGTGGCATTGAGTTATTGGAAAGTATGGGTTGAGGCACATGGATCAAGAGTGGGATTTGTCCATCCATATGACGGATAGATATACTATGGGCCCTCTCGGTGGAATGTCATCCAATTAGCTTGCAAGCATGTGACTGGCTCACAAGGGATCACATATCACGGGAACAAGAAAAGAGTACTTATCGGTAACGAGGTTGAACTAGGTATGAAGAGATACCGACGATCAAAACCTCGGATAAGTAAACTATCGTAATACAAAGGGAAATTGGTATCATATGTAAGTGGTTCATTCGATCGCAAAGTAATCGTAGAAATATGTGGGAGCCATATGAATTTCCAGATTCCTCTATTGGTTATTGATTGGAGAAGTGTCTCGGTCATGTCCGCATAATTCATGAACCGTAGGGAGACAAACTTAAGGATTCGATGTTGTTTAGTAGATATGGAATGTTAGTAGGGATACTGAATGTTGTTCGGAGTCTCGGATGGGATCCGGGATATCACGAGGAGATCCGGAATGGTCTGGAGAATATGATTCATATAAGGAAAGTCTGATTCCGGAGTTCGGGAAATATTCCGATGTTTTCATCGGAGAGGTTCTAGAAGGTTCACCGATCCGGAAGAAGAATAGTCCATGAATGTGTCATGGGTAAGTGAAATGATTGGATCATATCCTAGGTCACTTGGTGTGGGCATTTGTAAGAGAGAATTAAAGCTCTAAATTGAAAGTCAAACGAGAAGTTTGAAAAGTCAAATTGGAACAATGGTTTCCTAGTGGGAGAAGAAACAAGTCCTTCTCTCAATCCAACTTGGGTTTGGGTTAGGATTCAAACCCAACCCTCCCAAGGCTACCCCCCTCTCATAAATAGAGGGGGAGGGCTGCCCCAACACTACAAGCCCTAGCCCCTCTCCAGCCGAGCCGCCGCCGCAGCTGCTCGCCGCCAGCCGCCGCCGGCCCGTCGCCGTCGCCCTAGCCACCGCCGACACCTCCTCCTCCACCCGGTCTTCTAAACCCTAGATCACCGGGAAACCCTAGATCCACCATAACTCGCACCGGCTTAGGCGAAGCCCTTCGGGATCTACCCTCTACTTCCGACACCATGATGTCGTGCTGCCGGAATCGCAAGGGGAGAACTATAACCTCCACTGCCTGCTGGAACAAGGGAGAGGAAGGTCTTCATCGAGTACCGAACATGTGACCGACTGCGGAAGCACTGCCGGAACGCAGCACTGGAAGGATCGTCTACGCGATCTTGAGATCGACAAGTGTACGACTACATCACCCACGAGAATCTGCTCTCGTTAACCGCTTTGGAATCTTCGAGGGTGAGTGCTACTATCGACTCGTTGCTAAAATCTAGTAGATAGATCTTGGCTTGTTTGTGTGCATGCGGTAGAAAATTTTGTTTTCCATGCTACGAACCACTACAGCGGTATCAGAGTCGTGTCTATATGTAGAATTGTTGCACGAGTAGAACACAATGGTCATTGTGGGCGGTGGTTCTTATATTATCAATTGCTTTTTGTACACAACAGAAATACACAAGACAAAGTAGTACAAGCATATCATTTGCAGACCAAACATACAAGTCATGGCATACATAAATCTATTACAAGAATCCAAGGTTCAACATAACTTAGACAAAAAAATTGGAAATAAAATGATAATTGTGGTGGTCCAACTAACGAAGTACGTTACAACTCTCACTCACTAGACAAAATGGCTATCAAAGCATCCTTAGTAGCCATCTGCCTATCTTGTTCACAAGATTCCCAAATCAAGTCTATGATGTCTTCCCTTAGTTGTTGGTTGGTGGTTTCCAACTCTTGGGTATGCTTGTTTTCTTCCCTAAGGACATTTTGGGTGTTGAGCATTCTGCACTTGAGTCTTTCACCAAGCTCTTTGATGGCCTTCCAAGCTGCATCCCTTGCTGAATCAAAGAATGTGCTATGCATCACTGAGTTGGTGACCATGCAGAATCCTGATTCTTTGTGGTTGTCTTCCTTATTTTTGTATAAGTGAAGTTGCACCCACCAATATTCTTCTCCTTCATCCATCCCGGGAAAACCTTTGTACACAGCTGCACCATGTATTCCCATAGTAACCATAAGGTTCTTGAGAGCCTTTGGAAATTCAGTCTCACACTCTAGGGTCATGTCCATGAGTGGTCCCTTCCTTACGGCTCCGTTGATGGAGTTCATCTACAAATAGAGATGAGAAAGAAGAATTAGAAAAGTTTACGAGAAGAAAAAGACAAGTGTGGAAATTGTTGAAAATTTTCCTTAGTGGTTTCTAATCTAGTCCTAGGGTCATAATCCTACAGGCAACACAGTGCTCTGATATCATCTGTAAGATCCCACTTTTATAAAGGTAAATATCCCTATGATTGCAATGCTAGTCCCTGGATCAATGCTAGCATCCACAGTTTAAGATGAAGTACACAGAAACAAAGGTCATTAGTACATATCATTCCAGAGACAAACATAGTATTTTACAACTCCATGGCCACATGCCTAATACAAGAGTTCAAATATTAAATAAGATAAATAAGTCTTCATCTTCATGTGCCACAGGCAAGCATGTTGAGTGTAGACTCATAACCCTTAATCATCATCAGAATAACCTGCAACATCACAAGTTACAGCCACAGTGGGTCAATACTTTTGGAATAGTATTGGCAAGTGATACCTTAGTAGAATATTACAATCTAGATACTACATGCATTTGGCTAAGTGTAGCTTAGGCTTGCTTTGCTCAAAATAGGTTTTACCTATTAGTTGAAAACACTAAGTTTTTCATTGACAGAACTTTCACCCTTGTTCAACCACAAGTTTAACTTAGAAATTGGGATGAGGAGATTCTTGATAGCTTCCATGTCTTGATGCTCAAGTTGTCCAATACCAGGGACATGGTTAAGTACTTAGATTCTTCCATCTGCAGAGGTTGTGCACTTTCCCCACAAAACTTGATTTTCACCAAGACAGGACCTTTCAGAAGCCTTCCCTTAGACCAAACGGACGTGTTCCAAACCTATCATCCCACTACCACCAACTTTCCAAATGGCTAAGTTATTGCAACCTAGATGATCCAGGCAGAGCCCATAATGCCATGTGGCTGCACTAGAAGCTTCTTAACATTTGGCATCTCAAACCCCTTTGTTCCTGGGTGGCTTTCCACAAGTGAGATACACAAGGTAAACCATAGAAATGGGCCTTGTGTAACCACTCAACACAAACCATTCTTTCCATTCCACCCAGGTGTTTCATTCACTTAGTTGTTTTATTAAGCAAAAACACAAGTCAACAGACTTAGAAAAATTTCATATAGCATGAATATATAACCACCCTTTGTTGCAACTAGCTAGGTTAAGCATGGCAATAGTAAGCATCTTAACATAGAGAAATATCTAACAATTCTACAACTACTAGGATTTCCCAAGCATAGCATATAGATACTTATCAAAATATCCATGCAAGTCCTATACAAAATATTTCTAGTGCATAGGTGAAAAATATATAGGAAATAAATCATGAAGCACCACTTGCCTTCGTAGTTTGGGGAGTAGCAACAATCTTCACAACCACAATCACTATTTGCACCAAAATCTACACATAAAATAATGTCACCAAAATCACATATCAAAATATACAGACAAAAATATATGAATGCATGCAAATGCCATGTGATGATTTTTCTACACAAACAAGACAAGTAAACAGTACTGAAACATAAACAAGTCCAAGATACCCAAAATAATCTTTATTTGATCTTTAAAACATTTTTCAAATAATTTCTATATCCAAAATAAGCCTACACAAGTTTCTGCAAAAACAACCATTTTTACAGAGGCAAAACAGTAAACACATTGCATAAACAGATAGGATTTTCTCTCCTGATTCCAATGATATAAAATTTGTCAAATTTGAACGTGTGGATCAAAAGTTATGAATCTTACAAGTTTGGTTAACTAATAGATCAAAATTTCTGTTTTAAAATTAAACTCAGGCCACACGGCGCTCTCTGATTCGTCGGTACCGCTTCGCACGGATCGGCTGATGCGGTGCGTTGGATCTAACTTAAAACCAGCGGTTCTGATTTGCCCGTACCTCTCTGGCTTGCATCTAATCTACACCACTGGATCTAGATCCAGTGGACAAAAATGCTCTGACCTAAATTCGGCGGCGCAGCTGGTTGCTGATGGCGGCGGAGCTACTGTCGACGGCGGAATGGTGATTCCAGCGAGACCTAGGGGTGATGGAGATGCTTACCAGACTCGCATGTGCACGAGGGAGCTCAACGTGTTTGCGGTTGGGCAGGGGGTGTGCTGTAGCGGGTCCTAGGGCTCGTCGGAGTTGCTGGCGGCGTAGGGTGTTTGCAGACGTGGTCGTTGCCGAGGTTCTGGGACGCCCTAGCACGAGTCAGTGGTGTTAATAGCTGCGCAAAGACAAGGCGAATCTGACAGTATGCATGCGAGGTCAAGGGGCGTCGATTTATACCGCTATTGCTTGAAGGAGTTGAGACAGTGGTTCTGTCGTTCGCTGAGGTGGTCGGGGACGGCGACCTGGGTCATGCGCGGGAAAACCAAAGGCATTAGATGAATCACAGAGACATGGCGAACCTGATAGAGGCAAGCAGGAGCGCGAGGGGCGCTCAGAGCTTACCAGAATTAGTCGTCGGAGCTCGTCGGAACAGTGACGGTGCGAGCGAGAATTTGCGGAGCCTGGCGGCGCTTCTGGCTGGCTATGTTGGGGGAATTGGCCGCAAGGGGGAGGAGATTAAGTAGCCGGAGTGGAGGGGAGGATCACGCTCGCAATCAACGGCAATTAACTGGATTTAAACACGGCAGTGAAGGGAGGAAGAAACGGCGAGGGCGTGGTCGTGGGCGGGATTTTGGGGACGACGAGCTGACCTGGCACTGGGTCCACTTGACAGCGAGGGAGGGTGTGAGCTGCTGTAGTGAGAACGAGAGAGGAAGACCCCCGGGTGGGCTTGCTGGGCTGGACCTGATGTTGGGCTGAAAAGCTGGCGCCGGCCTCTTTCCTTTTCCTTATTCTTTTTATTTTTAAGATTGAATTACCAGGAATCCTTTTCAAACAAATTCAAAAGATTTTGAAATCCAAACTTTTCTGGATTTTTGTAAAGTGCAACCTTCATGTTTCTGGGCACAAAATAATGTTGTCTTGCTGGACTTGCTTGATCCTTTTTGAAAATTCAAAATAAACAGTGCCTTAGCACAAGATTTAATGAAGACCAATAAATGGTTTAAAAACCATATTTTGTTTTGGGAAAATTTGTCCAAGCTTGGAACTCATCAAACAATCCTATGAACACACAACAATGGTTTTAAAACAAATAATCTCTCACTAGAGAGTAGCATTGGATCAAAGTTTGCTCACATGAAATAATAGCATCCAAAGTTTCTGTTTATTTGAAATGACTTTGAAATTGAACCCTAAATGATCATGAATGCACGGATGATATGCAAAGCTTGAAAACATGATTTTAGGGATGTTACAAATCTAACCCCCTTAAGGTGAATCTCGCCCTCGAGATTCGGATTGGCTAGCAAATAGGTGAGGGTGGTCTTTCCGAAGATCATCTTCTCTTTCCCATGTCGCTTCTTCTTCGGAATGATGGTTCCATTGAACTTTGCAGAATTTGATAGTCTTAGTCCGAGTAACTCTTTCTACAGTCTCAAGAATTTTGATAGGTTTTTCCTCATAAGTGAGGTCACTCTCCAATTGAACCTCCTCCAAAGGTATAGTATCCTTCAAAGAAGTCTCTTCCATCTCTGGATGGCATTTCTTAAGTTGACTCACATGAAACACATTGTGAACGGCAGACAATGATTCTGGAAATTCAATCTCATAAGCTACTTCTCCTTTACGACTCGGAATCTTGAATGGTCCAACATATCTTGGGGCCAATTTTCCTTTGACTCCAAATCTCTTCACTCCACGAAGTGGTGACACTCTAAGATAAGCTCTATCACCTACTTCATAGGTGACTTCTCTATGCTTAGGATCTTCGTAGCTCTTCTGTCGGGACTGTGCTATCTTCAATCTGTCCTTAACTAGCTTGACTTTCTCTTCAGCCTCTTTGATTAGTTCTGGTCCGAACAGATTTCTTTCTCCCACACCATTCCATAACAATGGGGTGGTACACTTTCTCCCATAGAGAAATTCAAATGGTGCCATTTCAATACTGGTTTGATAGCTGTTATTGTAAGAGAATTCTGCGTAAGGCAGACTTTCATCCCAACTGGCTCCATAGTCTAGGGCACATGCCCTCAACATATCTTCAAGAATCTGGTTGGTCCTTTCTGTTTGTCCATCAGTCTGAGGATGAAAAGCAGTGCTGAATTCCAACCTCATTCCCAATGACTCATGTAGTTGCCTCCAAAAATGAGAAGTGAATTGAGTTCCCCTATCAGACATAATACTCTTGGGTAGTCCATGCAGACATACAATCCTACTCATATAGATCTTGGCTAACTTAGCACTTGTATAGGTTGTCTTCACGAGTATGAAATGAGCCACTTTAGTTAGGCGATCCACTACTACCCAAATAGAATCATATCCTGACATGGTCCTTGGCAATCCGGTGATGAAATCCATGCCAATCTTGTCCCACTTCCAATCTGGAATAGGTAGTGGTTGTAGCAATCCTGCTGGTTTCTGATGTTTCGCTTTCACTCTACTACATACATCACACAAAGCAATATGTTCGGCAATGTCTTTCTTGAGATTATTCCACCAAAATCTTTCCTTCATATCCATATACATTTTGGTGTTACCCGGATGAATAGAATATGGTGAGTTATGTGCTTCCTATAAAATCTGTTTCCGAAACTCCGGATCTTGTGGAACACAGATACGTTTTCCATACCATAAAGTACCATGTTCGTCTTTATGGAACCCTTTGGCTTTTCCTTTGCCAATCTTTTCCTTAATCTCTTATATTTCTTTATTTGTCTTTTGGGCTTCTTTGATTTTATCCAACAAAGTGGGTTGAACATCCAATGACATGAGATGTCCTTCAGGTACAATCACCAATCTGAGATCTCTAAATTGAGCACATAGATCATCTGGCAACTCTCCCTTTGTAAGGCCATTCACAAAAACCTTACGGCTTAGAGCATCTGCTACAACATTTGCTTTACAGGGGTGGTATTGCAAAGTCAAGTCATAGTCCTTGATGAGTTCTAGCCATCTTGTTTGTCTCATGTTAATTTCTTTCTGGGTGAAGATATATTTCAAACTTTTGTGATCTGTGAACACGTCACATCGCTTTCCCAAAAGATAATGTCTCCATGTTTTGAGTGCATGGACAACAGAGGCTAACTCTAAATCATGAGTTGGATAATTTACCTCATGAGTTTTGAGTTGTCTCGAGGCATAAGCCACAACTTTCCCTTCTTGCATTAGCACTGCACCTAATCCATGATGAGATGCATCACAATACACTTGGAAATCTTTCTCCAAATCTGGCAGACATAAGACTGGTGCTGTCACTAGTCTCTTCTTCAATTCTTGGAAACTGAGTTCACATCCTTCAGACCAAGCTAATTTCTTGTCTTTCTTTAGTAACTCTGTCATTGGTTTAGCCACTTTGGAGAAATTCTCAATAAATCTTCCGTAGTATCCTGCCAAGCCAAGGAAACTATGTACCTCTTTTACCGACTTAGGAGATTTCCATTCAGTTACAGCTGACACTTTAGCAGGATCAACTGCTACACCATCTCCTGACACAATGTGTCCAAGAAATCCAACTTCATTTAACCAAAATTCACACTTGCTAAATTTGGCATACAGCTTATGCTCTCTAAGCTTCTCAAGTATCAAACATAAATGTCCTTCATGATTTTCTTTGCTCTTGGAGTAGATTAAAATGTCATCGATGAAATGACAACAAACTTGTCAAGGAACTCCATGAACACCTTGTTCATCATATTCATGAAGTATGTTGGTGCATTGGTCAAACCAAATGGCATCACGGTATACTCATACAATCCATACCTAGTTGTGAATGTTGTCTTAGGTATGTCTTGTTCTCTTATCTTGAGCTGAAAATAACCTGACCGGAGATCAATATTTGAGAACACACAGGCTCCTTCTAACTGATCAAACAAGTCATTGATTCTAGGCAAAGGGTATTTGTTCTTGATAGTCACCTCATTGAGTGAACGGTAATCTATGCATAACCTTTGACTTCTATCTTTATTTTCCACAAACAAAACTGGTGCTCCCCAAGATGAAGAACTTGGTTGAATAAATCCCTTCTGCAACTGTTATCCAAGTGGTTTCTTGAGTTCTTTCAACTCATCAACTGACATCTTGTACGGTCTCTTTGCTATTGGTCTAGATCTTGGTAGCAAATCAATAAGAAACTCCACATCTCTATCTGGTGGCATTCCCGGCAATTCTTCCGGAAACACATCCGTATATTCACTCACAATAGGCACACTGTCTATGCTAACCCCCTTAAGAGAATTTAGCTTACTCCCTTTCGGTTCAAAGTTAGTCTTGAATCTAATCCTTTTGTTCTCTGGAGTTGTGAGTGTGACAGTATGCTTGGCACAATATAGCACTCCCTTGTGCTTGGTCATCCAGTCCATTCCCAAAATGACATCCAATCCTGGGAATTTAGGATTCTCAGATTAACGGGAAACTTATACTTCCCAAACTCTATGACTAGATCATGACATCCTGAGTTCACTATCATTTCTCCGCCAGGAGAACTTACTTTTATAGGACACCCAATAGTTTCTACCGGTAGTTCATTTCTTTCAACAAATGCTCTTGATATGAATGAATGAGATGCACCAGTATCAAAGAGAACAAATGCTAGAATAGAATTGAGTTTGAACTTACCAGCAACAACATCAGGTTCCTCATAGATTTTTTCCACATTGATGTGGTTCACTTGTCCCTTTTGGAAAGGGTTGGGCTTGTTGGGTCCTTCAACTTTCTTTTCTGGGCATTCATTTGCATAATGCCCCATCTTCTTGCACTTGAAACATTCAACCTGACTAAGATCCTTCTTGACAGGCTGGCTTCCACTACCACTTCCACTTCCATTGTGGTGGCTCTTATATCCACTCTTGTGATTCTTGTACTTGTCATTGTCATGACTACGGTGATGCTTGTTGTCATGATGACGGTTGTGGTTGTGGTGGTTGTTGTACTTTCCATGCTTGTGGGATCCAGAACTCCCACTATCATCATAATGGGAACATTTGTGAGACGATCCCGAGCTGTGTTTGTCAGAGTTGTGTTTCCTCTTCCTGCTTTCAACCTGTTTCATCTTGCTCTCCAAGATGGCAGCCTTGTCACAAAGAGATTGATAGGTAGGGACATAGGCCACAGATAGCTGCAGGTTCATTTCATCGTTCAACCCTTCGAGAAACTTCTCTTTCCTCTTAGCATCAGTGTCCACTTCATCCGGTGCATAACGCGCCAGATTATTGAACTCCTCAATATATTCAGCCACGCTGCGGTGGCGCTGTTTCAGATTATGAAATTCCTTTTTCTTCAAACTCATCACTCCGGATGAGATGTGAGATGTACGGAAACCATCTTCAAAGATAGCCCATGTCACATCCTCAATAGGAGTGGTGATTTGGAAGTTATCCCACCAAGTAGCTGCTGGTCCTTCCAACAAGTTAGCTGCAAACCTGAATTTCTCCTCATCTGTACATCCAACAGTTACCAAATCCTTGTTCACTGAGCGTAGCCAATCATTGGCCACCATGGGATCAGTAGTTCCTGAGAACATTTCTGGTCTTAGTCTTAGGAATCTGGTGAGCATGTCAAAACCTAGTGGATTGTTCTCATTGTTGTTGTTGTTGTTGTTATTGTTGTTGTTGTTGTTGTTGTTGTTATGTAAGACCCCTCCTTTGTAAAGGAAAAGGATCCCTGTGATTGCAATGCTAGTCCCTGGATCATTTCTAGCATCCACAGTTTAAGATGAAGTACACAGATACAAAGGTCATTTATTACATCCATTCCAGAGATAAAAACATAGTCTTTTACAACTCATGGCCACAGGCCTAATACAAGAGTTTTTGGAATAAGTAAATAAACACAAGTCTTCATCTTCATGTGCCACAGGCAAGCATGTTGAGTGTAGACTCATGACTCCTACTCATCATCGGAGTAACCTGCAACATCACAAGTTACAGCCACAGTGGGTCAATACTTTGGAATAGTATTGGCAAGTGATACCTTAGTAAATTTTAAGTGGACTATATTACTATATGCATTTTGGCTAAGTGTAGCTTGGCTTGCTTTGCTCAAAATAGATTTTTCCTATTAGTTGAAATCACTAAGTTTTTCTTTGTCAAAAACTTTCCCAAGAGACCACCAATAGACATTGGGGTCCTTCACCCTTGTTCACCCACAAATTTTACTTAGAAGTTGGAGTGATGCGATTCTTGTAGCTTCCATGTCTTGATGCTCAAGCTGTCCATTGCCATGGACTTGGCTAAGTACTTAGATTTTCCATCTGCAGAGGTTGTGCACTTTCCCCACCAGACTTGGTTTCCCAAGACAGGACCTTTCAGAAGCCTTTCCTTTGTCAAATGGACGCGCTCCAACCTATCATTCCCACTACCACCAACTGTCCAAGTGACTAAGTTCTAGCAACCTATATGATCAAGGCAGAGCCCATATTGCCAAGTGGTTGCACTGTAAGCTTTCTCAACACTTGGCCTCCAAATCCCTTTGTGCCTGGGTGGCATACCACAAGTGAGATACACAAGCCAAATCCATGGCCTTGTGTAACCACTCAACCAAAACCACCATTCAAGACCCATTCCACCCAGGAAGTTCATTGGCTTAGTTGTTTTATTAAGAAAAGCACGAGTCCCAAAGGACTTAGAATTATTTCATCATAGCATGTACATTCTTTACCAACCCTTGTTTTCTACTAGCTAGGCTAAGCATGGCATAGTAACTTAACTTAGGAAAATTCCCTAGCAATTCTACAATTCTACACTACATAGGATTTCCCAACTAGCATTTGGCAAAAGTAGCATGCAAGACTTAGCAAAAATAATTCTAATGCTTATTCAAAATAAAGGGTGGGAATATCATGAAGTATCACTTGCCTTGGTAATGGGGAGAGTAGCACTCTTCACAATCACAGTCACTAGCAAAATCTACACAAAAATTGGTAGCATACAATTACACTCAATTTATATACAATCAAAATATGAATGCATGCATGCAAGAAATTACTAAGTGATGATTTTGAAAACTCTACCAAGCAAGTGCATGATACAGAAACATAACAAGTCCCAAAGTTTGCTAACTAAACTTATTTAGCCCTAAAACCATTTGCTAAACAAAAACTATACTCAAAATGGACCTAAACATGTTTCTGCTTACAAAGTCATTTTAACATATACTATTTGTTAAACACATTGCAGATTCAGAAAGGCCTTGATTCACTGATTCCAACGGTATAAAATTTGCAAAAATCTAACGTGGGAATCAAAAGTTATAGGCATTTGAAAATTGGATCTAAATCTGATTTGAATTCTGTTTTTGATTCAAACCCTAGCCACGCGTCGTGTTTCTATTGGCGCGTACCGGTTTGGCCGGATCGAGCTCTGCGGCCATAGGATCTAAGTAAAAGACACGGTCCAGATCTAGCAAAAACGTTTCGTTAAGTGATCTAAATCTACGCGTTGGATCCAGATCTGACGGTCCTGGATCAAACGACCAAACTCGAGCGGCGCTAGCGGCGGCGACAGGCGGCGGCGCGTCGGTCTGTGGCGGTGCCGGCATTCTAGGTCGCCCGGGGAAGAAAGGAGGCGCTTATCAGAACTGCAGGAGGTTGCTGATGCTCGAGGTGGTGTTGGTTTGCAAAGGGGCGCGTCGACACGGTCTCAGGAACTCGTCGGAGTAACGGGCAGCGTCGGTAGCTTGCAGTCGTGGTCCTTGCCGAGGTTTGGCGTCGCCCTAGCACGAACCAGTGGCATCAGGATTTGCGCAAGACATAGGCGAACAAACTAGCGTGAAGGAGGGGGCAAGGGGCGCTCGGGTTTTACCTGAATCGGTCGCCGGAGTTAGGCGGCGGCGCAGGTGGTTTCGGTCGTGGACGGAGACGACAACCTGGGTCACGAGCAGGCAAAGGACATGTGTCAGCAGGTGCGCAAGAACGTGCTGAGCATCCTCGTTTGAACGAGAGAGAGGGGGTGGTCTAGGCTCACCGGAATTGGACGCCGGAGTCATCGGTACCGCGGGGCTTCGGGAGCAAATGTGCGCAGCCTGGTGGCGGAGTGAGCGAGGAGAGTTGGGGGAAAAGCTCGCGGTGCAGAGGGGATTTTATAGACCCTGGTGCGACAGGAAACGCCTGCGGCTTTAAGGCTAATTACACCGCGCCATTACCGGCCTTGACAGCAGCGGCGACATGGTCGCGGGCGTAGTTTGAGGAAGACGAGGGTGACGTGGACGGGGCCCGCTGGTCAGCGAAACAAACCGAAGGGGCGTGGGGTCTGGCTGTCAGCGGCTGGGTGGGTGTGCTCGCGCGTGCGGGAGGAAAAGAAACAGCCCGGGTGGGCTAGTTGGGTCTGTTCAGAAGCTGGGCTAGATTCCTAGCGCTCGGCCCTTTTCTTTTGTTTACTCCGTTTCTTTTTCTATTTCCAATTTCTGAATTGATTTTCAAATGATTTCAAGTTTCATTTGAATTCAAAACTTCTTGGGATTTTTGCAGTGAGCAGTAGTCTCAAATATGGGCACAAAATCATGTGGTTGCTTTGCAAAGGTTTGGTCAAGCTTGGTGAACAAAATATCAGGGGCTTGGCACTTGGTTTGCAAAATTTGAGAAATGGTTTTTGAAATATTTCCAAATTGTAAATCTTGGTCCAAAACCACACTCAATCCTTTCTATAAGAAGACAAACAAGCTAGTTTTAACATCAATCAAACTTCTCAAATGGGGATGGCCATTTGATTTTAAATCTGCTCACATAAAATCATAGCACTTTGTGCTACTGTTTTCTAGAATGAGTTTGAAATTGTTCTCAAATCTATATGCATGCATGAATGATATGCAAACTTTGGAATTATGATTTTAGGGATGTTACAAATCTAACCCCCTTAAGGTGAATCTCGCCCTCGAGATTCAGATTGGCTAGCAAATAGGTGAGGGTGGTCTTTCCGAAGATCATCTTCCCTTTCCCATGTTGCTTCCTCTTCGGAATGATGATTCCACTGCACTTTGCAAAACTTGATAGTCTTTGATCTCGTGACTCTTTCTGCAGTCTCAAGAATCTTGATAGGCTTTTCTTCGTAAGTGAGATCACTTTCTAGTTGAACTTCTTCCAAAGGTATGGTATCCTTCAAAGAAGATTCTTCCAGGGTGACATTTCTTAAGCTGACTCACATGAAATACATTATGGACTGCTGATAGAGATGTTGGCAGTTCAATTTCATAAGCAACTTCTCCTTTGCGACTCAGAATCTTGAATGGCCCAACATATCTTGGTGCCAACATTCCTTTGACTCCGAATCTTTTCACTCCACGAAGTGGTGATACTCTAAGATAGGCTCTATCACCAACTTCGTAGGTGACTTCTCTACGCTTAGGATCTGCGTAGCTTTTCTGTCGGTACTGTGTTATCTTCAATCTGTCCTTAACCAATTTGACCTTCTCTTCGGCTTCTTTGATAAGATCTGGCCCGAATAAACTTCTTTCTCCCACACCATTCCATAACAATGGGGTGGTACATTTTCTTCCATAGAGAAACTCAAACGGTGCCATCTCAATGCTGGCTTGATAGTTGTTATTATAAGAAAATTCTGCGTAAGGAAGACTTTCATCCCAACTTGCTCCATAGTCTAGGGCACATGCCCTCAACATGTCTTCCAGAATTTGATTAGTCCTTTCTGTTTGTCCATCCGTTTGAGGATGAAAAGCAGTACTGAATTCCAACCTCGTTCCCAATGACTAATGTAGCTGTCTCCAAAAATGGGAAGTGAATTGGGTTCCCCTATCGGACACAATACTCTTAGGCACACCGTGAAGGCATACAATTCTACTCATGTAGATTTTGGCTAACTTGGCACTCGTATAAGTTATCTTCACGGGTATGAAATGTGCCACTTTAGTTAGGCAATCCACTACTACCCATATGGAGTCATATCCTGATCTGGTCCTTGGTAATCCGGTAATGAAATCCATACCAATCTTGTCCCATTTCCAATCAGGAATTGGTAGTAGTTGAAGCAAACCTGCTGGTTTCTGATGCTCCGCCTTTACTCTACTACACACATCACACAAAGCAATATGTTCGGCGATGTCTCTCTTGAGATTGTTCCACCAAAATCTTTCCTTCATGTCCATGTACATTTTGGTGTTACCCGGATGAATAGAATACGGAGAGTTGTGTGCTTCTTGCAGAATCAGTTTCCGCAACTCCGGATCTTGTGGAACACAGATACGTTTCCCATGCCATAATGTACCCTGTTCGTCTTCATGGAAATTCTTAGCTTTACCTAGACTAATATTTTTCTTAATCTCTTCAATTTCCTTATCGGATTTCTGAGCTTCTCGAATCTTGTCCAACAAAGTGGGTTGAACATCCAAAGACATGATATGTCCTTCAGGCACAATTTCCAATCTGAGTTCTTTGAATTGATTACATAAATCATCTGGCAATTCTCCTTTGGTAAGGCCATTTACAAACACCTTACGACTTAGAGCATCTGCTACCACGTTTGCTTTACCGGGGTGGTATTGCAAACTCAAGTCATAATCCTTGATAAGCTCTAACCATCTTCTTTGTCTCATATTGATTTCCTTCTGGGTGAAGATATACTTCAAACTTTTGTGGTCCGTGAACACTTCACAATGCTTTCCCAAAAGGTAATGTCTCCATGTTTTGAGTGCGTGGACGACAGAGGCTAACTCTAAATCATGAGTAGGATAGTTTACTTCATGAGTTTTGAGTTGTCTCGAGGCATAGGCCACAACTTTACCGTCTTTCATAAGTATGGCACCCAAACCTTGATGAGACGCATCACAATATACTTGGAAATCCTTTTCCAAATGGCAGACATAGAACTGGTGCTGACACAAGTCTCTTCTTCAATTCTTGAAAACTAACTTCACAACCTTCAGACCAAGCAAACTTCTTGTCTTTCTTTAACAATTCAGTCATTGGCTTAGCAACCTTTGAGAAATTCTCAATGAACCTTCTGTAGTAACCTGCTAAGCCGAGGAAACTACGAACTTCTTTCACATTCTTGGGAGATTCCCATTCTGTCACAGCTGAAACCTTAGCAGGATCAACTGCTACACCATCCTTTGTCAAAACATGACTAAGAAAACCAACTTCCTCTAACCAAAACTCACACTTGCTGAATTTGGCATAAAGTTTATGCTCTCTTAATTTCTCAAGTATCAAACGCAAGTGTCCCTCATGTTCTTCTTTGCTCTTAGAGTAGACTAAGATGTCATCGATGAAAACAACAACAAACTTGTCAAGGAATTCCATGAACACCTTGTTCATCATATTCATGAAGTATGCTGGAGCATTGGTTAAGCCAAAAGGCATTACGGTATACTCATATAATCCATACCTTGTGGTGAATGCTGTTTTAGGTATGTCCTGCTCTCTTATCTTGAGTTGAAAATAGCCTGACCGGAGATCAATCTTCGAGACCACACATGCTCCCGCTAGCTGATCAAAGAAGTCATTGATTCTTGGCAAAGGATATTTGTTCTTGATAGTTACCTCGTTAAGTGAACGGTAATCTATCAATAACCTTTGACTTCAATCCTTCTTCTCCACAAACAAGACTGGGGCTCCCCAAGATGAAGAACTTGGTTGGATAAATCCTTTCTGCAACTGTTCTCCTAGTTGCTTCTTGAGCTCTTTCAGTTCATCAACCGACATCTTGTATGGTCTCTTGGCTATTGGTCCCGAACCTGGTACCAAATCTATCAGAAATTCCACATCTCTATCTGGTGGCATTCCCGGCAACTCTTCCGGAAACACATACGGATACTCACATACAATTGGCACACTGTCCATGCTAACCCCCTTAAGAGAATTTAGCTTACTTCCTTTGGATTCAAAGTTTGACCTGAATTTTATTATTTTTCCTTCCGGGGTTGTGAGTGCAACAGTACGATTAGCACAATCTAGTACTCCTTCATACTTAGCCATCCAATCCATTCCCAATATTACGTCTAGTCCTTGGGAATCTAGGATTATCAGGCTCACTGGAAACTTATGCTTTCCAAACTCTATGACAAGATCCCGGCATCCAAGACTTACTATCATATCTCCACCCGGAGAACTAACTTTTATTGGACACCCGATGTTTTCAGATGCAAACCCATTTCTATCAACAAATGCTTTTGATATGAATGAATGAGATGCACCAGTGTCAAAGAGTACAAATGCTGGAATGGAATTGAGTCTGAACTTACCAGCAACAGCATCAGGCTCCTCATAGACCTCCTCCACATTGATGTGGTTAACCTGTCCTTTCTAAAAAGGATTGGGCTTGTTAGGTCCTTCAACCTTCTTCTCAGGGCACTCATTAGCATAATGCCCCAGCTTCTTGAATTTGAAGCACTCAACCTGACTGATGTCCCTTTTTGCAGGCTGACTTCCACTTCCACTACCATTCCCACTGTGGTGGCTCTTATGTCCACTCTTGTGGTTCTTGTACTTGTCATTGTCATGACTGCGGTGATGCTTGTTGTCATGACGGTTGTGTTTGTGGTGCTTATTGAATTTCCCATGCTTATGGGATCCTGAGCTTCCACTGTCATCATAGTGAGATCGTTTGTGAGCCGATCCCGAGCTGTGCCTGTCGGAGTGTTTCCTCTTCCTACTCTCGACTTGCTTCATTTTATTCTCCAAAATAGCAGCCTTGTCACACAGAGACTGATAAGTTGGAACATATGCCACAAACAACTGCAAGTTTAACTCATCATTCAAGCCTTCCAGAAACTTTTCCTTTCTTTTGGCATCTGTGTCAACCTCATCCGGTGCATAGCGTGCCAGATTGTTGAACTCTTCTATATATTCAGCCACGCTGCGGTGGCGCTGCTTCAGGTTGTGAAACTCCTTCTTTTTCAGGCTCATCATTCCTGATGAGATATGAGCAGTGTGAAAGCCATCTTCAAAGATAGCCCAAGTCACCTCATCTAAAGGAGTGGTGATTTGGAAGTTTTCCCACCATGTGGCGGCTGGTCCTTCCAACAGATGTGCTGCGAACCTGACCTTTTCAGCATCCGTGCAGCCCACGGTCACTAAGTCCTTGTTCATAGAACGTAGCCAATCATTGGCCACCATGGGATCAGTTGTCCCTGAAAACTTAGCTGGCCTCAAACGCAGAAATCTGGTGAGAATATCAAAACCCGGAGGGTTGTTGTTGTTGTTGTTGTTATTGGGGTTGTTGTTGTTGTTATTCTGGTTTTGGATGAATGTTGACATCATCTGCATAAGCTGTGTTTGAGCATTCATCATCTGTTGCATTTCTAGAGTGATGTTGTTGGGGTTGGGGTTTGCGCGACGGGGAGGCATCTGTGGTTTGTTCAAATAGAGATAAGAATGAGATACCCTTAGATGTTTTATGCACAATACATCACAAGTAAACACATAGCATGCAACTCAAGGATAAAAGCTCAACAACAGAATAACAAAGTTCTCGAAATAAAACACACAAGTGGCAAGCCATCCACATGTCGGATGGTCCAATAAAAGGTTCACAAATAGCAAGTACGATAATAAAAGATAAACGAGTAGTCAAGTCTACTCATCAGCATCATTCTCCTCCTCGACAAAAGTAAGACCTGCGTTCTCCATCGCGGTCTTGTTCTCCTCAATCGTAGTGGTCAAGGAATCGATCTTGGCCTTGAGAGCCCTCTTCTGGGAGAGAAGCCTCTCGATCACCATCTGCTGCTGCTCTAGCTCGAAATCCTTATACTTCAGTTCTTCAGTCATGTCCCGGATCTTCTTGTTCCTATCCTGGACGCGTTTCTCTTGACTCTTGAATTTACGGTCCTGGGCCTCGAACTTCGTCTCCATTTCCTTGGCTATCTCGTCCTGCTGTGTGAAAAGCCTGTCTTTCTCGCGAAGCTGCACCTGGAGCTCGTCATTGCTGAGCATGACGTTGGTCCTGTCTGTGTCCACGTGCCTGATGAGAGACTCTAAGTCCTGGAGATAGAGACGTATCGGCTCTGCTGCGTCCCTCAAGTCGTCCTCAAAGTCGATGGACTCTCCATCATCATCACGTCTTCCGAAGACGTGAAAGTGGGTGCCCCTAACCTGTCGGGAGTGACGGCCTAACAGACGTCCTATCAGGTCCTGCATGACGACCTCCATGCCTCTCTCCCTGTCATCGTGCATAAGCTTGAAGACGATGGCCTCCGTAGTAGGCTCTGTCTGACGTCCGGGCTGGTTCACCTTGAAGCCCCAGAGGTCCTTCCTCTCGAACTTGGTGAGTGGGTGCACCATGATGGTGGGAAGAGGGAGATTGAGCAAAGTAGTAAGATCAACGATACGAGGACCAAAACGGGTAAGCTGGAACTCCTCAACAATGCTGATGGTAATAGGCATCTATTTACAAGATAGAAAAGTTAGAACAACATTATTTAAGATAAACAAAGACAACATCACATACACAACCTTGGGACACAAAATCACACAAGTCATGCATACATGAATCCATTACATCAATCAAGGTCCAATCTTATTTAAGGTATCATTTTGGAAAATAAGGTGATAGGTGGTGGTCCAACTAACGAAGTACTTTTACAATCCTATCTTACTGGATCTATTGGCAAACATAATGTTCCTAGAGGCAATCCACCTATCTTGTTCACTTGATTCCATCACTAAGTCTATAATATCTCCCCTTAAGGTTTGGTTGGTGGCTTCCAACTCTTGAGTAAGTTCCTTCTCTTTCTCTAAGTCTTTTTGGAGGTTGAGCATTCTGCACTTGACTCTAGCACTTAGTTCTTTGATAGTCCTCCAAGCTGCTTCTCTTGCTGACTCAAAGAATGTGGTGTGCATCACAGTGTTGGTGTACATGCAGAATCCTCTTTCTTTGTGGTTCTCTTCCTTGTTTTTGTACAAGTGAAGTTGCACCCACCAATACTCCACTCCTTCATCCATCACTGGAAAGCCTTTGTAAACTGTTGCACCTTGTGCTTCCATTGCCACCATGAGGTCCTTGAGAATTTTGGGAAACTCAGTTTCACACTCCAAGGTCATGGTCATGAGTGGTCCTTTCTTCACGGCTTCGTTGATGGAGTTCATCTACAAATAGAGATGAGAAAGAGAAGATTAGAAAAGTTTACGAGAAGAATAAACAAGTGTAGAAGTAGTTGAAAATTTTTCCTTAGTGGTTTTCAATCCTAGGGTCATAATCCTACAGGCAACACGGTGCTCTGATACCATCTGTAAGACCCCTCCTTTGTAAAGGAAAAGGATCCCTGTGATTGCAATGCTAGTCCCTGGATCATTGCTAGCATCCACAGTTTAAGATGAAGTACACAGATACAAAGGTCATTTATTACATCCATTCCAGAGATAAAAACATAGTCTTTTACAACTCATGGCCACAGGCCTAATACAAGAGTTTTTGGAATAAGTAAATAAACACAAGTCTTCATCTTCATGTGCCACAGGCAAGCATGTTGAGTGTAGACTCATGACTCCTACTCATCATCGGAGTAACCTGCAACATCACAAGTTACAGCCACAGTGGGTCAATACTTTGGAATAGTATTGGCAAGTGATACCTTAGTAAATTTTAAGTGGACTATATTACTATATGCATTTTGGCTAAGTGTAGCTTGGCTTGCTTTGCTCAAAATATATTTTTCCTATTAGTTGAAATCACTAAGTTTTTCTTTGTCAAAAACTTTCCCAAGAGACCACCAATAGACATTGGGGTCCTTCACCCTTGTTCACCCACAAATTTTAATTAGAAGTTGGAGTGATGAGATTCTTGTAGCTTCCATGTCTTGATGCTCAAGTTGTCCATTGCCATGGACTTGGCTAAGTACTTAGATTTTCCATCTGGAGAGGTTGTGCACTTTCCCCACCAGACTTGGTTTCCCAAGACAGGACCTTTCAGAAGCCTTTCCTTAGTCAAATGGACGCGCTCCAACCTATCATTCCCACTACCACCAACTGTCCAAGTGACTAAGTTCTAGCAACCTATATGATCAAGGCAGAGCCCATATTGCCAAGTGGTTGCACTGTAAGCTTTCTCAATACTTGGCCTCCAAATCCCTTTGTGCCTGGGTGGCATACCACAAGTGAGATACACGAGCCAAATCCATGTCCTTGTGTAACCACTCAACCAAAACCACCATTCAAGACCCATTCCACCCAGGAAGTTCATTGACTTAGTTGTTTTATTAAGAAAAGCATGAGTCCCAAAGGACTTAGAATTATTTCATCATAGCATGTACATTCTTTACCAACCCTTGTTTTCTACTAGCTAGGCTAAGCATGGCATAGTAACTTAACTTAGGAAAATTTCCTAGCAATTCTACAATTTTACACTACATAGGATTTCCCAACATAGCATTTGGCAAAAGTAGCATGCAAGACTTAGAAAAAATAATTCTAATGCTTATTCAAAATAAAGGGTGGAAATATCATGAAGTATCACTTGCCTTGGTAATGGGGAGAGTAGCACTCTTCACAATCACAGTCACTAGCAAAATCTACACAAAAATTGGTAGCATACAATTACACTCAATTTATATACAATCAAAATATGAATGCATGCATGCAAGAAATTACTAAGTGATGATTTTGAAAACTCTACCAAGCAAGTGCATGATACAGAAACATAACAAGTCCCAAAGTTTGCTAACTAAACTTATTTAGCCCTAAAACCATTTGCTAAAAAAAAACTATACTCAAAATGGACCTAAACATGTTTCTGCTTACAAAGTCATTTTAACATATATTATTTGTTAAACACATTGCAGATTCAGAAAGGACTTGATTCACTGATTCCAACGGTATAAAATTTGCAAAAATCTAACGTGGGAATCAAAAGTTATAGGCATTTGAAAATTGGATCTAAATCTGATTTGAATTCTGTTTTTGATTCAAACCCTAGCCACGCGTCGTGTTTCTATTGGCGCGTACCGGTTTGGCTGGATCGACCTCTGCGGCCGTAGGATCTAAGTAAAACACACGGTCCAGATCTAGCAAAAACGTTTCGTTAAGTGATCTAAATCTACGCGTTGGATCCAGATCTGACGGTCCTGGATCAAACGACCAAACTCGAGCGGTGCTAGCGGCGGCGACTGGCGGCGGCGCGTCGATCTGTGGCGGTGCCGGCGTTCTAGGTCGCCCGGGGAAGAAAGGAGGCGCTTACCAGAACCGCAGGAGGTTGCTGATGCTCGAGGTGGCGTTGGTTTGTAAAGGGGCGCGTCGACACGGTCTCAGGAACTCGTCGGAGTAACGGGCGGCGTCGGTAGCTTGCAGTCGTGGTCCTTGCCGAGGTTTGGCGTCGCCCTAGCACGAACCAGTGGCATCAGGATTTGCGCAAGACATAGGCGAACAAACTAGCGTGAAGGAGGGGGCAAGGGGCGCTCGGGTTTTACCTGAATCGGTCGCCGGAGTTAGGCGGCGGCGCAGGTGGTTTCGGTCGTGGACGGAGACGACAACCTGGGTCACGAGCAGGCAAAGGAAATGTGTCAGCAGGTGCGCAAGAACGTGCTGAGCATCCTCGTTTGAACGAGAGAGAGGGGGGTGGTCGAGGCTCACCGGAATTGGACGCCGGAGTCGTCGGTACCGCGGGGCTTCGGGAGCAAATGTGCGCAGCCTGGTGGCGGAGTGAGCGAGGAGAGTTGGGGGAAAAGCTCGCGGTGCAGAGGGGATTTATAGACCCTGGTGCGACAGGAAACGCCTGCGGCTTTAAGGATAATTACACCGCGCCATTACCGGCCTTGACAGCAGCAGCGACGTGGTCGCGGGCGTAGTTTGAGGAAGACGAGGGTGACGTGGACAGGGCCCGCTGGTCAGCGAAACAAACCGAAGGGGCGTGGGGTCTGGCTGTCAGCGGCTGGGTGGGTGTGCTCGCGCGTGCGGGAGGAAAAGAAACAGCCCGGGTGGGCTAGTTGGGCCTGTTCAGAAGCTGGGCTAGATTCCTGGCGCTCGGCCCTTTTCTTTTGTTTACTTCTTTTCTTTTTCTATTTCCAATTTCTGAATTGATTTTCAAATGATTTCAAGTTTCATTTGAATTCAAAACTTCTTGGGATTTTTGCAGTGAGCAGTAGTCTCAAATATGGGCACAAAATCATGTGGTTGGTTTGCAAAGGTTTGGTCAAGCTTGGTGAACAAAATATCAGGGGCTTGGTACTTGGTTTGCAAAATTTGAGAAATGGTTTTTGAAATATTTCCAAATTGTAAATCTTGGTCCAAAACCACACTCAATCCTTTCTATAAGAAGACAAACAAGCTAGGTTTAACATCAATCAAACTTCTCAAATGGGGATGGCCATTTGATTTTAAATCTGCTCACATAAAATCATAGCACTTTGTGCTACTGTTTTCTAGAATGAGTTTGAAATTGTTCTCAAATCTATATGCATGCATGAATGATATGCAAACTTTGGAATTATGATTTTAGGGATGTTACATGTTATTGTTGTTGTTCTGGTTCTGCATAAAGGTAGTCATCATCTGCATTAGCTACGTCTGAGCTGTCACCAGCTGCTGCATCTCTGGGGTGACATTGTTGTTGTTCGGGTTGGGATTGGCACGTCGGGGAGGCATCTATGGTTTTCAATAAGGATAAGGATGAGATACCCATTGATGTTTAACATGCACAATACATCACATAAACAATCACCAAACATGCATCAAGATAACAATAGTTCAACAACATAAACAACAAGTTTGAAAAGCAAACACACCAATAGAAAGCCATCCACATGTTGGATGATCATTGCGAATCAATAAACAAAAGCATGGTAAATATAAGATAAATGAGTAGTCATCACTACTCCTCTGCATAAACCTCCTCATCAACAAGTGTAAGACCTGCATTCTCCATAGTGGTCTTGTATTCCTCGACATTGGTAGTAAAGGCCTCTACTTTGGCTTTGAGATCCCTCTTCTGTGCACGAAGCCTCTCAATCACACCCTGCTGATGCTCGAGCTCGAAGTCCTTGGCCTCTAGTTCTGCAGTCATGTCTCGAATCCTCTTGTTCCTATCTTGGACTCTTTTCTCTTGACTCTTGAACTTTCTATCCTGACTCTCAAACTTGGCCTCCATTTCCTTTACTATCTCATCTTTCTCCGCGAAGAGCTTGTCCTTCTCACGAAGTTGCTCCTGGAGTTCGTCATTGCTAAGCATGACGTTGGTCCTATCAGTGTCTAGGTGCCTAAGAAGAACCTCTAAGTCCTGGAGGTACAGACGAATCGGCTCTGCCGTCTCTCTAGAGGTATCCTCGAACTCAATAGCCTCACCATCCTCGTCATGTCTACTGAAGGCGTGGAAGTGAGTACCTCTAACCTCCAGAGAGTGTCTCCCTAACAAGCGTCCAAGCAAATCCTGCATGACTACCTCTAGGCCTCTGTCCTTGTCATCATGCATAAGCTTGAAGGTGATGGCCTCCGTGGCTGGCTCAGTCTGGCGTCCTGGCTCAGTAACCTTGAAGCCCCAAAGGTCCTTCCACTCGAACTTGGTGAGGGGAAGCATAATGATGCTAGAAAGCGGAAGATTGAGCACACTAGTGAGCTCAATAAGACGGGTGCCAAAACGAGTTCCCTTGAACTCTTCGGCCGTGCTGATAGTAACATTAGGCATCTATTTTATAAGAGATAAAAGTTAGAAAACAACATCAACAAAAATACACAAGACAAATTAGTACAAGCATATCATTTGCAAACCAAACATACAAGTCATGGAATACATAAATCTATTACAAGCATCCAAGGTTCAACATAACTTAGACAAAAAAATTGGAAATAAAATGATAAGTGTGGTGGTCCAACTAACGAAGTACGTTACAACTCTCACTCACTAGACAAAATGTTTATCAAAGCGTCCTTAGTAGCCATCTGCCTATCTTGTTCACAAGATTCCCAAATCAAGTCTATGATGTCTTCCCTTAGTTGTTGGTTGGTGGTTTCCAACTCTTGGGTATGCTTCTTTTCTTCCCTAAGGTCATTTTGGGTGTTGAGCATTCTTCACTTGAGTCTTTCACCAAGCTCTTTGATGGCCTTCCAAGCTGCATCCCTTGCTGAATCAAAGAATGTGATATGCATCACTGAGTTGGTGACCATGCAGAATCCTGATTCTTTGTGGTTGTCTTCCTTATTTTTGTATAAGTGAAGTTGCACCCACCAATATTCTTCATCCATCACGGGAAAACCTTTGTACACAGCTGCACCATGTATTCCCATAGTAACCATAAGGTTCTTGAGAGCCTTTGGAAATTCAGTCTCACACTCTAGGGTCATGGCCATGAGTGGTCCCTTCCTTACGGCTCCATTGATGGAGTTCATCTACAAATAGAGATGAGAAAGAAGAATTAGAAAAGTTTACGAGAAGAAAAAGACAAGTGTGGAAATTGTTGAAAATTTTCCTTAGTGGTTTCTAATCCAATCCTAGGGTCACAATCCGACAGGCAACACAGTGCTCTGATACCATCTGTAAGATCCCACCTTTATAAAGGGGCGTTCGATTTATACCGCTATTGCTCGTCGGAGTTGAGACAGTGGTTCTGTCGTTCGCTGAGGTGGTCGGAGCTTACCATAATTAGTCGTCGGAGCTCGTCGGAACAGCGACAGTGCGAGCGAGAATTTGCGGAGCCTGGCGGCGCTTCTGGCTGGCTATGTTGGGGGAATTGGCCGCAAGGGGGAGGGGATTAAGTAGCCGGAGCGGAGGCGAGGATCACGCTCCCAATCAATGGCAATTAACCGGATTTAAACGCGACAGTGAAGGGAGGAAGAAACGGCGAGGGCCTGGTCGTGGGCGGGATTTTGGGGACTACGAGCTGACCTGGCACTGGGTACACTTGACAGCGAGGGAGGGTGTGAGCTGCTGTGGTTAGAAAGAGTGAGGAAGACCCCCGGGTGGGCTTACTGGGCTGGACCTGCTGTTGGGCTGAAAAGCTGGCGCCAGCCTCTTTCCTTTTCCTTATTCTTTTTCTTTTTAAGATTGAATTACCAGGAATCCTTTTCAAACAAATTCAAAAGCTTTTGAAATCCAAACTTTTCTGGATTTTTGTAAAGTGCAACCTTCATGTTTCTGGGCACAAAATCATGCTGTCTTGCAGGACTTGCTTGATCCTTTTTGAAAATTCAAAATAAACATTGCCTTAGAACAAGATTTAATGAAGACCAATAAATGGTTTAAAAACCATATTTTTTTTTGGGAAATCAGTCCAAGCTTGGAACTCATCAAACAATCCTATGAACACACAACAATGGTTTTAAAACAAATAATCTCTCACTAGAGAGTAGCATTGGATCAAAGTTTTTGTTTCTTTGAAATGACTTTGAAATTGAATCCTAAATGATCATGAATGCATGGATGATATGCAAAGCTTGAAAACAAGATTTTAGGGATGTTACATCGGGTGTGTTAGATTCTGCGAGTGTATACAATGTGAGCAAGCCAGATTTGCTCATGCGGAAGCTAAGGTTTGATCTTGACGAGCCTAGCATGTACAGACATGGTCTCAGAACACGGATCACCGAAAGGTAAAGCATGAGTCATATTGTAGATATGATGAACATGTTGATTGTTCGCCATTGAAGCTACATCAACTCTCGTGATGATCGGTTTTGATGTGGTGGATTTGGTTCGTGTGATCGCTAAAACAATGTGAGGGATATTTTTTTGAGTGGGATTTCACCTAGATTAATTTAACTATTAATTAGAACTCAATATGTCATAAACTTAGTCTAAACTATTGCAAATATGTTGTAGATCAATGGCAGCCCCTACCATCAATTTTAATCCGTTCCTAGAGAAAGAAAAGTTGAAAAACAATGGAAGAAAATTCGCGGATTGGTTCCGCAATTTGAGGATTGTCCTAAATGCTGGTAATTTGACCTATGTGATGGATGAACCGCTAGGTAACCCACCTGCAGCTGATGCTACCGATGAGGTAAAGAATGTTTTCCTCGCTTGGAAGAATCAGTACTCAACAGTTCAGTGTGCTATCTTGTATGGTTTGGAATCGGGGCTTCAGAAAAGGTTTGAGAACCATGATCCACATGATATTGTCCGTGAACTCAAAATGATATTTGAGGCTCACGCGGCAGTTGAGAGTTATGAGGCTTCTGAAAAAGTTCTTTAACTGCAAGATGGAAGAGGGCAGCTCCATCAGTGAGCACGTGCTTAAGATTTCTGGGCCCGCAACCAAGCTTCAAAGCTTAGGTATAGTGATTCCTAATGCTTTGGGGATTCACCGTGTCCTCCAATCACTACCACCGAGTTACAAGAACTTTGTGATGAACTACAATATGCAAAACATGGACAAGTCGTTACCCGAACTCTTCTCCATGTTAAAATCTAGAGAAGTGGAGATCAAGAAAGAGCACCAAGTGTTGTTGGTCAATAAGACCACCAAATTCAAGAAGCAAGGCAAGTCTAAGAAAAAGGGAAACTTCAAGAAGGGCGGTAAGAAAGTTACCGCACCGGCGAAGAAGACCAAGGCTGGGCCTAAGCCTGATACTGAGTGCTTTTACTGCAAGGGAGAGGGTCAGTGGAAGCGGAATTGCCCTAAGTACTTGGAGGATTTGAAGAACGACAACATCAAGAAGAAAGGTATAACCGATATACATGTTATTGATGTGTATCTCGCTAGTACTCGTAGTAGTGCCTGGGTATTTGATACTGGTTCGGTTGCTCATATTTGTAACTCGAAACAGGTGCTGCAGAATAAACGGAAGCTAGCGAAGAACGAGATGATGATGCGCGTTGGAAATGGATCAACGGTTGATGTGATCGCTGTCGGCACGCTACCTCTTCATCTACCATCGGGATTAGTTTTATACTTAAATAATTGTTATTTTGTGCCTGCGTTTAGCATGAACATTATATCCGAATCATGTTTATTGTGAGACAGTTACTTATTTAAGTCCGAGAATAATGGTTGTTCGATTTATATGAGTAATATGTTTTATGCACATGCACCTTTGATAGATGGTCTATTCTTATTGAATCTCGATTGTAGTAATACACACATTAATAACATTGAAGCTAAACGTTTGAAATTGAGTGATAACTCGACCTATATGTGGCACTGTCGTCTTGGTCATATTGGAGTGAAGCGTATGAAGAAACTCCATTCCGATGGACTTCTTGAATCACTTGATTTCGAATCACTTGAAAGATGTGAAACATGTCTGATGGGTAAAATGACTAAGACTCCATTTTCTGGTATGATGGAGCGAGTTACGGACTTATTGGAAATCATACATACCGATGGGTGTGATCCAATGACTGTAGCATCACACGGTGGTTATCGCTATGTTCTTACCTTCATAGATGACTTGAGTAGATATGGTTATATCTATTTCATGAAACATAAGTCCGAAACTTTCGAGAAGTTGAAGGAATTTCAAAGTGAGGTAGAGAATCAACGTAACAAGAATATTAAATTTCTACGATCTGATCGTTGAGGTGAATATCTAAGTTACGAGTTTGCCGAGCATTTGAATAAATGAGGAATACTTTCACAATTGACACCGCCGGGAACACCACAACGTAATGGTGTGTCCGAACATCGTAATCGAACTCTCTTAGATATGGTTCGCTCTATGATGTCACTTACAGATTTACCGCAATCATTTTGGGGTTATGCATTAGAAACAGCCGCATTCACGTTAAATAGGGCACCATCTAAATCCGTTGTAACGACACCATATGAATTATGGTTTGGGAAGAAACCTAAATTGTCGTTCCTTAAAGTTTGGGGTTGCGAAGCTTATGTAAAGAAGTTACATCCAGACAAGCTTGAACCCAAAGCGGAAAAATGCGTCTTCATAGGATACCCAAAGGAAACTATTGGGTGTACCTTCTATCATAGATCCGAGGGCAAAATCTTCATTGCCAAGAATGGATCCTTTCTAGAGTAGGAGTTTCTCTCGAAAGAAGTGACTGGAGGGAAAGTAGAACTCAACGAGGTTGTTGAACCTTCTCTCTAACTTGCGAGTAGCGCAGCACCAGAAGTAGTTCCTGTGACGCCTACACCAATAAGAGAGGAAGCTAATGATCTTGATCATGAAGCTTCGGTTGAAGTTACTACGGAGCCTCGGAGGTCAACGAGAACTCGTACCACTCCTGATTGGTATGATCCCGTTATGAGTGTCATGTTGGTGGATAACACCGATGACCCTGCGACATATGAGGAAGCGATGATGAGCCCAGATTCCAATAAATGGCAAGAATCCATGAAATCCGAGATTGGATCCATGTACGAAAACCAAGTATGGACTTTGGTGGACTTACCGGATGGCTGGAAGGCTGTCGAGAACAAATGGATTTTCAAGAAGAAAACAGATGCTGATGGTAATGTTACTATCTATAAAGCTCGACTTGTCGCAAAAGGGTTTCAACAAATTCAAGGAGTTGACTACGATGAGACTTTCTCACCGGTAGCAAAGCTAAAGTCTGTGAGGATTATGTTAGCAATCGCTGCATATTATGATTATGAGATATGGCAGATGGATGTCAAAACGACGTTCCCCAGTGGAGACATTGATGAAGAGTTGTATATGGTACAACCTAAAGGTTTTGTCGATCCTAAAGATGCTAACAAGGTATGCAAACTTCAACGGTCCATTTATGGATTGAAGCAAGCATCCCGGAGTTGGAATCGGCGTTTTGATAAGGTGATCAAAAGATTTGGTTTTATACAAACTTATGGAGAAGCTTGTATTTACAAGAAAGTGAGTGGGAGCTCTGTAGCATTCTTAATACTATATGTAGATGACATATTGTTGATTGGGAATGATGTAGACCTTCTTAATAGTGTCAAAGATTATTTGAATAATAGTTTTTCAATAAAAGATCTTGGCGAAGCAGCTTACATATTAGCCATAAAGATTTATAGAGATAGATTGAGACGCCTAATATCATTGTCATAGAGTACATATTTGGACAAAGTTATAAAGAGGTTTGGAATGGAAGATAGCAAGAAAGGGTTCTTGCCCATGTTGCCCAATATGACCTTGAGTAAAACTCAAAGTCCTGCAACGGCAGAAGATAGAGAAAGGATGAATAAGACTCCCTATGCCTCAGCCATAGGATCTCTTATGTATGCCATGCTATGTACTAGACCCGACATTGCATATGCTGTTAGTTTGACTAGCAGATATCAAAGTGATCCAGGAGTGGATCATTGGACAGCGGTCAAAAACATCCTTAAGTACTTGAACAGAACTAAGGATATGGTTCTTTCTTATGGAGGTGATCAACAACTCGTTGTTAATGGTTACATCGATGCTAGTTGGAACACCGATCCGGATGATTCTAAATCTCAATCTAGATACGTATTTACTTTGAATGGTGTAGCAGTTAGCTGGAGGAGTGTAAAGCAAAGCGTTGTGGCGAGATATTCAACTAAATCGGAATAAATAGCTGCTTCGGAGGCTTCAAAAGAGGCGATATGTATGAAGGAGTTCATTACAGAGTTCGATGTTGTTCCAAGTGCGCTGGACCCAATGTCTATCTATTGTGATAACATGGGCACCATAGCCAATGCGCAAGAACAAAGGTCACACAAGAAGCTGAAGCATATCAAGCTACATTTTCATGCTATTCGAGAGCATGTCCAAGATGGTGACATAAAGATTTGCAAAGTACACACAGATCTGAATGTGGCGGATCCATTGACTAAACCTCTCCCAAGGGTGTAGAGGTCCCAACCTTTAATAAGGTAGAGATCCCTGTGTTTACAATGCTAGTCCCTGGATCAATATCAAGCATCCACACTTAAGATGTAATATCAAGAAACAAAGGTCATAATACAACTATATAACCAGGAATAAAATAATTTATTACATCTTACATAGCTCATTTGGCTATCACAATACATTGCAGCAGATTACCTATAAAGCATGGAGTCCTTCATCTTCAAAGTGCCACAAGCAAACATGTTGGTTGTAGACTTGTAATCCTATTTCAACACACTTCACTAATATCAAACAAACCTGCAACATAACAAGTTACAGCCACAAGGGTCAATACATTTGAATTGTATTGGCAAGTGATACTATGGTAGTATAGTGGAGTCTATCATATATATTCATTTGGCTAAGTGGAGCTTAGGCTAGCATTTCTCAAAATAGATTTTCCTTATCATTTGAAAACACTAAGTTTGTGCTTGACAAAATCACCCAAGGCATCTCCCAATAGAAATTGGTGATCCTTCAACCCTTGTTCAACCACAAGTTTTTAACTTAGAAATTTGGATGAGGAGATTCTTGATAGCTTCCATGTCTTGATGCTCAAATTGTCCTTTACCAGGGACATGGCTAAGTACTTAGATTTTTCACTCTGCAGAGGTGGTGCACTTTCCCCACAAGACTTGGTTTCACCAAGACAGGATCTTTCAGAAGCCTTCCCTTAGACCAGAATGGACGTGCTCCAACCTATCAAACCCCTACCACCAACTGTCCATTTGGCTAATTTATTGCAACCTATATGATCCAGGCAGAGCCCATAATGCCTGGTGGCTGCACTTGAAGCTTCTCAACATTTGACATCTCAAATCTCTTTGTTCCTGGGTGGCCATCCACAAGTGAGATACACAAGGTAAACCATAGAAATGGGCTTTGTGTAACCACTCAACACAAACCATTCCTTCCATTCCACCCAGGTGATTCATTCACTTAGTTGTTTTATTAAACAAAACACAAGTCCTTAACTTAGAAATATTCCATAGCATGAAATATAATCCACCCTTGTTTTCTACTAGCTAAGCTAAGCATGATAGTAGTACGAATCTTAACTTAGGAAATTTCTACTAAGGTTTGATCTACTAGGATTTCCCATGGCATAGTTTATACTTAGCAAAAATTCCATGCAAATCCTACTTAGAAATATCACTAATGCATAGTGAAAATAATGGGACAAAAGTATGAAGCATCACTTGCCTTTTTGGTAGAGAATATAAGTTCACTCCTTGATCTTGCTATATTCACACTCTTCAAATCACTACAATTCAATCAAGCAAGGCACAATTCAATCTACCATTCAAGCAATATCACATAAAATGGTAGAAACAAAGCAATGCATGCAAGCATGCCAAGGATTGTTTTATTTGGAAAGTGGTTTATAATAGGTTATAAACACCTATTGGTCACTTTATAAAAGTGGCAAAACCATTTGCAAAAATATTTTACTTATAAACCATTTTTAAACCAAATCATTATTTTATGTGGTTGAAAATGCCTTTATCAAAGTAACAATCTTTATAGGGTTCACCAAATACATTTTTAAATCATAAAACTTGGTGCTTGGGGTCAGAGAGTTTAAATCAAAACATTTCCCAAAGGTTTTTCTCCAAAAAGTATTTTCCATATGAACAACATTTTATTTGACTAGAAATGTTTTAAATTATTCTTTTGCTTCACCAAATATGTTTTTGAAACCACAAATTGATTTCTATAGGCAGGATGTTCAAAACAAACCATTTTACAAAGATTTTATCACCAAAATAATTTTAGAAACAATTTTATACTCAAAATATGCCTACACAAGTTTCTGCAAAAACAACCTTTTTACCAGAAGCAATTTACTAAAAAAAAGTGCATGGTTGGATAGGATTTGTCTTGCTGATTCCATTGATATAAATTTTGCAAAATTTGGACGTGTAGATTAAAAGTTATGCAATTTACAAATTTGATCATCTAATAGATCAATTCCTATTTTTAAAACAAATTCTAGGACACGCGTCTTGTTCTGATTGGACAAAACGGTTCGGCTGGATCGCGTGCTGTGAGGCGTTGGATCAAAATGAGATCATGCGGTATAGAGACACTCGTACCCCTTCTTTATGTTCTATCGTGTGCATTGGATTTTAATCCTACGGCTGACGATCGAACAACCATTGAGTGGCGGCACTGGCGACGGCGAGTGGCGGCGCGCGCTCTAGCTACGGCATAGCCGGAGATACAGGACGCAAAAGGGGTAGAGGAAAGGCTCACCGAGGTCATCGTGGCGTGCTGATGCTCAACTTGTTCGCGAGGAGGCAAGGGGCGCTCGAGGACGAACGCAATTGCTCGCCGGAGTTCGTGGAACCGTCGGGTGTGCTCAGACGATGTTGAAGACGATGCTTCAGAGCACGCTAGAGGAAAAGGAAAGCATGGTTAGATGTGCGGGAGAGTGGCGAGTGCACACGTGTGAAGGAGGAGAAGAGGGGTGGTCAGACGCTACCTGGGAAACTCGCCGGAGTTCAACCTGAAGACGGTGGCGAGCGGCATTGAGGTTGCTGACGCTAGGGAGCTTGCACGGCTGAGCTCGGAGTACTGGAAGATGCGCCAGAGTCCAGGGGGTGTGCTTGTGTGGTCGAGGGGGCGAGGGGAGGCAAGGAGCTGCCGGAATTTGCTCGGAGTTTCGCTGGAACAGTGGGGGCGCATGGAGAAATTCTTCCAGCCTAGGGGCGGAGAGTCTGTGACGTCTGAGGGGGAAAGAGAGAGGGGACATGGGCGATTATGAGGGTGTCGTTGCAGCGAGGGATTAATCGGCCATTAACGCGTATTAACGCTGCGAAATCAACGCAGAAACGGCGAGAAATTTGGGGAAGGAACGGGTCGAGCTAGGGAAGATGCTGAGGTGGCGATGGGGTCTGCCTGTCGGTTAAAGAGAGAGGGGGAAAGTGGGTACAGTTAGTCAGCGATTGGGTGGGTGTCCTTCTGAGTGAAAAACGTTTCACTGCGGGGAGTGAGGGAGTGGGCTGGACTGGCTTAGCTGGGCTGGGCTGGCTTAGCTCATTTTTTTGTTCAGATTTTTTTCTTTTTCCTTTTCTATTATTCTGTTTTGATTTTGTTAAAACAATTGAAGCATCCATTTGAATTCAAATTTCAACCAAACTTTGTGTATATTCAAACACTGATTAATAATACATTCTGAAGTCAAATTTAGAATAATTCTTTTATTCTTTTAGGATCTATTAATAATTAAATAAATAGCCATTAGTCTTTATTTCAAATAGGATTTAATTTATTTTAAAACTCTATTTGAAATCTGAATAATACAAAAACCTTTTCAGCAGGTTTTATTTAAAAAACAAAACACTTGGAATTTTTATTTAAAATACTTTAACAAGTTTTAGTGTTTATTTAAAATGGAAAAACCTTTACTCCAATAAAATTGGATATTAATAAATCCTTATTATTTTATTTAAATAAACCTTTACTATTTTTATCAAACAAAAATATTTCATTTCATTTGCTTGGCCAAGATTTAATTTGGCTCTTTAAAATAATCCTTATTTATAATTCTACCTTTGCTTATAATAAAACATATATTTTTATTTAAAGATCCAAAAATGGTGATTCCAACTATTATAACTTTATTTATTATCTTTTTAAATATCTTTAGGATTTTCTTTGATCAAAATAGGTTTTGATGTTTCCAATTGGAATCAAAAAGTTTCTTCTCACCCTAAATTTCAACAATTAATTATTTTGTTTAATTATTTTTTCACATTACAAGATTTAGAAAATCTTGGGATGTGACAGGCTACCACCCTTAAAATAAATCTCGTCCCGAGATTTGGGAAGGCTAGGGGTTACAAGTTGGCTCCAAAACAACTAGGGTACTACCACCCTTAAAAATTTTCCAACCAGATTACATCTTGGCTTGCTTGGGATTTTGATGAAGCTTCTCTGGGCACTTGTTTGCATAATGGCCTAGTTCTTTGCATTTGAAACACATCACTTGGTTGATATCTTTCTTTTCCTTTGGTATCATTGCCTCTTGGTTGTTTCTTTGGTTCTTCTTTTCTGGGCATTCATTGGCATAGTGTCCCATCTCTTTGCAAGTGTAGCATTGCTCTTGGGTAATATCCTTCTTGCTAGGGTTGGGGCATTTCTTATTCTTCTTGGGTCTCTCCAAAGCTAGGAGTTCTT
The DNA here is from genome assembly GCA_910589765.1 of Avena atlantica. Taxonomy (NCBI): domain Eukaryota; kingdom Viridiplantae; phylum Streptophyta; class Magnoliopsida; order Poales; family Poaceae; genus Avena; species Avena atlantica. The sequence goes on from OU342736.1 coordinate 240,345,360, forward strand.
ATAGTTCATGCTCTTCATATTTCACCATAAAGGTGGGAAAGCTTTCTCTCTTCTTGGGGCAGTTACTAGAGATATGACCTTCTTCTTCACAAGAGTAGCAACACTTTGTGGTCACTTTAGATTTGTCCTTATGATGTATAGTTTTGACTTTGCTTTCATCCTTCTTGGTAGAAGTTGTTCCTTCATGAGGGTTTACAAACTGTTGATGCACTCTATCTTGTTTCCTTTGTTGAACTATAGAATAGATGGGGCATTGGATAGGGACATGATTATTTCCTTCACATAGGAAGCAAGTAGCTTGAGATGTGGGGCATTGGCTAGTTGGATATTTCTCTTAAAAATTGGGGCATTGATCTTCATGCTCTTTAGTAGTGCCATCCTTGTCTCCACAAATATTACAAGCTTGAGTTCCTTCTATAATATCATCCTTGACATCATTGTTGTCATAAACTTCTTGGGAAGGGTTGTCTTTCATGTTGATCATTTGAGTGGTCATCCCTTGCAACAATTGGGATTGGATTTCCAAAAACTTTTGTATGGTTGGGTCTAACTCATTGTTGTTGGCTAAAAACTGAGTTGTCATCTGATTCAACTGGGTTTGATTTGCTAGTAGTTGTTCTCTCATGCGCATCTCTTGGTTGTTGTTGTCACCATTCTTGATGTTGGAGTTTCTTGGGGTAGTCATATGTTTGGGTTGGATTGGGATTAGAATAGGCAAAATATTTCTAAGGAAATAATTCTAATCACACACAACACAATTCACACAAGCAATGTGCAAACAATCACAAACAAACATTCCACTCAAACAACAAAGTTCAAGCACATTTTTAGGAAACAAAATATTTTTGCTACACCACATAAGTTGGTGGGTTTGGTCTAAACTTAATATGGTGGTCCAACTATATGGTTCACTTGAGATCATTCCATTCTTCTTAGTTGATTCTTCTTGAATGAGATCATGGTTTGTAATGCCCCGGAAAATATTCCGAAACAAAATTGCGTATTATTTTCTATTCTCATCGTCATGACATCATCATGCATATTCTATTCGTAAAATTATTTTATCAAACCATATTTTGTTTTACTAAATATCCATGTGGTTTTATTAAACCCGTCTCTCGTTCTTATTTTAAATTAAAACAAATAATGTTTCTCACAGAAAAATCTTTTCTTGTTTTATAAATAAAATTAGGCTAAAAGCCCGTCTAATGTTTTGGCCCAAAACTAGCGCCATCTAGTCTACTTTGGACTAGATAAGTAATCTATTTCCCCTTTTCTCCCCAAACCCTAATCCTAACCCTAGCCACCCACACACACACACCCCACCTGTCGCCGCCACACATCCTAGCTGACCATGCGCCACACACGCACAACCCCACCACGCCTCCACTCAATGCACACACACCCTGTCACGTACACGCACACACGCACACACGCACACAGCCACGCGACGCACGCATGCTACCCGTGACATAGGCCCACACAACCACCGCACGCACACGCCCTCGATTCCCTCGTCTCCCTACTCACGACCCCCTTCTCCCTCTTGCTCGCATCCCCGCCGCCGCCAGTGCCTCAGCGAGCTCCCGCAGCCCTAAAGCACCCTCGCCGCCCTCTGGATCGTGATCGGCTGCCCTCCTCGTCGATCTCCTTCTTCCGCCCGAGCTTGGAGCCCCGCGCCGCCGCCCGCGGGCTCCACGAAGCTACCGCCTCTCTGTTTCCCCATGGCTGCCCGGCCGCCGGCTGCTTCCAGCTCGGTCCGCCGCCCTCGACCTTGTCTACATACCACCGGCCACTGTCCTCCGGCCCTGCCGCCGCAGGCGCCCCCAACAGCCTCGTGTCCGGCCGCTCCAGCGTCGCCCTGCTCTCCTCGGCCACACCTGAGCTCCACCCCATGCCTCCCTGTGAGCCCGTTGAGCTCGCCGCCCTCTGCAAGGTGGCCCAGCGCCTCCTCTGGTCATCGCCGCGGCTCCCCTGCCTGCGACTTCCTACACCCGCCCAGCGTCCTACTGCCTCGAGCCCCGTGTCGCTTGGACGCCTCCTTCCACCCGGCGTGTGTCCTGTCGCCAAACCCACTCGAGTCCCATGGCCCCGAGTGCTTCCGTTGCACTGCACCGATGTCGCTCGAACCTGTGCCTCCGCCTCCCCCTCGGTTGCGTGGCGTCGCTTGGATGCCCCATCGCCAAGCTCTGCTTCGGCCGCCGGCCCTTGCCCCATTGCCACCATGTCCCTCCGCAAGCGTCCTGACCGTGCGCCCCTAATCCCCTCGTCGGCCCTCGCGCGCCCGTCGGTCCTCTTCCGTGGCTCCCTGACACGGTCGTCGCCCCTCTCCTAGCGCCTCCTGAAGCTTATCGTCGTTCAGGTAGCTGTCCCGGTTGGCAGCCCGTGTTGTTGGAGACTATTGCTTGCCCCGTGCACATCCCTGTTGACTTCTATGAAGTGTTTGCAACACGTTGATTTCCTCGCAGTGCAGTGTTGATGCTCTTGGGCAACTGTCGAGCCCCGTGTGTACACCCTCGATCCGCTGCCACATGGATCTTCTGCTCTGATTGTATACATTTGAGGTGGAGTCTATGCCACTGGTGGTTCCGTCCTGTGAAGATGCTGCCGCCGATGTTCCGTTTGAGAGCACATGGAACCGAAGATTGTTGGAATCCCAAGTTATCCTTCCTGGACACACCGAAGCCAAGACCTTAGGAACCAAATGTGTGACCCCCTTTTCGATACCCTATTTTGATAAATATAATATAACCTGTTGCATATTAATTCATCCATACTTATATACATATTTATCGGTTTGGGGTATTTTGTCGATTCGCCTAAATTAAATATGGAGACCATATGCGGGTGAATCTAGTCTAATATTGGATCCATTTAAATTTGTGTAGTGAACCGCCATATTTTGTCTTGTTAAGTCAACATTTAAATTGCGGGGTAGCTAAATAACTTGAACTTAATAATAAATGCCGGGATACCGATTCCGCTTAATATTGCTAAGTGGGACCGCATATTGCCATGCCATGCATCATATCATAAACATGCCGGATCTTCCGCCGTATTATTAAATATTGCATCGGTTGCTCCTTCTAGTGTTTGCTTCTTCATAGGATAGGACGATGAGTCGATGTGAGTTACGACAAGCCTTCGGATGATCTTCTTAGGCGAGCATTCTCCACCTTCTACCTATTTTGCGTTTATAGTCTTTACTTCTTCCAATTGATCTATTGCTATCCTTATTATCGATGCTATAGTACCGTTCCTTTAATTACCTGCTCCACTATATTGTCTTGGTCATCCTATTGCCTTGTTTGATTAGCTAGTTTTGTCCATGCGAGTCGTAGGCATGCTTAGTATCGCTCTCATACAGGTGGAACATGATACTCGAATATGGTTGATGATAAGATAATTAATCTAATGTTGTTGGTTATGGTTTCACCTAATGATAAGGCCCCGGCAGGGACCACCTTTGGGAACTGCTTGATCCGACCTAGGACCCGTTCGTTCTACGATACCAGTTCGTGCTAACCAAACGTGGGGGCCTCTGGGATCCCCCCCCCCCTCAACTACCGGCGCTATTCGTATATCCAGAGGGTTACAAAATTGGTTTTCCATTTGGTGCATACGCATAATATATCCTCGGACATGGGTTGAGTTGTGATATGATTTTTGGTGGACTGCCATGGCTTGCATTGCATAAAATCGAGATATCGTGCCGGAGGTGGGATGGAGCTCTACAAGTTATCTTCCGATCATCGCCCAGCCGTAGACTCAAACACTGTGCCTCCCTCGAGAATCGTTGTACCTCTTGGTTGGATCAACACAGTAGGTGATGCCTCTAGATATGCGCGTAGTTATGGGACAGTTCTTGTTGCGAGATTCGGATGGCACCCGTGATATGCTGCCTGATGGGTTGAGCATGCGTTTGGGTACAGTAGTGCACCCCTGCAGGGTAAATCTTTTCGAGAAGCCGTGTGTCCACGGTTATGGGCGCCTCAGGAGTACACTGTCATGATCATAGATAACGCCACTAATGTTTTGCCTCTAATAATATGATTAGAAATTAGCCTTATCAACTAAACACCTGCTTAACTAAAATTGCCACTGTGTGCGTTCCGCAAGAGGACTTCCTCGACTGGTCTTCGAGGGGGAAATCTTCAGACGGGTTATGTTTGGTGTTATATTATTGTTACCGCATAGCGCCTTCTTATCTCGCTCTAATAGCCGAAGTTATAGCGTGTCTCTATAAGTTATATAGTGCAAGCTTTGCTGCCGCTAATCCCACCATACCTATGTAGGCAAGGACCGCCGAATTCTAGTCTCGCCTTGTACTGGCCTTAGTACTGACCGCTCTCTTTCTGTTTTTCCCTTGCCCTTTGTTGGCACCCTTTTGGCTTGACAGGTATGTGATTGACGACGTTAGCAAGGTTACCCTTCCGGCTTGGCCTGGGTAGGGTTATGGACACCGCTTGGTTATTCTTCAGGACTCTTAGTCCCATTTGGATCTTGTCTGTACTCGGATATTATGCTCGCTCTCTTCATGAATTGTATCTTTTGTATTCTTGACTCGTTGAGTCGTTGTTGTATATGTAAGTTCTTGTGGACTCTGTTGTAAACTACTGTGATGTAACTACTTGTATTCAAATCTCACCCACACGAAAGTGTCTGGTGGGCGTCTTTGAATCGCTTCTATGCGGGTTTTGGCGGGAAATGCTAAGATCTGCATAGACTTGATTCGGGGGCGTTACATGGTTTTCTTGGGAAAATTCTTGTGTCTTGGTCACAAAAGTTCAAAGGTGATGATGATTCCTTCTAAGTTGTGTTTCCTTAGTATTCAAGTCTTGAGTAATATTTCTTGCCTCACTTGTATCCTTAGTGATATCCAAGTTGAAGTCCTTGTTGAGACTAAGGTTGAAATCACTTGAGTTGGCGAAGGCTTTATCCATCAAGTTTGAAAAGGAAGAGATGTAGAATCAAAACCAAAATGTTTGAGGAAAGAGTTTACTAGATTGTTTGTAAATAAGTTTTGGAACAAATACAACTCCTATTTTTCTAAGGGGTTTTGTCCATTCCTAGGGTTACAAATCCTACAGGCAACACAATGCTCTGATACCATCTGTAGAGGTCCCAACCTTTAATAAGGTAGAGATCCCTGTGTTTACAATGCTAGTCCCTAGATCAATAGCTAGCATCCACAGTTAAGATGTAATATCAAGAAACAAAGGTCATAATACAACTATATAACCAGGAATAAAATAATTTATTACATCTTACATAGATCATTTGGCTATCACAATACATTACAGCAGATTATCTATAAAGCATGGAGTCCTTCATCTTCAAAGTGCCACAGGCAAACATGTTGGTTGTAGACTTGTAATCCTATTTCAACACACTTCACTAATATCAAACAAACCTACAACATAACAAGTTACAGCCACAAGGGTCAATACATTTGAATTGTATTGGCAAGTGATACTATGGTAGTATAGTGGAGTCTATCATCTATATGCATTTGTCTAAGTGGAGCTTAGGCTTGCATTGCTCAAAATAGATTTTCCTTATCATTTGAAAACACTAAGTTTTTGCTTGACAAAATCACCCAAGGAATCTCCCAATAGAAATTGATGATCCTTCAACCCTTGTTCAACCACAAGTTTTTAACTTAGAAATTTGGATGAGGATATTCTTGATAGCTTCCATGTCTTGATGCTCAAATTGTCCTTTACCAGGGACATGGCTAAGTACTTAGATTTTTCACTCTGCAGAGGTGGTGCACTTTCCCCACAAGACTTGGTTTCACCAAGACAAGATCTTTCAGAAGCCTTCCCATAGACCAGAATGGACGCGCTCCAACCTATCAAACCCCTACCACCAACTATCCATTTGGCTAAGTTATTGCGACCTATATGATCTAGGCAGAGCCCATAATGCCAGGTGGCTGTGAAGGGAATATGCCCGAGAGGCAATAATAAAGTGGTTATTATCGTATTCCTTATTTATGATAAATGTTTATTTTGCATGCTATAATTGTATTAATACGGAAACGTTAATACATGTGTGTTTAATAAACAAAAGGAAGTTCCTAGTTATGCCTCTCTTATAAACTAGATCGTTGATTAACAAGATGATCAAAGGTTTCCTGATCATGGACATTGGATGTTGTTAATAACGAGGTCACAACATTAGTGTAATGGTGTGATGAACATTCATCCAAAGTATAACATTACGGTCAAAGTCATTGAGTTTATATTGCTATAACAACTTACGAAGTGATCCTAATCCTTAGACCATGAGATCATGTCAATCACTAACACCGGAAGAATTTCTTGATAACATCAAACGTCACACCGTAACAGGGTGATTATAAAGATGGATTCAGAACTACTAAAGTGTTATGTTGAGGCCCATGGATCGAGAGTGGAATTTGTTCATCCCGATGACGGATAGATATGATCTGGGCCCTCTCGGTGATATCACATTGATTAGCTTGCAAGCAAGTGATTTGATCACTAGAATGTTATATCACGGGAACGAGAAAAGAGTGCATGTCAGTAACGAGATCAAACTAGGTATGGAGATACCGATGATCGAATCTCGGATATGTAATATATCGCGCAACAAAAGGATTAAGATACTAGCGTAAAAGGTTCCGACGATCACAAGAAAGTCATCGATGAATGTGTGGGAGTTAGTATGGGTCTCCAGATCCCGCTTCTGATTATTGATCCGAGAGGGGTCTCGATCATGTCCGCATTATTCACGAACCGTAGGGTGACACACTTAAGAGATACCGACATCCATTTGGAGCAAAAGTTTCATGCCGAAAAGAATAACAAGCGCAGGAATTTATTTCACTAGATACCGAAACGGGTTTTCGGGTGAAATTGCAGAAAGTGTTTCTGCATGTGAAATGAAATACTAGCAAGGGGTTATATGTGAATGTTTGTCATTAAAGTAATTGACAAAATTCTGAATAAATAAAAGGAGTTTTATTTAATGAGAGTTTGCATTAAATTTGGTGGAAATTTAATGGGAATTTGAGTGGGTTTTTGAGTGGAGGGAATTGAAAGGCTTTTGTGTGAGTGGAGTGTCCACCCACATGAATGAAAGGAGGGGAGGGGGCAGCCCCATGGCTGGGCGCATGTCCCCTTGGGTGCCCCCCTCTCCCTATAAAAGGTGCCCCCCTCCCTCTCTCTCACTCACATCTCCTCGTGAAGGATCTCTCTCCCCCTCTAGTATTTATCCCCCATGGTCTCAGACTAGCGAGATACATGTTCCCGGTGAATTTTCGGCAAGAAAGAGTTGTGCTTCCGCTGCATCGCTGGAGCGAGGAGGCGGAGGTTGCTCGGTGCCTCGAACGTGTGTGCGAGCACGGATGCGCTGCTGTTTTGCGACGTTAGGACTTCCTCTCGATCTTGAGATCGGCAAGAGATCGTCTACATCAACCACGAGTTTGGACTCGTTAAGCTTTGTCGGTCTTCAAGGGTATGTTCTCTACGGATATACATCCGCCCGTTGTTTGTATCTAGTAGATAGATCTTGGTACATAGTTGTTCCCATCGTAGAAAATTTTTTGTTTTCTATGCTGCGAACCCTACAGTGGTATCAGAGCCGGATCTATGCGTAGATACTTTGCACGGGTAGTACACATATGAGTATGTGGGCGATGATGATCATTTTATTGATTCTTAGTTGTACTTTGGATATTGGTGGCATAGTGGGATGAAGCGGCCCGGACAAACTTTACATGTCCTCGCACATGAGACCTGTTCCACGCTTGACATGCAACTAGTTTTGCATAAGTGGCTAGCGGGTGTCTGTCTCTCCTACTATAGTCAATATCTAATTTGCAATGAGTTGTCAACAATTTGGTTATCCTCGTTGTGGTTCATGTTCGTAGGTAAGAACAGTTCTATCTCGAAAGCCCTAAGCCACGTAAAATTTGCAATGGATAAATTAGAGGCGTCTAGTTTAGATTGTTGCTGGGCTAGTGTTATGATATGGCGATGTTGTAAGTAGAAGTATGAGATGATACTCTTACAACACACATAACGTGTAATATCCATAGACCTTGGACTTACACATATAGGTATGATACTGATCATACCACGATGCACATGATAGAGATCATATGCGGAAACCATATCATTCCACTAATAAACATGTGATGTTTGATTGCATCTTATATTGCTTGTTTGGCATTTTATTAGCATAGTAAGATGATCCCTCATTTAGATATCAAGATAAAATGTGTTCTTCCTTAAGTATGCACCGACAATGTTTCGTCGCTTCAAGATATCACGTGATGATCGGGTGTACTTGAGTCCACGAGCATATCTCGGGTGTAAGACAGTTACACACGCAAATACTAAGGTTCTTACTTGGCGAGCCTAGCATGTACAGACATGGCCTCGGAACACGGACCGAAAGGTTAAGCATGAGTCATATGTTTTTATATGATGACCATATGGATGCTCGCCTTTGAAGCTACGCTGACTCACGTGATGATCGGACTTGGTGTAGTGGATTTGGTTCATGTAATCACCAAAAATACACGAGGGACGTCGTTTTTGAGTGGGAGTTCATTTCTAATTTGGATTAGTAGAACTCAATTTATCATAAATTAAATCAAAGAGAATTTGCATAATTTGTTGTAGTCATTGGCATTCGTTCACCACCTTATGCATAGTTGTAATTGAGATAATAGAACTATAGAATTCTGGATATATACTTTACGAACTGGTATCGTATTGTGTTGAGTTTCAATCTAAAGTTTAAAGTCCTATTGCAAACTTTCAGCAAAATTCTATTTACTCTGTGAAATTTAATATTTGGTATTAAATCAAGAGTAACAATTCCAGTGTTAGTATCTTAAGTATCATGTTTTCCTCCATGATTCTTGATTGTTTTAATATCAAGTTTATCTAGGAGCTGAAAGAATTGTTTCAGAAACCATCATCTGTGACAGATATAATGATATCTGAAACAATTTTTTGGTTGCAATATGATAGAGTATAATATGTGTTCTCATATAGGATGAGAATTTACAAAGGTTGGAGATGCTAGACATCCTAATCATCCAAAAGGGTTTTGGAAAGCAACATTATACTCACGATTCTCCTTATAAGCTACATTAGCTTGATCATGAAAGTCGTCATGATAAGGATGAATAGAAGATGTATGTAAAGTGTTTACTACACTAAAATATTACTAAAGAATGGATTTTAAAAGAATACCGATCATTTTGATGATGGTGATCTACTTCAAAGTGCAAGTCCAAAGGTATTATTATTTGAATATACACGCTTTGGACTATGTGTCATGTATATGGCGCCACTTTTGATGTTGATAGATTCTTTTAAAAAGGAAAAGGAAATGCTGAAAGAGAATCTATAAAATATATTTGGCAGAAAAGAAAAGATTGGAAATATCCAATTTAGGTATATGGATGATATACATGTTATGGTTGTATTCTTTGCTTGTTAAACAATGTGGTTCTTGGGTATTGGATACCGAGTTGGTTGGTATGAAATTTCATACGGAACGATGCAATTCATGAACCACAATGGCCTAAGTAACTAGCAAGAGAATATGTGATGATGTTCATCGAAAACAAACAAACCGTTGTTTGTATTTCTCGTTGACATCAAAGCTTGACTTCAGGATTTGTTTTAATAATTGTTATTTGAATCAGGTATTATGAGAACAAAGATTGTTCAAATAATTATCGTATTCCATATAAGATGGATGATTTACAAATCTAGTTGGAGAAATCACATCCATAAAACCTAATGCTAAAATGTCGCAAGACAAATGATTGAAAGATCACTTACGAAGTGACATCGCCGTTTAAATTATATTGGAAAGAAAACATGAAGAATCTCCATATTCATGGATTTTTGGAGTCTTTGATTTGATCAAGTGACGCTTGTGAGACTTTCCTCAGGATAATTAAAACTTCGTTCAAAGGCCAAAGAAGAACGAGCGACTAAAATATTGGAATTTATACATATCGATGTATGTAATCCATTATGTGTAGTCGTAAGCGATGGGTTTCAACTTCATATGCTTTCTCTAGAAATTTGAGTGAATGTTCACTTAATGAGAAAGAAGTATGAAATATTTGAAATACGTTTCAAAGACTTTCAAGATGAAGTGAAAATCATTGTAAAAAGAAAATAAATGGTTTATGATTTTATCATAAGGGATTTATTTGAGTTACAAGTGTAACAAGAAAAATAAATGAATTATGATTTTATCATAAAAGGGATTTATTTGAGTTACAAGTTTAGCAAAACACCTAGATTTACATCTCCTGAAACACCATAGGAATATGGAGTGTTTGAGATTTGTAAGGAAACCTTGTTTGACATGGTTGGATCAAAGGTGTTATTTATAAAACTGCCATTATGTTTTAAAAGATTAAAGCTTTAGAGACTACCGCTTTTACACTGAAAAGAGCTCCATCTTGATCCGTTGAAATGACACCATATGAGTTATGGTTTGGGGTAAAACCCAAGTTGTTATTTCTTAAATTTTGGTATGCTAAACATAAGTAAGATGTTTACAACCAAAGTCGGATGAGCATGTCTTTGTAGGTTATTTCGAATAACAATTGGTTATTCCTCCATAACACCGAGGACAAAAGGGTTTGTCGCTTGAAATGTGAAGTTTCTTGAAGAAGGAAATTTTCATAAATGTTAAGTGGGAGGACAATAGAAATTTGATAAGGTTAACGAACCTTAGCTAAATGTGCTGAGTTGCGCAGCGCCGGAAATGGTTCTGGAGGCTGCCATAATGCTCATAGCTTATGTGCCTCAAAGGTTGCGGTCACGGAGGTCTAAAGTTCTTATTGAACCAAGTCGGTCGGTTAAACAATCAAATGCTAAGATTTGAGAGTAAATCATTATTGTCTGACAATGATGAACCGAATACATGCAAAGAAGCGATGATGGGCCTTGACTCCGTCAAATGGCTTGAAGCCATAAAATCCGTGATAGTTCCATACACGAGAAATCAAGTTTTGAACTTGGAAGACCCTCTGGAGAGGTGTAAAAACCTATCGGTCGTATTTGGATCTATAAAGAAACAGACATGGATGTTTCACATCTATGAAATAGTCGACATGTCGTAAAGTATTTTATGACAATGTTCAAGGAGTTGACTATGACAAGATTTGATCTTTCATAGCGATATTTAGTCTGGACGGATTAAAGTAGCAACCACTACATACAATTTGTTATATGGTAGATGAATAAACAAAACAAAGTTCTTCTAATAGAATGGTTACCTAGGACGTGTACATGACACGGTTCAAAGGGTTTTGTTAAATTCAAAGGATTCTAAAAGGGCATGCAAACTTCAATGGTTGAAGTAAGCATCGCGGAGTTGGAATCTTCACCGTGATGAAAAAGAGTTTTCATCAGGAGACGATGAAGATGCTTGCATTTGCAAGAAATTAAGTGGGAGCGCTGAGACATATTTCTAATACATTATGTGGAGGACATCTTGTTGATTGGAAATGATGTATCTTTTATTGACAAAGGTTAAGAATTTCATTTTGATGAAAGACTTAGGCAAAACCCGAATATTTAGCGTGAATGTCTATAGTGGATAGACTGTGACGCCAATATGGTTGTGCCAAACGTACATACATGAGATATTGAAGGAGTTCAATATAGAAACGACTAGAAACGGTTCTTGTCGTATGGAAAGAAATTGAATCAAGATTCAAGTGCATCGACACTTGATAAGTGAAACAAGATTCAAGTGCTTTGACACTTGATGAATGTTTTGATCAATCATACCGTGATATGTACACATCCAGATAAGTCCTATGCTCTAAGTGTTATGAGCATATACCAGAATGAATCATAAAATGATCATTGGACGATAGTAAGGATATTCTTATGATCTTTTGGAAGAACTAAGAATATATTTGTGTAGAGGTGACAAACAATTACAAATAGTTCATTGTAAAGCGTTACATTGATACTAGTTTGGTCACAAGATAAAAATTAAGTTTATCTCAATTTAAACTATGAGTGGCACAATGAAATGGAAAGAAAGTTTCCATGATGGATTTGGATGAAATCCATAGTTAAGACATTGTGACGAATACTACAACAAAAGGGCTAAGTATATGACTGCTATAGTAGCAGCAAAGGAGGGAATTTGTGTCAAGTAGTTTGTTATCAAACTAAGGTGTGGTTCGCAACGGGATAACACTAAAGATATATTGTATGACAATAGTATCGACATGGTTTAACCCCAAGGAACTAAAGGTCTCACCAAAAGACCAAATTTTATACAATGCCATCTCATTGGAGAATGAGTGATGCGTGAAGACGCAAAGACATGCAAATACACACGGACCTGAAGCGTCAGATCCGTAGATTAGTTTAACCACTTGCAATTGCGTATATGGAACACCGGAAAGCCATAAGTGTTCAATACGCAAAGTTTTCAAACTAGATTATTGTCTCTAGTGCAAGTGGGAGACTGAAGGGAATATGCCCGAGAGGCAATAATAAAGTGGTTATTATCGTATTCCTTATTTATGATAAATGTTTATTTTGCATGCTATAATTGTATTAATACGGAAACGTTAATACATGTGTGTTTAATAAACAAAAGGAAGTTCCTAGTTATGCCTCTCTTATAAACTAGCTCTTTGATTAACAAGATGATCAAAGGTTTCCTGATCATGGACATTGGATGTTGTTAATAACGAGGTCACAACATTAGTGTAATGGTGTGATGAACATTCATCCGAAGTATAGCATTACGATCAAAGTCATTGAGTTTATATTGCTATAACAACTTACGAAGTGATCCTAATCCTTAGACCATGAGACCATGTCAATCACTAACACCGGAAGAGTTTCTTGATAACATCAAACGTCACACCGTAACAGGGTGATTATAAAGATGGATTCAGAACTACTAAAGTGTTATGTTGAGGCCCATGGATCGAGAGTGGAATTTGTTCATCCCGATGACGGATAGATATGCTCTGGGCCCTCTCGGTGATATCACATTGATTAGCTTGCAAGCAAGTGATTTGATCACTAGAATGTTATATCACGGGAACGAGAAAAGAGTGCATGTCAGTAACGAGATCAAACTAGGTATGGAGATACCGATGATCAAATCTCGGACATGTAATATATCACGCAACAAAAGGATTAAGATACTAGCGTAAAAGGTTCCGACGATCACAAGAAAGTCATCGTTGAATGTGTGGGAGTCAGTATGGGTCTCCAGATCCCGCTTCTGATTATTGATCCGAGAGGGGTCTCGATCATGTCCGCATTATTCACGAACCGTAGGGTGACACACTTAAGAGACACCGACATCCATTTGGAGCAAAAGTTTCATGCCGAAAAGAATAACAAGCGCAGGAATTTATTTCACTAGATACCGAAACGGGTTTTCGGGTGAAATTGCAGAAAGTGTTTCTGCATGTGAAATGAAATACTAGCAAGGGGTTATATGTGAATGTTTGTCATTAAAGTAATTGACAAAATTCTGAATAAATAAAAGGAGTTTTATTTAATGAGAGTTTGCATTAAATTTGGTGAAAATTTAATGGGAATTTGAGTGGGTTTTTTAGTGGAGGGAATTGAAAGGCTTTTGTGTGAGTGGAGTGTCCACCCACATGAATGAAAGGAGGGGATGGGGTAGCCCCATGTCTGGGCGCATGGCCCCTTGGGTGCCCCCCTCTCCCTATAAAAGGATCCCCCCTCCCTCTCTCTCACTCACACCTCCTCGTGAAGGATCTCTCTCCCCCTCTAGTATTTATCCCCCATGGTCTCGGACTAGCGAGATACATGTTCCCGGTGGCTTTTAGGAAAGAAAGAGTTGTGCTTCCGCTGCATCACTGGAGCGAGGAGGCAGAGGTTGCTCGGTGCCTCGAACGTGTGTGCGAGCACGGATGCGCTGCTGTTTTGCGGCGCTAGGACTTCCTCTCGATCTTGAGATCGGCAAGAGATCGTATACATCAACCACGAGTTTGGACTCGTTAAGCTTTGTCGGTCTTCAAGGGTATGTTCTCTACGGATATACATCCACCCGTTGTTTGTATCTAGTAGATAGATCTTGGTACATAGTTGTTCCCATCGTAGGAAATTTTTTGTTTTCTATGCTGCGAACCCTACAGGCTGCACTTGAAGCTTCTCAACATTTGACATCTCAAATCTCTTTGTTCCTGGGTGGACATCCACAAGTGAGATACACAAGGTAAACCATAGAAATGGGACTTGTGTAACCACTCAACACAAACCATTCCTTCCATTCCACCCAGGTGATTCATTCACTTAGTTGTTTTATTAAACAAAACACAAGTCCTTGACTTAGAAATATTCCATAGCATGAAATATAATCCACCCTTGTTTTCTACTAGCTAAGCTAAGCATGATAGTAGTAGGTTATAAACACCTATTGGTCACTTTATAAAAGTGGCAAAACCATTTGCAAAAATATTTTACTTATAAACCATTTTTAAACCAAATCATTATTTTATGTGGTTGAAAATGCCTTTATCAAAGTAGAAATCTTTATAGGGTTCACCAAATACATTTTTAAATCATAAAACTTGGTGCTTGGGTTCAGAGAGTTTAAATCAAAACATTTACCAAAGGTTTTTCTCCTAAAAGTATTTTCCACATATGAACAACATTTTTATTTGACTAGAAATGTTTTAAATCAAAGATTTATTCTTTTGCTTCACCAAATATGTTTTTGAAACCACAAATTGATTTCTATGGGCAGTAGGTTCAAAAAAAACCATTTTCCAAAGATTTTATAACCAAAATAATTTTAGAAAGAATTTTATACTCAAAATATGCCTACACAAGTCTCTGCAAAAACAACCTTTTTAACAGAAGTAATTTACTAAACAAAGTGCATGGTTGGATAGTATATGTCTTGATGATTCGATTGATATAAAATTTGCAAAATTTGGACGTGTAGATTAAAAGTTATGCAATTTACAAATTTGATCATCTAATAGATCAATTCCTGTTTTTAAAACAAATTCTGGGACACGCGTCTTGTTCTGATTGGACAAAAACGGTTCGGCTGGATCGCGTGCTGTGAGGCGTTGGATCAAAATGAGATCATGCGGTACAGAGATACTCGTACCCCTTCGTTTATGTTCTATAGTGTGCATTGGATTTTAATCCTACGGCTGACGATCGAACAACCATTGAGTGGCGGCGCTGGCGACGGCGAGTGGCGGCGCACGCTCTGGCTACGGCGGAGCCGGCGATACAGGACGCAAAAGGGGTAGAGGAAAGGCTCACCGAGGTCTTCGTGGCGTGCTGATGCTCAACTTGTTCGCGAGGAGGCAAGGGGCGCTCGAGGACGAACGCAATTGCTCGCCGGAGTTCGTGGAACCGTCGGGTGTGCTTAGACGATGTTGAAGACGATGCTTTAGAGCACGCCAAAGGAAAAGGAAATCATGGTTAGATGCGCGGGAGAGTGGCGAGTGCACGTGTGTGAAGGAGGAGAAGAGGGGCGGTCAGACGCTACCTGGGAAACTCGCCGGAGTTCAAGCCGAAGACGGTGGCGAGCGGCGTTGAGGTTGCTGACGCTAGGGAGCTTGCGCGGCTGACCTCGGAGTACTGGAAGATGCGCCAGAGGCCAGGGGTGTGCACGTGTGGTCGAGGGGGCGAGGGGAGGCAAGGTGCTGCCAAAATTTGCTCGGAGGTTCGCCGGAACAGTGGGGGCGCATGGAGAAATTCTTCCAGCCTAGGGGCAGAGAGTGTGTGACGTCTGAGGGGGAAAGAGAGAGGGGACATGGGCGATTATGAGGGCGTCGTTACAGAAAGGGATTAATCAGCCATTAACGCGTATTAACGTTGCGAAATCAATGCAGAAACGGCGAGAAATTTGGGGGAGGAACGGGTCGAGATGGGGAAGATGCTGAGGTGGCGATGGGGTCCGCCTGTCGGTTAAAGAGAGAGGGGGAAAGTGGGTCCAGTTAGTCATTGATTGGGTGGGTGTCCTTCTGAGTGAAAAACATTTCACTGCGGGGAGTGAGGGAGTGGGCTGGACTGGCTTAGCTGGGCTTTGCTGGGCTGGGATAGCTTAGCTCATTTTTTTGTTCAGAATTGTTTTTCTTTTTCCTTTTCTATTATTCTTTTTTTATTTTGTTTAAACAATTCAAGCATCCATTTGAATTCAATTTTCAACCAAACTTTGTGTATATTCAAACACTGATTAATAATACCTTCTGAAGTCAAATTTAGAATAATTCTTTTATTCTTTTAGGATCTATTAATAATTAAATAAATAGACATTAGTCTTTATTTCAAATAGGATTTAATTTATTTTAAAACTCTATTTGAAATCTGAATAATACAAAAACCTTTTCAGCAGGTTTTATTTAAAAAACAAAACACTTGGAATTTTTATTTAAAATACTTTAACAAGTTTTAGTGTTTATTTAAAATGGAAAAACCTTTACTCCGATAAAATTGGATATTAATAAATCCTTATTATTTTATTTAAATAAACCTTTACTATTTTTATGAAACAAAAATATTTTATTTCATTTGCTTGGCCAAGATTTAATTTGGCTCTTTAAAATAATCCTTATTTATAATTCTACCTTTGCTTATAAAAAACATATCTTTTTATTTAAAGATCCAAAAATGGTGATTCCAACTATTATAACTTTATTTATTATCTTTTTAAATCTCTTTAGGATTTTATTTGATCAAAATAGGTTTTGATGTTTCCAATTGGAATCAAAAAGTTTCTTCTCACCCTAAATTTCAACAATTAATTATTTTGTTTAATTATTTTTTCACATTACAAGATTTGGAAAATCTTGGGATGTGACAAAGGGCAAAACATGACCAACACCAAACCGCCATGGGTGTTCGGTATATTACCATGTAATCTAGATTAGTTGAATCTAGTGCAAGTGGGAGACTGTTGGAGATATGCCCTAGAGGCAATAATAAAAGTGGTTATTATTATATCTTTGTGTTTATGATAAATGTTTACATTCATGCTATAATAGTATTAACCGGAAACATTAATACTTGTGTGATTTGTAAACTAAATTAGAGTCCTATAAATGGGCATTGAGATGTTGTTTATAATACTAGCTTGTTGGTTAATAGATGATCGTGGTTTCTCGATCATGAACATTGATATGTTATGAACAACAATATCATATCATTAGGAGAATGGTATGATGGGCATACTCCTATAGATAAGCGTAGCATAAAGATCAAGTCATTTCAATAGTTCGTTTGCTATAAGCTTTCTGATACATAGTAAACTAGTTCCTTCGACCATGAGATCATGCTAGTCACCATCATCGGAAGGATGATTTGATGACATCAAACACCACACCATAACTGGGTGGCAATAAATGTGGCATTGAGTGTTCGGAAAGTATGGGTTGAGGCACATGGATCAAGAGTGGGATTTGTCCATCCATATGACGGATAGATATACTCTGGCATTGAATGTCATCCAATTAGCTTGCAAGCATGTGACTGGCTCACAAGGATTCACATATCATGGGAATGAGAAAAGAGTACTTATCGATAACGAGGTTGAACTAGGTATGAAGAGATACCGACGATCAAAACCTCGGATAAGTAAACTATTGTGAGACAAAGGGAAATTGGTATCGTATGTAAGTGGTTCATTCGATCGCAAAGTAATCGTAGAAATATGTGGGAGCCATTTGAATTTCCGGATTCCTCTATTGGTTATTGATCGGAGAAGTGTCTCGGTCATGTCCGCATAATTCATGAACCGTAGGGAGACACACTTAAGGATTCGATGTTGTTTAGTAGATATGGAATGTTAGTAGGGATACCGAATGTTGTTCGGAATCTCGGATGTGATCCGGGATATCCCGAGGAGATCCAGAATGGTCTGGAGAATAAGATTCATATAAGGAAACTCCGATTCCGGAGTTTGGGAAAGATTCCGATGTTTTCATCGGAGAGGTTCTAGAAGGTTCACCGATCCGGAAGGAGAATAGTCCATGAATGTGTCATGGGTAAGTGGAATGATTGGATCATATCCTAGGTCACTTGCTGTGGGCATTTGTAAGAGAGAATTAAAGCTCTAAATTGAAAGTCAAACGGGAAGTTTGAAAAGTCAAACTGGAACAATAGTTTCCTAGTGGGAGAAGAAACAAGTCCTTCTCTCAATCCAACTTGGGTTTGGGTTTGGATTCAAACCCACCCCTCCCAAGGCTGCCCCCCTCATAAATAGAGGGGGAGGGCTGCCCCAACACTACAAGCCCTAGCCCCACTCCACCCGAGCCGCCGCCGCTGGCCGCCGCCCTAGCTGCTGCCGACACCTACTCCTCCTCCCGGTCTTCTAAACCCTAGATCACCGGGAAACCCTAGATCCACCATAACTCGCACCGGCTTAGGCGAAGCCCTGCGGGATCTACCCTCTACTTCCGACACCACGCCATCATGCTGCCGGAATCGCAAGGGGAGAACTACAACCTCCATTGCCTGCTGGAACAAGGGAGAGGAAGGTCTTCATCGAGTACCGAACGTGTGATCGACTGCGGAAGCACTGCCGGAATGCAGCGCCGGAAGGATCGTCTACGCGATCTTGAGATTGGCAAGTGTACGACTACATCACCCACGAGAATCTGCTCTCGTTAACCGCTTTGGAATCTTCGAGGGTGAGTGCTACTATCGACTCATTTCTACAATCTATTAGTTAGATCTTGGCTTGTTTGTGTGCATGCGGTATAAAATTTTGTTTTCCATGCTACGAACCCCTACAGCTGCTTATTATTATTGTGTTGGAACCTCTTCATAACTTGCATGAATATTGAGTATACTTATTTGCATACTCTTTATTATGAATTGCCTATGTATCTACTCATGTGCTGAGAATATATACATTATTTGAAGCAAATGTATTCATGAAAGTTTCTTTTATTGAACTCAGTTTTCAATTGAATTGCTTGAGGACAAGTAATAAGCTAAGCATGGAGGGAGTTGATATGTCCAAAACGTATCTACTTTCCCGAACACTTTTGCTATCGTTTCTCCTCTAATTTGTGTAATTTGGATATAACTAACACGGACTGACACTATTTTCAGCAGAATTTCTTTGGTGTCTCGTTTTTGTGCAGGAAATCAACTTTTAGGGAAAATCCTAGAAAATATCGCAAAACTCCTATTTTACCAGAAGACTCATGGTAGCGCGGGCCAGGCCAGGCCGCTCCAGGGGGTGGTGTGGCCACCTCGGGCACCCCCTCAGTCTCCCCCTTCGCCTACATAAGCCCTCTGACCTAAAAACAGGGGGGTTCGACGTTTTAACAGATAGAGTTCCGCTCCGCCGCCACCACCAGAAACCGCGATTCGGAACCAGAAACTCCGTTCTGTCACCCTGCCGGGACGGGGAATTGGAGGAGATCATCGCCATCATCATCACCGACGCCTCTCCATCCACCATCCATGTTCCACCCATCCATTAGTGAGTAATACCCCGCTGTAGGCTATGGGGATGGTAGGGATTGGATGAGATCTATCATGTAATTGCATCAGATTGTTAGGGCATGGTTCCTAGTATCTTTGTTAGTACTTTTTGACATTGTTGCAACTTGTTATGCTTAATGCTTGTCACTAGGGCCCGAGTGGCATGATCTCAGATCTAAACATGTTATTGATTCATGATGATAGTATTTTTTGTGATCTTATCTACAAGTTGTTTACACATATTATTGTTCGGAACCCGACGCCCCTAAGTGACATAAATTGGGATAACCAGAGGGGATGGCTGTGATATGAGGATCACGTGTGTTCATGGAGTGTTAATGCTTTTCTCCGGTACTCTATTAAAAGGAGTACCTTAATTGCTAGTAGATTCCCTTGAGGCCCCGCTACAACGGGCTGGTAGGACAAAAGATGTTGTGCAAGTTCTCATTGCGAGCACGTATGACTATATATGGAACACATGCCTATGATTATTTTGTACTTGGATGCTTTATCTTATTTATCTGCAAATGTCGTAGATCTTGATATTACATGAATAGTATTGTCCATGCAATGCCCGTCCATCCATCCCTATGCCTACCGCACTCAAATCCTGCTGTTTACTACTATTGTTACTACTGCTTTTATTTAACTATTATTGTTACTTTGCTATTGCTACTACAAAAATGTTGCTACTAATAAACTACTATGAGCAAGACTATTTTGAGGTGCGGCTGAATTGACAACTCAGTTGTTAAGGCTTATAAATATTCTTTGGCTCCCCTTGTGTTGAATCAATAAATTGGGCTTTACTACCCTCGAAGACTGTTGCGATCCCCTATTAACCAACAAGCTAGTGTTACAAAGAGGCTTCACTAGGGACTTTACGAATTGACATCTCAATGTTCATGATCAGGAAACCATGATCATCTATTAACCAACAAGCTAGTGTTACAAAGAGGCTTCACTAGGGACTCTAACAAGTTTACAAATCACACAAGTATTAATGTTTCCGGTTAATACAATTATAGCATGAATGTAAACATTTATCATAAATACAAAGATATAATAATAACTACTTTTATTATTGCCTCTAGGGCATATCTCTAATAGTCTCCCACTTGCACTAGAGTCAACTAATCTAGATTACATGGTAATATACCAAACACCCATGGCGGTTTGGTGCTGGTCATGTTTTGCCCTCGGGATAGGTTTAGTCAACGGATCCGCCACATTCAGATCTGTGTGTACTTTGCAAATCTTTATGCCACCATCTTTGACATGCTCTCGAATAGCGTGAAAATGCAGCTTGATATGCTTCTGAAGCAGCTATGTATTCTGAAGCCTCTGAAGCAGCTATGTATTCTGATTCAGTTGAAGATCTCGCCACAATGCTTTGCTTTGCACTCCTCTAGATCATTGTTGCACCATTCAAAGTAAATACGTATCCAAATTGAGATTTAGAATCATCCGGATCGGTGTTCCAACTAGCATCGGTGTAACCATTAACAACGAGATGTTCATCACCTCCATAAGAAAGAACCATATCCTTATTTCTTCTCAAGTACTTAAGGATGTTTTTGACAACTGTCCAATGGTCCAATTCTAGATCACTTTGATATCTGCTAGTTAAACTAACAACATATGCAATGTCGGGTCTATTACATAGCATGGCATACATGATATATCCTATGGTTGAGGCATAGGGAGTCTTACTCATCCTTTCTCTATCTTCTGCCATAACGGGACTTTGAGTTTTACTCAAGGTCGTATTGGGCATCATGGGCAAGAACCCTTTCTTGCTATCTTCCATTCGAAACCTATTTATAACTTTGTCCAAATATGATATCTGTTAAAGCGATATTAGGCGTCTCGATATATCTCTATAAATCTTTATGCCTAATATGTAAGCAGCTTCGCCAAGATCCTTCATTGAAAAACTATTATTCAAAAAAATCTTTGACACTTTTAAGAAGGTCTATATCATTCCCAATCAACAATATGTCGTCTACATATAGTACTAGGAATGCTACAGAGCTCCCACTCACTTTCTTGTAAATACAAGCTTCTCCATAAGTTTGTATAAAACCAAAACTTTTGATTACCTTATCAAAACATTGATTCCAACTTTGGGATGCTTGCTTCAATCCATAAATGGACCATTGAAGTTTTTATACCTTTTTAGCATCTTTAGGATCGACAGAACTTTTGGGTTGTACCATATACAACTCTTCATCAATGTCTCCATTGAGGAACTCCATTTTGACATCCATCTGCCATATCTCATAATCATAATATGCAGTGATTGCTAACAAAATCCTCACAGACTTTAGCTTCGCTACCGGTGAGAAAGTCTCATCATAGTCAACACCTTGAATTTGTCGAAACCCTTTTGCGACAAGTCGAGCTTTATAGATGATTACATCTGGTAAGTCCACCAAAGTACATACTTGGTTTTCGTACATGGATCCAATCTCGGATTTCATGGCTTCTTGCCATTTATTGGAATCAGGGCTCATCATCCCTTCCTCATACGTCACAGGGTCGTCAGTGTCATCCACCAACATGACACTCATAACGAGATCATACCAATCAAGAGTGGTACGAGTTCTCGTCGACCTGCGAGGTTCCGTAGTAACTTTGACCGAAGTTTCATGATCTTTATCATTAGCTTCATCTCCTATTGGTGTAGGCGCCACAAGAACTTTTTATGGGGTTGCGCTACTCTCAAATCTAAGAGAAGGTTCGACAACATCGTCGAGTTCTACTTTCCTTCCAGTCATTTCTTTTGAGAGAAACTCCTTCTCTAGAAAGGATCCATTCTTGGCAACGAAGATTTTTCCCTCGGATCTATGATAGAAGGTATACCCAATAGTTTCCCTCGGGTATCCTATGAAGACGTATTTTTCTGCTTTGGGTTCAAGCTTGTCGGGCTGCAACTTCTTTACATAAGCTTCGCAACCGCAAAGTTTAAGGAACGACAATTTAGGTTTCTTCCCAAACCATAATTCATACGGTGTCATTTCAACGGATTTAGATGGTGCCCTATTTAACGTGAATGCGGCTGTTTCTAATGCATAACCCCAAAACGACAAAGGTAAATATGTAAGTGACATCATAGAACGAACCATATCTAAGAGAGTTCGATTATGACGTTCAGATACACCATTACGTTGTGGTGTTCCCGGCGGTGTCAATTGTGAAAGTATTCTGCATTTCTTCAAATCTGTGCCAAACTCGTAACTTAGATATTCACCTCCACGATCAGATAGTAGAAACTTC
The DNA here is from genome assembly GCA_910589765.1 of Avena atlantica. Classification (NCBI taxonomy): domain Eukaryota; kingdom Viridiplantae; phylum Streptophyta; class Magnoliopsida; order Poales; family Poaceae; genus Avena; species Avena atlantica. The sequence continues at coordinate 240,368,120 of OU342736.1, forward strand.
ATCTTCTTGTTACGTTGATTCTCCACTTCACATTGAAATTCCTCAAACTTCTTGAAAGTTTCGGACTTATGTTTCATGAAATAGATATACCCATATCTACTCAAGTCATCTGTGAAAGTAAGAACATAATGATAACCACCACGCGATGCTACACTCATCGGGCCACACACATCGGTATGTATGATTTCCAATAAGTTCATAGCTCACTCCATCATACCAGAAAATGGAGTCTTAGTCATTTACTCATTAGATATGCTTCACATCTTTCAATTGATTTGAAATCAAGTGATTCAAGAAGTCCATCGAAATGGAGTTTCTTCATACGCTTCACTCTAATGTGACCAAGACAACAGTGCCACATGTATGTAGAATTATCGCTCAATTTCAAATGTTTAGCTTCTATATTATGAACATGTGTATCACTACTATCGAGATTCAATAAGAATATACCATCTATCAAAGGTGCATGACCATAAAAGATATTACTCATATAAATCGAACAACCATTATTCTCGGACTTAAACAAGTAACCGTCTCGCAATAAAGAAGATCCTGATATAAATAACAATTATTTAAGTATAAAACTAATCCTGATGGTAGATGAAGAGGGAGCGTGCCAACCGCGACCACATCAACCTTTGATCCATTTCCAACGCGCATCGTCACCTCGTCTTTCGCTAGTCTCCTTTTATTCTGCAGCACTTGTTTTGAGTTACAAATATGAGCAACCAAACCAGTATCAAATACCCAGGCACTACTACAATTACTAGAAAGATACACATCAATAACATGTATATTGGATATACTTTTCTTCTTGATGTTGTCGTTCTTCAGATCTGCCAAGTATTTGGGGCAATTCCGCTTCTAGTGACCTTCTCCCTTGTAGTAAAAGCACTCAGTATTAGGCTTAGGCCCAACCTTGGTCTTCTTCGTTGGCGCGGTAGCTTGCTAACCACCCTTCTTGAAGTTTCCCTTTTTCTTTGGCTTGCCTTTCTTCTTGAAATTGGTGGTCTTATTGACCATCAACACTTGGTGCTCTTTCTTGATCTCCACTTCCGTAGACTTCAATATAGAGAAGATTTCTGTCAATGTCTTATCCATGCGCTACATGTTGTAGTTCATCACAAAGTTCTTGTAACTCGGTGATAGTGATTGGAGGACACGATGAATCCCCAGTGCATTAGGAATTATTATGCCCAAGCTCTGGAGCTTATTAGCATGCACAGACATCTTAAGCACATGCTCACTGACGGAGCTGCCCTCTTCCATCTTGCAGTTAAAGAACTTTTCAGAAGCTTCATAACTCTCAACTGCCGCGTGAGCCTCAAATATCATTTTGAGTTCACGGACAATATCATGTGGGTCAAAGTTCTCAAACCTTTTCTAAAGCTCCGATTCCAAACCATACAAGATAGCACACTGAACTTGTGGAGTACTGACTCTTCCGAGTACGAAAAACATTTTTCTCATCATTGGTAGCATCTTCTGCAGGTGGGTCACCCAGCGGTGCATCCAGCAAATAGGTCAACTAACCAGTATTGAGGATAATCCTCAAATTGTGGAACCAATCCACGAAGTTGCTTCCATTTTTTTCAACTTTTCTTTCTCTAGGAATGCATTAAAATTGATGGTAGGGGCTGCCATTGATCTACAACATATTTGCTAAAGTTTAGACTAAGTTTATGACAAATTGAGCTCTAATTAATAGTTAAATTAACCTAGGTGAACTCCCACTCAAAACAATATCCCTCACATTGTTTTAGTGATCACACAAACCAAATCCACTACATCAGAACCGATCATCACGAGAGATGATGTAGTTTCAAAGGCGAACAATCAACATGTTCATCATATCTACTATATGACTCATGCTTTACCTTTCAGTGATCCGTGTTCTGAGACCATGTTTGTACATGATAGTCTCGTCAAGATAAACCTTAGTTTCTACATGAGAAAATATGGATTGCTCCCGTTGTATGCACATGTTGATTCTATCACACCCGATCATCACGTGGTGCTTCAAAACGACGAGTCTTGGTAATGGTGCTAACTAAGGGTGAACACTTTACTTGATAATTTTGTGAGAGGGATCATCTTATAATGCTACCGTCGCAATCTAAGCAATACAAGATGCATAAAAGGATTAACATCACATGCAATTCGAAATATGTGATATGATATGGCCTTTCTTCATGTTCTTCCAATCTCCATATTCAAGAACGAAGATGATATCCATCATCACCGGCGTAGTGCCAAGGTCAATGGCACCGCTCCATGGTTGTCGTCCACCATCATAAACTATTAGAACTACTTTGAATAATAGACATGCAGGTCTTAACGAAATTAAAAGACAACCATAAGGCTCCTGCCGATTGCCGACTTACTGTAAGGAACATTGCATACATCATATATAATCACAATCATGTCCATATCACATCATAGCACACCCCTGCAAAACAAAGTTAGACGCCTCTAATTTTCTTTTCATATTTTACGTGGTTTGGGGATTTGAATAAGTACTGTTTAAACTTACGAACAAGAACCACAACGTTGATGTTTGAACTATCAAGTGCCCGTTGTAAATTGAATCTTTATAATGATGGGAGAGACAGACACCCGCAAAGCCACTTATGCAATACAAGTTGCATGTTGAGAGTGGAGAAAGTCTCATGAACGATGTCATGTAAGGTTAGCCCGAGCCGGTTCATCCCACCATACCGCAAGATGCAAAGTACACAAGAAGCAATTGATAATAAAAGCACCACCGCCTACAATGACCATTGTGTTCTACTCGTGCAACAGATCTACATATGGACACGGCTCTGATATCACTGTAGTGGTTTGTAGCATGGAAAACAAAAAAATTCTACCGCATGAACACGCACAAGCCAAGATCTGTCTAATAGATTGTAGCAACGAGTCGATTAGAGTACTCACCCTTGAAGATTCCAAAGCGGTTAATGAGAGCAGAATCTCGTGGGTGATGTAGTCGTTCACTTATCGATCTCAAGATCGCGTAGACAATCCTTCCGGTGCTACATTCTGGCAGCGCTCTCGCAGTCGATCGCACGTTCGATACTCGATGAAGACCTTCCTCTCCCTTGTTCCGGCAGGCAGCGGAGGTTGTAGTTCTATCCTTGCAATTCCAGTAGCACGACAGCGTGGTGTCGGGATTACAGGGAAGATCCGCAGGGCTTCACCTTAAGCCGGAGCGGGTAGGACAAAGTTGAAGGGTTCCCCCGCGTTCTAGGGTTTAGAGGCTGGAGAGGAGGAGGCGTGGCTGGCGGCAGCGGCGTAGCGGCGGGCTCGTGGCAGCCTCTCCCCTCTATTTATGAGAGGGAGGGGTAGCTAGGGAGGAGAGGTCGAATCCTCCCCAAACGCCCTCTCCTCCTTGGCGCGTGGTGGAGGGAGAGGAGGTTTCCTCTCCTTCCTCCACCAGGAAACATTGTCCCAATTTGACTTTTCAAACTTGCCTTCGGACTTTCAATTTTGGAGTTTGATTTCTCTATTTTATTTGCCCAGCCTAGTGACCTAGGACATGAGCAACCATTCCACTTTGTCATGACACATTCATGTACCCTTCCCCTTCGGATCGGTGAACCTTCTAGACCCTTCTAGATCATTTTGGTGAAAACATTGGAATCATTCCCGAACTCCGGAATTGGACTTTCCTTATGTGAATCTTATTCTCCGGACAATTCCGGATCTCCTCATGATATCCCGGATCCCATCCGAGACTCCGAACAACATTCGGTCTTCTTACTCACATTCCATATCTACTTAAAAACATGGAATCCTTAAGTGTGTCTCAATATGGTTCGTGAATTATGCAAACATGACCGAGAGTCTTCTCCGATCAATAACCAATAGAGGAATATGGAAATTCATATGGCTCCCACATATTTATAAGATTACTTTGCGATCGAATGAACCATTTACATATGATACCAATTTCCCTTTGTCTTGTGATATTTTACTTATCCGAGGTTTGATCATCGATATCTCTGTATACCTAGTTCAACCTCGTTACCGATAAGTACTCTTTACTCGTTCATGTGATATGTGATCCCTTGTGAGCCAGTCATATGCTTTCAAGCTAATTGGCTAACATTCCATTGAGAGGGCCTAGAGTATATCTATCCGTCATATGGATGGACAAATCCCACTCTTGATCCATGTGCCTCAACACATACTTTCTGAATACTCAATGCCACCTTTATAACCAACAAGTTACGAAGTGGTGTTTTATGTCATCAAAGCATCCATCCGGTGATGGTGATTAGCATGATCTCATGGTCGAAGGAATTAGTTTACTATGTATCTGAAAGCTTATAGCAATTGAACTATTGAAATGACTTGATCTTTATGCTACGCTTATCTATAGGAGTATGCCCATCACACCATTCTCCTAATGATATGTTCTTGTTGTTAATAGCATCTCAATGTTCATGATCAGGAAACCATGATCATGTATTAACCAACAAGCTAGTGTTACAAAGAGACTTCACTAGGGACTCTAACTAGTTTACAAATCACACAAGTATTAATGTTTCCGGTTAATACAATTATAGCATGAATGTAAACATTTATCATAAACACAAATATATAATAACAATTACTTTGATTATTGCCTCTAGGGCATATCTCCAACAAATTACACATCAATAACATGTATATCATATATACCTTTGTTTGCCTTGCCGGACTTCTTGTCTTCCAAATACTTTGGGCAGTTGCGCTTCCACTGGCCAGTCCCCTTACAATAATAGCACTCGGTATCAGACTTAGGGCTAGGTCGGGATTTATTTTCAAGCGCAGCAACAGATTTTCCACCCTTCTCCCCCTTCTGTTTACCCTTCTTGTCTTTCTTGAAACCGGTGGTCTTATTGGTCATCAACACTTTATGTTCTTTCTTGATATCCACCTCTACATTCTTAAGGATTGATAGAAGCTCGGGAAGAGACTTCTTCATGCCCTGCATGTTATAGTTCATCACGAAGTTCTTGTAGCTAGGTGGCAGAGATTGGAGAACACGATGTATGCCTTCAATGGGAATCGTTATTCCAAAGGACACAAGCTTATCGGCGTACCCAGACATTTTGAGTATGTGCTCACTAACGGAGTTGTTCTCTTCCATCATGCATCTAAAGAACTTTTCAGAAGCATTATAACTCTCTATAGTAGCATGGGTGTCTAAAATCATTTTAAAATCACCCATTGTATCAAAGGAATTGTCGTTTTCAAAACACTATCGAAGTTCTGCCTCTAGCCCATATAGTATGCCACAATGAACTAAGTTGTGGTCCTCCTGACGAGTTAAATAGGCATTCTTTTCCTCATCAAGGGCATCATCAAAATGGTGGGAGGCCTAGCGGCGCTTCTAGCATATATTGCTTTTGTGCAGCAGAGAGGAGAATCCTCAAATTCATGGCCCAGTCGGTAAATTTTCTACCATTCGTTGCAAGTTTCTCTTTCTCCATGAACACATTGAAATTAAAAGCAGGTGGTGCCATATACAACAGAATTTGTAAATTTTAGACTAAGTTTATGATAGATCGAGTTCAACTAATCCAAATTATGAATGAACTCCCACTCAAAAGGACACCCCCTTATCTTTTTGGTGATTACAGGAACCAAATCCACTACACCAAGTCCGACCATCACGTGCGTCGGTGTAGCTTCAAAGGCAAGCATCTATATCGACATCATATCAAATATATGACTCATGCTTAACCTTTCGGTCCGTGTTCCGAGGCCATGTTTGTACATGCTAGGCTCGTCAAGTAAGAACCTTAGTATTTTCCGTGTGTAAAACTGTCTTACACCCAAAATATGATTGTGGATTCAAGTACACCCGATCATCACGTGATATCTTGAAGCGACAAAATATAATCGGATGCATACTTAAGGGAGAACACATTTTTCTCTTGATATCTAAATGAGGGATCATCTTATAATGCTAATAAAATGCCAAACAAGCAATATAAGATGAAAAAACATCATATGTGAAAAGTGAAATGATATGGTTCTTGCACTTGATCACTATCATGTGCATCGTGGTATGATCTTTATCATTCCTTTGTGTGTAAGTCCAAGGTCTTTGGAACTCACACTTTAGGTGTGTTGTAAGAGTATCAACAATACATCAACTTACAACATTACCATATTATGACACTAGCCCAACAACAATCTAAACTAGATGCTTCTAATTTATCCATTGCAAGTTTTACGTGGCTTAGGGCTTTCGAAGATAGAACCGTTCTTACCTATGAACATGGAACCACAACGATGATAACCAAATTATTAAAAACTCGTTGTGAATTAGATATTGACTATAGTAGGAGAGGTAGACACCCGCTAGCCACTCATGAAAAAACTAGTTGCATGTCAAGCGTGAAACAGGTCTCATGTGCCAGGACATGTAAAGTTTGTCTGGGACGCTTCATCCCACTATGCCACCAATATCCAAAGTACAAGCAATAAGCAATAACATGATAATCATCACCCACATAATCATATGTGTACTACCCGTGCAAAGAATCTACGCATAGATCCGGCTCTAATACCACTGTAGGGTTCGCAGCATAAAAACATTTTTTTCCTACGATGGGAACAACTAAGTGACAAGATCTATCTAATAGATACAACCAATAGGTAGATATACATCCATAGAGAACATACCCTTGTAGACCGACAAAGTTTAACGAGGTTGTAATCGTGGATGATGTAGACGAACGCTTGCCAATCTCAAGATCGAGAAGAAGTCTAGCGCCGCAAATTAGCAGCACATCCGTGCTCGCACACGTGTTCAAGCCACCAAATAACCTCTGCCTCCTTGCTCCAGCGATGCAGCGGAAGCAACAACTCTTTCCAAACGAAAAATCCACTGGTAACAGGTATCTCGCTAGTCCAAGACCATGGGGGATAAACTAGAGGGTGATAGAGATCCTTCACGAGGAGGTGTGAGTGTGAGAGAGGGAGTATGGGGCCTTTTATAGGAGGAGGGGGCACCCCAAGGGGTGTGTCCGGTGGCCATGGTGGCTGCCCCCACCCCTTCCTCCATTCATGTGAGTGGATCTCCCACTCACCAAAAGTCCCTCCATATTCTCCACTCAAATTCCCATTCAATTTCCACTAAATATAGTGTAATCTCTCTTTAAATAAAACTCCTTTTATTTATTTAGAATTATGCCAATTACATTAATTAACAAACATTCACATAAAACCTCTTGCTAGTATTCAATTTCACATGCAGAAACAATTTCATCAATCTCACCCGAAACAATTCCGGTGTCTAGTGAAATAATTCATGTGCTTTATAATTCTTTCGTCTAGAACATATTTGTTCCAAATGGTGTCAATGTCTCTTAAGTGTGTCACCCTACGGTTCGCGAATAATGTGGACATGATCGAGACCCCTCTCGGATCAATAATTAGAAGCAGGACCTAGAGATCCATACTGACTCCCACACATTCAACGATGACTTGTGATCGTGAGAACCTTTTATGCTAGTAACTTAATCCCTTTGTCTCTCGATATATTACATGTCCGAGATTCGATCATCGGTATCTCCATACCTAGTTTGATCTCGTTACCAACATCTACTCTTTTCTTGTTCCCGTGATATAACATTCTAGTGATCTCATCACTTGCTTGCGAGCTAACTAATGTGATCTCACCGAGAGGGACCAGAGTATATCTATCCATCATCGGGATGGACAAATTCCACTCTTGATCCATGAGCCTCTACATAACACCTTCGTAGCACTGAACCCACCTTTATAGTCACCCTATTACGATGTGAAGTTTGATGTTATCAAGATACTCTTCTAGTGTTAGTGATTGACATGATCTCATGGTCTAAGAAATATGATTACTTCGCATGATGTTATAGCAATATAAACACAATGACTTTGATCGTAATTCTATACTTCGGATGAATGTTCATCACATCATTCCAGTAATGTTGTGACCTTGTTATTAACAACATCCAATGTCCATGATCAGGAAACCTTGATCATCTTGTTAATCAACGAGCTAGTTTATAAGAGAGGCATAACTAGGATCTTTCGATTTGTTTATTAAACACACATGTATTAATGTTTCCGTATTGATGCAATTATAGCATGAAAAATAAACATCTATTATATACTTGGAATATACATAATAACAATTTTATAATTGCTACTCAGGGCATATTCCCTTCATTTGTGGTCAGAGAGGCTCGGTCGCCCTCCTCCTCCCCCCGCCACAGGCGACAACGGCCACCACCCCATCGCCCCTCCCAGTCAACCTCCCCTCCTTCTCCGGCCACTGTCGCTGATGTGGCCTACCGGGCATTGCCCGCGCGGTTGGCAGCGGCGGGGTGGCCTTTTCTCGGTGGCAAAAGAGGGCGCGAGGCCCTGGATGGTGGAAGCTCCAGTTGGTGGCTCGGCTTCCGCGAGCGGTGTAGACGAGGCACGACGGTGCAGCCGGTTTGGTGGCAGGGTGGCGCTGCCTAGCACGAGCTTCGCTGGCAGCGGTTCAGTAAAGGAGGTGCGGTCGATGCTCAGCTTAGCCGAGATCTTGTCCCTTTTGGGCCCCATCTGGGTTGGGATGGGCTTGCCCCGGAACGCTCCTATGCGGCTCCCTCGAGGTGGAGGAGGTGCGACAGAGGGTCTAGTGGGTGGTGGCGCTCACGACTGCTCTTCCTGCAACATGGCGACAGGGGCTTTGCGGGCCCATCTGAGCCCGGCTGGGCCTGAGACCTGGTGTGCCCCTGTTGCCGCGTTCGGTCGGCTACTGCCACAACGGTGGAGATAGTTCCCTCCCGTGCGGCTGCGATGCTACTACCCCTGGTACCACTGTCCCCTTGCTCGGGACTTAAGACCTCGTGCCGATGCTCATAGTGATATGATGAAGATGGCGCCTTTTCCATGGTGGCGCGTGCTGGTTGGCGGTGGGTTGGGTGGAGCACTTCGGACCGTCCGGCGTGGTGGTTCTTTGGGGGTGGGCGAAATCCATGTCGTCCATGTCCGACACTAACGCGGTGTCGCCTCTCCTTCATGAAGGGCGTCGGGTACCTCCTCCCCACCCCCTTCGCGTACTGGGGGAAACCCTAGGACCAGTCCGGGCGGCAGCGACGTCATCATCGCATCCCTTGTTGAAGGTGCTTCTTGGTACACAGCGGTTCGGAATGCCAGGAACACGGTGGGACCTTTCTGGAGGGCGCAGCGATAGAGGGCCATTTTCGTTTCATCGATTGACCATTGTTGGCTTTTATTTATCTTCCGTTCTCTTTCTTTTCTTTTGAGCTTGGTTGTGCTGGGGCTCTAGCAAATTCTCTATACCATGTGTTTGCTATATTAATATAACAGACGAAATTCCGATTCGAGAGATCACCGGCTAGGATAGTGGTTCTGCATCGCTACTAGATACGTTATGCTTAAGCCTAAAATGTTGTCAAGAGAATATCAAAGGGATATAAACCTAATAAGTATCTAAAAATAAATAAAAATGCCATTCTGGCTCCCACCGGATCAAATCTCAGTGACTCGTCTTGCAAGAAGCTACAAGTGACACTACATATCGTTCATAGGAATCCATGAAGAATCAGTATTCACAATCGTTCGAAATACAACGTCGCATGGGAATCGCTGTTCCACTCATGCGCGGTGCATGCCATGTCAACCTCGCAGTCCGACCACTGCCACCTGTTCCTAGTAGATATTACTTGCCCACCGCGTCGCGCCTGCTTTCGCTTTGAATCTTTCTGGCCTAGCTGCCCGGGCTTTCTTGAGGTGGTCAACTCCGCTTGGAACCAGCAGGTGTCAGCTCAGAACCCCCTCGCCCGCCTCCGCGCAAAGCTTCTGCGCACCGCTCGCGAGTTGCGCGCCTGGATCCACCTGCATTTCAGCGACGCCCGCTTCCAGTTTCATCTGGCAACCGAGCTAGTGCTTTGCTTCGACATGGCGCAAGAGACGCGTCACCTCACAGGGCTGGAGGCTTCGTTCCACAAACTCCTCAAAGCGCGCATTCCGGGCCTTGCCGCCGTGGAGAGGGCAAGACGGCGTCAAGCCTCCCGCATTACCTGGCTTAGGTATGGCGACGCCAACACCCGCTTCTTCCATCTTAAGGTCAACGCCAGGCGCCGCAAGAATCACATCCATGCTCTGCAATCCGAGTCGGCGGTGCACACTAGCCACGATGACAAGGCATCTCTCCTTCACCAGCACTTCTCTTCTATCCTTGGATCAACCGTGCAACGCACCACTTCGATCAACTGGGACAACCTGCCCCTGCCAGAGGTCAACCTTGCCGGCCTCGACAACCCTTTTAGCGCGGCTGAAATCTGGGAGGCCATCAAAACCTCTCCGTCCGAGAAGGCACCAGGGCCGGACGGCTTCACTGGCATATTCTATCTTCGTTGTTGGGGCATTATTAGAAACGACATCATTGCGGCTTTCGACCATCTGTACCATTTGGCGGGTGGGGGCTTCAAATGCCTAAACCGTGCCTTAGTTTTCTTACTACCCAAAAGAGCACAGGCGGCCTGCGTCAAAGACTACCGCCCCATAAGCCTCATCCACTCCTTCGCAAAGCTCTTCTCCAAGGTCCTCGCACGGCGCCTGGCCCCGCATATGTGTGATCTAGTCTCTGATGCACAAAGTGCGTTCATAAAATCTAGGAGCATTCATGAAAACTTCCTGTATGTGCGCAACCTTGCCCGCACAATGCATCGCCGCAAGAAGCCATGCCTTCTGCTGAAGCTGGACTTCGCCCAAGCCTTTGATTCGATTTCCTGGGAGTATCTGCTTGAGCTCTTGCAGCGTTTGGGGTTCCCTCCTCGCTGGCGCGACTGGCTTTCGCTCCTCTTCACCACATCCTCTTCATCGGTTCTTCTCAACGGCGTCGCTGGCCTCCCTCTACGTCATCATCGGGGACTGCGGCAAGGAGACCCGCTATCCCCCCTGCTTTTCGACCTAGCTATCGACCCTCTTCATGGCCTTCTGCATCAGGCATCTGCCTTCGGCCTCCTTCCTCCTCTGCCGGCTAGGGAAGCGTCCTCGCGTATCAGCTTATACGCTGATGACGCCATAATCTTCGCCAACCCGGAGCGCAGGGAGCTATCTACTATTCTAGACATCGTGACTAGGTTCGGCGATGCATCCGGGCTACGAATCAACCTCTCCAAATGCTCGGTGGCTCCTATCAGGTGCCAAGGGATTGACCTGGATAGTGTTTTGCGTGGCTTTGATGGCCAGCGGGTCGGGTTCCCGATAACCTACCTCGGCCTACCATTGACTATGGGAAGGCTTAAACTAGCGCATTTACAATATGCGTTGGATCGGGCTAACGCCAAGTTAGCAACTTGGAAAGGAAAGCTCTTGAATGCCGGTGGTCGGCGTGCGCTCACCAGATCAGTCCTGGACTCCTTGTCCATCTACGCTCTCACCACTTTGAAATTGCCGCAAAAATTCATCTCAGCTTTTGACAAAGTGAGGCGGCGCTTCATTTGGGACGTTGAGGAAGATGTTATGGCCGGGGGGAAATGCAAAGTCTCCTGGCAGATTGTCTGCTCTCCCATGGATTTTGGCGGTCTTGGCACTCTACACCTTGGGGCTTTCGCGCGTGCCTTGCGGTTGCGATGGCTGTGGCTTAAGTGGCATTTTCCTGACCGACCATGGTCTAGTCTAGGCACCCCGTGTGACACTCTCGACCATGATCTTTTCGCCGCGGCCACTAGAGTCACGATTGGCGATGGCCGGACTGCATCCTTTTGGTGGTCAACGTGGTTAGGCTCTTCTACCCTTAAAACTCGCTTCCCCTTACTCTACAAGCACTCGGCTCGCAAGCACCGCTCAGTCGCCGACGCGCTCCTCAGCAACCGCTGGGTCCTGGACCTCCGGCGCGCATCTTTGCAGCTCATTCTAGATGAGTTCATCCTGCTTTGGCGCTTGCTTCACAGCATTGAGGCGACTCTCACTGCAAACCAACAAGACTCCATCCGTTGGCTGCTCACAGCCAACGGCGAGTACTCCGCAAAATCGGCTTACAACATCCAGATGGAAGGGCGGCAACGTAGCGTCATGCCAAGCCTAGTTTGGGACACCTGGGCGCCGGCGAAGTGCAAGATGTTTGCATGGCTACTCCTGCAGAATCGGCTTTGGTGTGCCGACCGCCTCATGATGAGGGAATGGCCCAACTGCTATTTTTGCCCGTTGTGCGTCCGCCACCTGGAGACCGCCAAGCACCTGTTCCTCGACTGCCCTTTCGCTCGCATCCTCTGGGCCGCCATTGCGGCGTGGCCTCACTGCTCCGGTCTGGCTCCACGCTCGTGGAGCATGCACTCATCGCTCCTGAATGCATGGGAGGCAATGATCTCAGCTACCGATTGCGAGCACAAAGAAGGTATCCGCTCCTTGATCATATTGGTGTCATGGGAGCTTTGGAAGGAGCGAAACAACCGCGTCTTCAAGGACAAGTCTTAATCGCTGCGCCGCCTAGTCCAGCTCGTTCGCGATGAGGCCCAAAGCTGGGTCTTTGCCGGAGCAAAAAGGCTCAAAAGGCTGATTTGGGAGCCACCATGATTTTTGTGCCTCTATAGTCCTAGTCTTTGTTTTTTCAGTCCTCTTACTCTTTCTTTTTGCTTACCCCTTTGGTGTAATACCAACATGTAAATATTCTACCTTCTATCAAAATCGGAAGCCAGCATTTGCTGGATCTTTTAAAAAAAAAAGTTTCTATTCCAAATACGTTGTACTATGGTCTACACAAAAAGATAAAATCTGGTAAGATTTGTGTTGAGAATCTAGCCAATTTTTAATTATATTAATCCAGAAATAAATCATGAGCAAGAAATACACATACTGATATTTGGTAATGAAACCGTGTAGTCCTAGACTAATCGTAGAATTATCTATGGAAATTACTAGTACTATGCACACAGAAATAATGATGAGAGGGATTAGCATATTGTACCCTCCGGTAGGCCAATTCGCCGTAGCAGCAGCGGAGGCGGCAGCCTCATTGGCCGCCCTCTTGGAAGCAGCGACAGCCTGTTTTGTTTCAGTGGCCATGGTGATAACGAAGGCGTGGAAGTAACGGTTGATGGAAAGCGAGAAGTCGTGTAGAATACGCTCCCCCAAAAACCTAATCGCCCTCTCCCGTACAGTATCTCGAGAGACGGGGTTTCGGATGCCTGATCTTCCGTCAATCGTATACACGGTGAACGGAATGGGATCACTCGTAGCAGCAACAGTAGAAGAAACAACAGTAGCAATCACGTGTGGAGGTAGTGATCTGTTCTGTGACAGTGAAGAGGAGAAAACTTTCCAATATATAGGCCCAGGCTGATATGAGAGAGATCAACAAAAAGAAACAGTCATAATGAATGACTAGAAACTCCCCCGTTTCTGAGCGACAAAAAGAACACATCAGCTCGGCAAGATTCTGCGACGCACGCGTCGTGCCGAGGCAGGCGACAGAGGAGGAGCGCGCGTGTAGTACGCCTCTTCACTTTACACCAAGTCATACTAATGAAGGAAAGTTCATCTTATATATTGGTAGAAATCTCTCTCAACTAGCCATGTGAGACTAAACACCCACCACTCTCTTGTCATGAATGGGCTCTTAGAAATTTTCTTAAAAAATTGTTAGATGGGCCTAAAGCCACCCCTATATTTCAACAATTTGAACGTGCACTATTCACATCCTAGATCTAAATTGTTTTTTGTGTAGTGTAGTAACATATTTCGGACTGAGACTTTGCACACATAAAATATATTCATTGCCTACATATACATATTTTATAATTTTTTGAAGCTGTGAATACGCATTTTTTGAATGTTCAAAATAAAAGGCTCCATAGAGCTTAGGAGCCAAATTGACGCATTCCATCACGAAAAGGCTCGATTCTAGATATTTATACTCCCTTGGTCCTAAAAGGGATATTTTAAATTTATTAAAATTTAAATATGTCTACACATTAAAACTCATGTTTAGATTTATTTAAATATATATAAATTTGCCGTATCCTTATTAGGACGAAGGGAGTATCATTTTCTGTCAGCATTCCTTTTATTTAGGAAACTGGCCGTGTGCAAAGTGAATCTTGCCTCTACTGCACCTCCTCGCGCGTACTCCACGCCGCCTCCACCGTCCTCCTCACCACGGCAGCGCCGCCTCCGTGGCCGCTTCTACGAATACCGCGCACCGCCAGCTCACCGTTCCCATGTCGCCGCCGTCGCCGTTCGCTTCCTCCCCTTCCTTCTCCGTCGCCTGTCTCTCCCCCTTACTGCAGCATCTCCGGATCGTCCTTTGCCGACGACTGGAGGTGGCGAGGCGCCCAATTGAGCATCACCGCGTCCAAATTTTATCTACCGGCGACTGGAGGAGATGAATGCTGTAAGGTATAAGCTGGATGCCGCAAACTTGACTGTGATGCCATCTGCGAATTGTACCTTGCTTCTTGTTCAAATGTTTTTTTTAATATATACTTTGATTCTTGCGTCGAAATCAAATTATACCTTCCTTCTGAGCAGGTTGTCCAAGGCTCTGCAGCAGAAAAGGCAATGGAGGAAAGCATCCAAAGCCCAAGCGGATGACCCAGTTTTGCTAATTAACTTGACCTTTATTTTTTGCCTTTTCCTTTTTCAAAAAGGAAAGCACTAAGGGGCCTTATGGGCTGAGCAACGAAGCTGATCCCTAGCAGCCTTTGATATATTGTTCCCCAGATGCCAACTGACCAAGTTGCTTGTGAACCAAAGAGTCCAAAAAATCAAGTGTTTGCAGTCTTTGTCTCTGCTGCTGTTCTGCAATAAACCTCGTTCGTGTCTTCTGCCATTATGGTGAGTTCCTCTTACACGTTTAAGATCCACATTGACTGCAAATTACGTGCTCTGTAAAAGAGAAAATAATATCCCCCTGTGTCTTACATCAAAGGAGTAGAGTATTTTGTGCATCTACTAATATAGAAATTGTATGAAAGGGAAATGCCTCAATCTTTCTGAAATTTCGTCTTGGGAAAATGTATTATCCTTTATCAATATGAAATGTTTGGGTCAGGCATTCTCGGAGTATTACTAGCTTAGCAATCAGTCGAGCACAAGTAACTCACATTACATTACTAGTTCTGTTTCTCCTATGAAACACAGTTGTAGGTTTTCGTGATTTGTGCAATGAACATCACTCCTTTACTCGTTTGTGTCAATTCATCAGAATTAGACCGCAATAAGAGAATACATGTGGCTATTTATGCTATACACAATTGATATTTGAGATCTCTATGGGTTCTGTAGAATTCTCAAAAATATAGTGCTAGGACGCTTTAGATGATGTGCAATTGCAAACATTTGCGTGAAAATCTAACCATATGCACACTATATGGAAAAATGAGGACTTTTACAGTACCCTCAAAAGAATATGGACCCTCCAATTTTTTCAATCCGATGGCTGGTCTCAGCTGGTACTCCACCGTTAGCAAACGAGAGTACCGACTTAGAAAACCCGGGAGTACCTCGAGTTCAGGCGTAAAATCGTAATCTACAATGGCTAAAAAAACCAGGCCCTACGGAAACGATTTGATACTCAGTTATCCCTAGAATCCAATCCTTCATTCATGTGTATAGACACGGCCGTGCCGGAGTGTGCCGGAGAGACACGGTCGCAGGACAGGGGCCTTGCCGCCATGGTTCGTTTGATCAGTACCTCCAAATGCAAGCAGGCAGGAAAATAAGATCCATCGATTGATTGATTTGTACATTGGCCATACTTCTTAGAGTGTCACTGCGGCCGTGCAAGGAGAAACGGCGGCAACCATACGTGCGGTCATAATGGGGGCCGGGGAGGAATTCAGACGGTGCAGATCAGAACAATATACGTAAAGACTGAAGCGCTGTGGTGAGAGCTCGTAGGGGACGACCTAGGCGGCTGTGTGCCGTGTGCGTGACCTCTTCAACGATACGGCGGTGTGCGCGACCTCTCAATTGGGAATTTGGGACGGCGGCCCGGTGATGTCCGCCTCTCGGTTGGGAATCTAGGACGGCGGCGGCGGCTGCCTGCTGCGGATGGCACGAGCGTTACTTGAGGAGTTATGTCGTGATTTTTTTTGAACAGTTTTTTTTGAACAACCAGATGACCAAGAGGAGAAGACGAAACTAACCCTTTACTTGGATGGTCAGATTTAAGTGGTACTCCCACCTCTATTTTTGGAGTACCAGGGTACCGTAAAAGTTCACAAAATATATATACACTTGTTTACATTTGTACATAACTTGTATTCTAACAAATTTTAATACCATGGTTTTTTCATTCAAAATGGCAGTGCTATTTAGGAAAATTATGTTCCTCAATAGAAGAAAAAGGTGTGGCTGCATATGAACGATGTATATAGCAAAGTAAATTATAGGCCAGCAAGCATCTACACCAATAATTAGTTTAGGGGACCATATTTTTCCAGAAAAACCATAATATAGTAGAAACTCTTAGATACATGTAGGTTATATTAGTAAATTGGCATTTTTTACTACTTCAGTTTGATTGTCATGCTGATTTTAATATTATATCCAGCTTTTGTTCTTTTAAGGAAAGTTGCGTATGTACTTCACCTATTTCCTTCCTTCTAATATGATGGTCCTCGTGTGCACTTCAGTGGTCACCGGTGGCTGGAGTGATGCGCGTATCCATAAATTTGGAGGTCGAAATCATGGTGCTTATCAGCTTCGGTTTGCAACTGTTCCTTCTCATGTTCGCCGGGATGCGTCGGCAGAATATCGCCTGGGTGCTAACGTTCCTTCTCTGGCTAGCATACCTGTTGGCCGACTATGTAGCAATATACGCACTCGGCCACATGTCCTTCCGCAACATGTCCCATGAGCACCAACAACTCGTGGTGTTCTGGGCGCCGTTCCTGCTGGTGCATCTCGGTGGACAGGATACCATCACAGCCTTCGCCATGGAAGATAACCAGCTCTGGCGGCGCCACCTGCTCAATCTCATTGTGCAGACGGCGGAAGTAGCTTATGTCCTGTACAAGTATATTGCTGGAAGCGGGATCTTGGTCACCCCTGCCATACTGGTGCTTCTTGCTGGTGTTCTTAAGTGTGGGGAGAGAGTATGGGCTCTCAAGTCCGCCAGCTTAGACGACATTAGTAAGTTCCTTGATGATGTCGAGAAGCCGAGGGTCTGGAAGGCTCAAGGAAGGCCTTTTTCGGTTGCACAGGCTGTCGGTTCTGAAGAAGTCCTACAGGGAGCTCACGACCTGCTCCCCATTTGCATGGGTCAATTCGTGGATTATAAGTTCTGGCCGTCAGTATTCCAGCGTCAAGCTATAAAGCTATTTTGTGACAAGGGCCACATTTACAAGTTGATTGAGATGCAGCTATCCTTGATGCATGACATTCTGTACACCAAGGCGACGGTGATCCACACATGGTACGGATGCTTCATCCGCACCGTTTCATTAGTTGCTGTCATCACCGCCTTCTTCCAGTTTCAGTCCAGTGCTAGCAGAAATGATTTCAACAGAGTCGATGTCGTTGTGACATACATCTTACTGGGTGGGGCTCTCCTCCTAGAGACGGTAGCAGTGTTGAGGGCAACAGTATCGACATGGACATGTGCATTGTTGAGTGATAGAAGATGTCACCGGCTTTACAGCATAGCCGTATCGGTTCGGCGTTGTCTGAAGGCAGCAGAAAGAAATAGAAGATGGTCAGGTTCCATTGGACAACATACGCTGCTCATCTGGCAGGTGGAGCGTGGAAGCAGAAGCAGAAACATTGCAGGGTCATTTGGATGGATGGATTTGTGGGGCAAGCTACACCACCAGTCCTGGAGGCCAATTGTGATATCAGATAGTATTAAGGAGTTGGTGCTGAAAGAGGTACGCAGAATGGTGGAGGCATGTGAAGGCAAAGAGGAAATCATGAGGACTTACAATGGTCAGTGTGCGCTGAAGCCATATGACCGATTCAAGGAAGATCCCGCCTCAAGTGTTGGCATTGGTTTCGATGAAAAAATCCTGACCTGGCACTTCGCCACTGAAGTATTAATGTCATGTACTGACGCAGAGGAGTACCCTGCGGTTGTGGAGGCAATCCTGGCACTGTCCCGCTACATGTTATTCCTCCTTGTAGAGCGTCCCAACATGCTTCCTAGCCCTGTTAGCTCAAGATTGTATGACGATGTTCAAATGCATATTCGGAGATATCATGTCTCTGAAATGAAGGAGTTCACCGAAGAAGTCAAGAGATTGGCCGGTGATTTTGAACTTTCCACTGACTTGTTCCGTGGACTGGAGCTTGCCACACAGCTGATGGAGCTGGGCATGCCGGAGGTACTGCAGGTTGTGCTTGGGGTGTGGGTGGAGATGCTGTGTTACGCGGCGCACCACTGCAGCAGGGATTCCCATGCCAGGCAGCTCAACAATGGCGGTGATTTTATTACCGTCGTCTGGCTTCTAACAACCGCCATCTTCAACCGCCAGTACTGTGACGATCCGTGGTTTACGAAGCGCGTGTTTGACTTCTTCAAGGTGGGTGTGTGACATATGGTCTGCTCTGCTATGCCCGACGACAAGTATCCTTGATGACGGGCTGACTGCAGCATGTGATATTTTCCCTTCTCAAACGACCATTCACTTACCTGTATTCGGCTCCCATGTTTGTTATACTCCCTTTTTTTCTTTGCTTCATTTATTTAGACGGGCCGGTGTGTCTTATCTTGGTAGAGCTGTGGAGTATGTTCAAACTCAACCTCTCCTAAAGAAACATATTTGAAACGACTGTGGTAGTATTAAATATCCCATATTTTCTCTTTTACTAATGTAGTTATTGCAAGCATCCATAATTATATATATTTTTAAAAATAGTAGTAATTGGTAAGTTTTTTTTTGAGGTAATAGTAATTGGTAAGTTCTTTCATTTTGAGGGCATGAAAATACTAGAATCTCTGTAAAAGGAAAATACTAGAATCTCTGTAGAAAGAAAATACTAGAACCAAGATATATGGTGACTAGAGTGCATAAACCCAAGGGGAAAAAATCATAGGAGTTCCATTTCGTCGTTTGATAGATGATAGATTGGAAAAATCCTCCCCGTACACAACAAGATCAGATGCAAATTGAAAGTTAGCTTTTGCGACAGCTGCACGGGAGACGACATGTCATGTTATGGGTGAAAACAGAACGCCCGGAGATGAAAATAGGGTCGATTTTGTCGGACAAAGTACAGTAATATACATAGGTATATATAGGTATAAGGTAGTAGTAGTACTACCCTAATACGTGTTTGATAGATTAGGACTTTATATCATTTTATACTCCAAAGTCCTCATCTACCTCCGTGTACGTTTATATATAATCCCTATAAGGATCAAATCAATACACGATAAACTATTAAGGTTTCTATATTTTCCACATGTTATTAGAGCGGTTAGCCTCACGGCGTCGATCCTAGATTCTTCCACCACTTTCGCAATTCGCCGCCCCCGGAGAGATTACTTCTCGAGGACGCAACACCGGGTCTCGATTAAAGATCAGATCGTTTTTTTAGATCAATTCCGTTTCTTAGATTAGATTCAATTTTTGAAGTTCAAATTCCTTAGACTAGATCTAGTTAGCCACAAATAAATCCTTAGATCCTTGTCGACAGAAATCCGGTGCAGCCAATAGTTGCTTAGGCAGCGGTCCTCCGGCTGCGGCGTGCGGCAACTCCAGTGGAGCAGGAAACTTCATCGGTAATACGACGGTACGAAGATTCAATCTGCATCGCTACCAACCTAGTAGCACAACGTGTGGACGGCGCTAGCACACCATCTATGGTCCACCTCGATCCCGGCTGGCCGGTGTAACACCCTCGCATCTGCTCTATGCAAGTTTCAGCGATCCCAGCCAAACCCGCATAGAAACGATTCAAATTTGCCCACTACATGCTGGTGGAAAACGAAGTAATATCATTAAACAATAGTTCACGATGAAACCCACAGAACTAATATATACAACGACTCCACGAGTCAAGAATACAGATATATAATACAAAGATCCAAATCACCTTGAAAATGATACACATCCAAGTAAAGATAAGATGCAAATTGGGCTAAGAGCCCTGAAGAATAACCAATGGCGTTCATAATCCTGCCCATGCCAAGCCGAAAGGGTAACCCTGCTAATGACGTCGATCTCAAACCTGCTTAAACAAAAGGGGTACCGGCAAAGGGCAAAGAAAAAAGAGAGCGATCAGTATTGAGGCCAGTACACGGCGAGACTTAGAATTCGGCGGCTCTCGCCTATATAGGTATGGTGGACTAAAGCGGCAGCGCAGCATGCACTAAACAGCCTATAGAAACTCGATACAACTGACGTCTATCAGAGAGATATGAGAAATGCCTATTCGAAACCAACCTGATACTAGCACCAAACATACCCATCCTGGTATTCTCCTTCGAGCCCAAATGAAAAAATCAAACCGAGGAACTCATACAGTTGACAGTTTTATTCATTCCATTATAGTTGCAGCAATTACTAGTCAAATATAGATAGCATGAGTCATCATGGCATCATAAGCAGTGAGCAATTTTAGATAACCATTCCATTGTAGTTGCAATACTTACTAGTCAGATACATATAGCCTGAGGCATCAAAAAAAGAAGTTGTTGGCACTTCTATTTACTCATTTTGTTGTAGTAATGTTGATTACTAGTCATTCCAAAGTCAAATTGATAGCAATAGTTTAGTTATAGTTGTCTATGATCAAGATACTGTTCTCCAAGTCGTCCATAACCGTGGACACGACTTTCAGAAAGTTTTACCCTATAGGGCACAAATAGCAACACACGCACGTAAAAACCAAATGAAAACCCAACGAGGCATCACGACAAAGCAATCACAAGATTCATATAATATTTCAGGGGCCACCTCACTAAACTACCCGCGACGAAGTTGGCCGGCTCCAAGACAGACCCAGAGGTTTGTGACGACGACTATAAACGACTGGGAACCCAAAAGTGTGACTGAGCTTGTCGATACCATGAAAACGTGGCACGGGGTTCCAAAACAGTAGAGTAGTAAATGCTCCTCGAGTAACAGTAGTAAATAAGCAGTAGCATGGCATAAGTACAAGATAGTAATAAATCCTCAAACTACTTTGTGGTTCGAAGAAATAAGATATGACTCAAGCTCTGGCTAAGGGGATTCATGGTCCCTAATGAAGAGAATATGGCTGAAAGGCAATAATAAAGTGGTTATTATATTATTCCTTATTTATGATAAATATTTATTTCTCATGATAAAATTGTATTAAATGGAAACGTTAATACATGTGTGTTTAATAAACAAATAGAAGGTTCCTAGTTATGCCTCTCATATAAACTAGCTTGTTGATTAACATGATGATCAAGGTTTCCTAATCATGGACATTGGATGTTAATAACGAGGTCACAATATTGGTGGAATGATGTGATGAACATTCATCCGAAGTATAGCATTACGATCAAAGTCATTATGTTTATATTGCTATAGCATCATACGAAGTAATCCTAGTCCTTAGACCATGAGATCATGTCAATCACTAACACTAGAAGAGTATCTTGATAACATCAAACGTCACACCATAACAGGGTGACTATAAAGGTGGGTTCAGTGCTACGAAGGTGTTATGTAGAGGCTCGTGAATCAAGAATGGAATTTGTCCATTCCAATGACGGATAGATATACTCTGGCTCTCTCGGTGATATGGCATTAGTTAGCTTGCAAGCAAGTGATGTGATCAGTAGTGTAACATCCCAAAAATATTAAACATGGATCATCAAATGCTAATCAGCAAAATTAGGGTTAACAAAAACTTTCCCATCTAAAATATGAGAGCATTCATATGTATGTGTATTTCAAATTAGGATTCTTTTGAATTGCCATGGTTCTGTGTTTCATTGCTTGTAGAATGATTCTTAGGTAAAATAAACATCATCTAAATCATATCCAAACTTTTCCCAAAGACAAACAACTCAAAATGAACAAATGAAGTGAATGGTCACTTTGGCCAAATCAACTCTCATGCCTACTTTGGCTATTCCAAGCATTCAACACTTAACAGAAACATTTGTGGATCTTTGCACCCCTTGTTAGTACTCATAATGAGGTACCAAGGCCCACTTTGTGATCTTCCAGAAACATTCAAATGCTAAGTTTAAATGAAAGTTTAAAATTGAATCTATCTCATAGGAGAAGATCCCACTATTTCAAAAACCACTCAAACAAGCTCAATTTTCAAAACCCAAGCACCCACATGGTCTCAAGCAAATGCCTAGCACACCCACCAAAAATCTTTTCAAAATTCAAAAATAAGTTTCTTGCGGCCATTTCATCAAACACTTGGCAGGCAAATTTAAACCAAATCAAATTCACTGTTTTTAATAGTGTTTTGGCCTAACTTGTTCCCTCTCTAGCTCACAGCAACCATTTAGTAGATCATCTAGCTTAATTGGAAACCCCTAGCCTCACTGTGAGCTGGCCATTGTCACCAATGGTGAGCAAGCCGAGCCACCTCGCCGGCCAACTTGGTCGCTGCCGCAGCATACCACCTCCCCCTCTCTCGCCATGTCTGGGAGCTAGCCAACACTTCACCGCCACCCACTGTCCCCTCCCTAAGCCAAGGCAAGCTGTGGACCACCGAGCATGCCCCGCGCCCAGTGCCACTGCGTGTGGCATCCCGCAAAACCACTACTAGAAAATCGCGTTGTTTTTGTGCATTGCATCACCATCATCTTGCATTGTTTGTCTGAACTATTTTGAAAAGCCTAGTTTTGCTTTGTACAAATACCCCTCTTTGTTTCAAACGCAAAACCCCGATCGTATCGGATATTTTATTTACCTAAAAACTATTTGCAAGTAGCCTTATTTTAAAATAAGAAAAACTAAACAAACACATATTTACAAAACTATTAAAACCTAGACTCTAAGTCCTAGACCACCCAAACCTATCCTACCCACCACTCATAGCTCGCCACCTCACCCCTCCCTCTTTTTCCTACCCACCCCGCCACATCATCAATCCACCAGCCCCACTTCCCCCTCTTCCTCTTTCTCACCCAGTTCCACCTTACCCTCTCACTTACATTCTGGACCCACCCCAACCCGCTGCCACCTCACCCCCAATTCCTTCCCGCACCTGAGCCAGCCGCACCCCTCTCTCTTCCCCCTGGGCCCCGCCACTCCCTCTCTCCTTCCCCCTGGCCCACGCGCCAGCCACACCCCACCAACCCGCACCCAACCCACCTGGACCCGGTCCACCCGCTCCCGCAGCTGCCCCACCGGCCTGGCCCACCCGCCAGACCCGCTCCCCCCTGTGGCCCCACCGCCCCCTGGGTCCCACCTGCCGCCGCGTCCCTTCCGCGTTCCCCCCGCGACCCAGTCCACGCGCTCGCCCCCATCTCTCTCCTTCGTCCTCCGCTCAGGCGCTCCCGCAGCCGCCCCCTCCCCCTCTCGCCACCCCGGCCCGAGCCGCCCCCCCCTCCGCCTGCATCTCCCCGTCGGCCGCCCTCGCCGGACCGCCTCGGCCTCGCCCCTCCTTCCCTCCGCGCGAGCAGCCTCCTCCTCCCGTCGCTCCTCCTTCCTCCCCGGCGCCGCCGCGCAGCCGCGGTCCCGCGCCCGGCGCCCCGTCGAGCTTCCCCACCTCTGGCCTCCTCGGGTCCCCTCCGCCCGTCCTCCTTCCCCGCCGGCAGGCACCGCCGCGTCCGCCTCGCCGAGCCCCGCGTCGGCCTCGCCCCGCTCCCGCTCGAGCTCATCGCCGCCCCGGCGCCCCGGTCCCGCGCGCCGAGCCCGCGCCGCCGACCTCGGCAGCACCCCGCCGAGCCGGCCCCCTCCAGCGCCGCCGGGCCCCGCGACAACCGCCCCTGCTCGCCTCCGTCCCCACGGTTCCGCCGGCCCGAGCCCGCCCCTCCGTCACCCCGCAAGCATCTCCTCGACCGCATCCGGACAGAACCCCGTCACCGCGCCTCCTCCGCCCGGTCCCATCCTTCCTCGTCGTCCGCGCGCTTCCGCGAGTGGGTCCCTGCAGCGTCGCCTCTCCCCGAGCACCCGGCCGCTCTGCCTCTGTCCGCCTCCACCGGTGCGAGCTCCGCCGCCGGGATGAACGACACCGCTGCCGGCCGTCCTCTGCGTCGCGCACCCCTGCAACCCTGCTGCCCGTGTCAATGACCGCAAGTGTCAACGTGGTTTGCTCTTCGGTGGCCATGCGACAAGATCGACAACTGGAAGCACAAGCAGGACCATCGACAAGCTTATCCCAGAACTTCACGGCACCTAGGCGTCGAGACCCCTGAGTGCGCCTACACGGATCCGAAGGCCGAGATCGGACCGAACCCTGGCACGCCGAGCTCTTCTTCACGGAGATCAAAGGCCATTGTCCGGGACCCCGAAGAACAAGCCTAGACACCCCGAACCCGGTGCCGCGCCAAGACCTCCTATACGGATCCGAAGACCGAACCCGAGCGCCAAGGTCGCCTTCCCGGACCCCCGAAGATCGATCAGAAGCGTCCGGATCCGAACCTGAAGGACGCCAAGATCACCGACGCGGAACGCCAAGTTCTTCACCCCGAATGCCAAGACCGACTCGATGGCGCGGATCCGACAAGGTCTTCGCGACGACAAGATCGGCACCGATCTGGGTGGAGCCGAAGACCGCCAGGTACTTCTTCCCGGAACGCCAGATCTACTCCGTCATCCGATCCCGCTGATCCCGTCGAACCCTGAACCCCGAGACCGAACCC
Source organism: Avena atlantica (assembly GCA_910589765.1). NCBI lineage: Eukaryota > Viridiplantae > Streptophyta > Magnoliopsida > Poales > Poaceae > Avena > Avena atlantica. Next base: position 240,392,862 of record OU342736.1, read on the forward strand.
GAACCCCCGGAACCCCAAGATCGTCGAACCCTAATGTGTGAACCTTTTCCCGAGCCCTATTTTATAAATGCCATACATAAAACCTGTTGCATATTAATCATTCATCTCGCATGCATTTTTGTGTGGTTTGGGGGCCTTATGCCGATTCACCTCTAATTAAATATGGGGCCCATATGCGGGCAAATCCAGCCTTATATTGGCCTCATTTTAATTTGTGCATCGAACCGTTGTCATATCTTGCCTTGTTAAAACGACATTTAAAATGCGGGGTATCTAAACAACATGGACCTATTAATTAATTGTCGGGACCCCGGGTTCCGCTTAATATGGCCTAATTGCCTCGTACCTTTGCCATGTCATACATCATACATGCATCATGCCCGATCTTCTACCGTAGTATTAAATAGTCCATCCGGTGTTACTTCTAGTGCTTTGCTTCTTCACGGACTAGGCCGATGAGTTGATGCGAGTGTCGACCCGATCTTTGGTTGAACCTTCGACAATGTTTTCAGGCGAGCAACTCCCCCCCTTTCTACCTATCTTACTTTTATAGTATTTATTCCCTCCTGTTGATCTATTGCTATCTGTGTTGCGATGCTCTAGCTTTCGTACCCGTGATATCCCTTGCAGCCTTATATTGCCTTGGACACCTCCTATTACCTGTTGTTTGGTAGATAGTTGGACTTGCGCGTCGTAGTCGCTTGCTCAAGTGCTTTTGCGTGTCGCCAAGTACCACAGTTGTTGGAATATTGCCGCATGTTTGATGTTGGAGATGATCATGGTCTTACTTATCGTTCACTTTAATTACTGTTTAAACAACTAAAATTGAAGTAAGTAAGCAGAGGCACAGGTGGGCAATAGATGTTATTTGGTTGTTAACCGTCCACTTGTGTCCCGTAGGACCCCGAGTACTTGATACCTGTTCCTTGAATATTCGCGCTATCCACATCCGGGAGGATTATGGGACCCCCCTTAGCTCGAGCTTGATTCATTCTTATTTCTTGGGGCCACAAACTAGTTTGAGGTTTTATTTACGATCATGTACTTATGCCATGCTACTGCTTTATTTACGATTGTGCGAGGAGCACACTGTACTGTTTAGGACTGTGACCCGTTTACGCGGTATCGACAAGCCCAGTTTTGGGTTCCCAGTCGCTTACAGCCGGCCCCACAAACCTTGAGTCCGTCTCGGAGTCAGCTAGCTTCGTTGCGGGTGTACTCAACGGGGTGGCCCCCGGAAATATTTCTGAATCTTGTGATTGCTTTGTCATGAAGGCCTCGTTGGGTTTTGATTTGGTTTTTCCGAGGTTGATCGAGTGTGTGTTGCTATTTGTGCACCCCGGCCGGGTAAAACTTTCTGAAAGCCGTGTCCGCGGTTATGGACGACTTGGAGCACAGTATCTCGATCATAGACAACTATAACTAAAGTAGTGCTATAAATTTGACTTTATAATGACTAGTAATCAGCTTCAACTATAATGGAATGGCTAAATAAAACTGCCAACAATTTCTTGCTTGGGTTGTCGTTTGCGACCATTGTTTCTGACTAGTAAGTATTGCAACTATAACAGAATGGCTAATTAAAAGTACCAACAACTGCTGGGTTTTGGGTTATCTCATGCTATTTGTATCTGACTAGTAAGTGATGCAACTACAACGGAATGGTTAACTAAAACGGCCCACTGCTTATTTTATCAGGATGATTATCTACACCTGACTAGTAATTGCTGCAACGATAACTGAATAAATAAAACTGCCAACTGTGTGAGTTCCTCGGTTGACTTCCTCGTTTGGTCTCGAGGGGGAAACACCAGGATGGGTTTGTTTGATGGTAGTATCAAGGTGGTTCCGAATAGGTCTTTCTTACCCCTCTCTGATAGCCGCCAGTTGTATCGAGTCTCTATAGGTTGCTTAGTGAATGCTGCGCTGCCGCTTCAGTCCACCATACCTATGTAGGCGAGGACCGCCGAATTCTAGCCTCGCCGTGTACTGGCCTCAGTACTGACGCTCCTCTTTTTCCTTTGCCCTTTGTCGGCACCCCTTTTGTTTAAGCAGGTTTGAGATCGACGTCGTTAGCAGGGTTACCCTTCCGGCTTGGCCTGGGCAGGGTTATGGACGCCATTGGTTATTCTTCAGGGCTCTTAGCCCCATTTGCATCTTGTCCGTAGTCGGACGCTCTATCATTTTCAAGGTGATTTGGATCTTTGTATATCGTATCTGTATTCTTGACTCTTGGAGTCGTGTTGTATATATATCTGTTCTGTGGGTTCCATCGAGGATTGTTGTGTAATGTTATTACTTCGTTTTCCACCCGCACGAAAGTGCCTGGTGGGCACCTTTGAATCGTTTCTATGCGGGTTTGGCGGGAATCGCTGAAACTTGCATAGGGTCGATTCTGAGGGTGTTACAGAGTGGTATCATAGCTCAGCAGTTGCGATACCCCACAAGTCCAGCCTGTAGGATAACCTAGCTAACAGCCGAAGTAGAGTGTCAAAACTATTTTTGCAAAACCGGTTGGATAGTTCTGATTAGGTCTGATTTTACTCCTTACCCCTCTGCTATTCTCCTCTCACCTCTGCGTGTTTTGAATCCGCTCTCTTCTCTCTCTTTGAGTCCAGGACTTCTCGTGGTTGGGTTCCGTCGTACCTTCAAGGTTTCGCTTCCTCCTTTGATAACGGTGTTCTACCATCCGGTGTTCATGCTGCCTGAGTAATCCGTCTACTGTGGTACCTCTCTTTGTTCCTTCTTGTGCCTTCCGGTGTTTTCCGACGCAACGACATCATTTATGCCAGATCCGATGTAGAGTCTGCATCACCCCTTTGTTTCCAAACCTCGCTTGTCGAGATCTTCAGTCTGATTCCGAGAGTTGGTTGCATAATCCGCCTATTCGTGTGCAGAGTAATGGCTTGGGTGCGCGATGGACTGATCACCATCCGACTACTCTTATCATTCACTCTTGCACATCGAATCAGTGGATCCAGCAATTTTACTCCGTCCACGGAAGTTAGGGGTGGCTTTATTTGTTGATACCTCTACCTTCGACCTTTTGTTTCCGGAGTGTTCTCTCGACGATCACGGACAACGACCTCTTGTTGGTGGTGTCGCCAATTTCAAGATGAAGAAGGGACCCTCGTTAGTGGTGTCGCGAGGATCTACACGTGCGAGAAGATTCAGATCGCCGCCCTTCTTTCCGGTACCATGAGGCGGATCTCGAGGGCGAGATCCATTGTTAGTGGTGTCGAATTGTGGCATCCCGCAAATACACTACTAGAAAATCGCGTTGTTTTTGTGCATTGCATCACCATCATCTTGCATTGTTTGTCTGAACTATTTTGAAAAGCCTAGTTTTGCTTTGTACAAATACCCCTCTTTGTTTCAAATGCAAAACCCCGATCGTATCGGATATTTTATTTACCTAAAAACTATTTGCAAGTAGCCTTGTTTTAAAATAAGCAAAACTAAACAAACACATATTTACAAAACTATTAAAACCTAGACTCTAAGTCCTAGACCACCCAAACCTATCCTACCCACCACTCACAGCTCGCCACCTCACCCCTCCCTCTTTTTCCTACCCACCCCGCCACATCATCAATCCACCAGCCCCACTTCCCCCTCTTCCTCTTTCTCACCCAGTTCCACCTTACCCTCTCACTTACATTATGGACCCACCCCAACCCGCTGCCACCTCACCCCCAATTCCTTCCCGCACCTGAGCCAGCCGCACCCCTCTCTCTTCCCCCTGGGCCCCGCCACTCCCTCTCTCCTTCCCCCTGGCCCACGCGCCAGCCACACCCCACCAACCCGCACCCAACCCACCTGGACCCGGTCCACCCGCTCCCGCAGCTGCCCCACCGGCCTGGCCCACCCGCCAGACACGCTCCCCCTATGGCCCCACCGCCCCCTGGGTCCCACCTGCCGCCGCGTCCCTTCCGCGTTCCCCCCGCGACCCAGTCCACGCGCTCGCCCCCGTCTCTCTCCTTCGTCCTCCGCTCAGGCGCTCCCGCAGCCGCCCCCTCCCCCTCTCGCCACCCCGGCCCGAGCCGCCCCCCCCTCCGCCTGCATCTCCCCGTCGGCCGCTCTCGCCGGATCGCCTCGGCCTCGCCCCTCCTTCCATCCGCGCGAGCAGCCTCCTCCTCCCGCCGCTCCTCCTTCCTCCCCGGCGCCGCCGCGCAGCCGCGGTCCCGCGCCCGGCGCCCCGTCGAGCTTCCCCACCTCTGGCCGCCTCGGGTCCCCTCCACCCGTCCTCCTTCCCCGCCGGCAGGCATCGCCGCGTCCGCCTCGCCGAGCCCCGCGTCGGCCTCGCCCCGCTCCCGCTCGAGCTCACCGCCGCCCCGACGCCCCGGTCCCGCGCGCCGAGCCCGCGCCGCCGACCTCGGCAGCACCCCGCCGAGCCGGCCCCTCCAGCGCCGCCGGTCCCCGCGACAACCGCCCCTGCTCGCCTCCGTCCCCACGGTTCCGCCGGCCCGAGCCCGCCCCTCCGTCACCCCGCAAGCATCTCCTCGACCGCATCCGGACAGAACCCCGTCACCGCGCCTCCTCCGCTCGGTCCCATCCTTCCTCGTCGTCCGCGCGCTTCCGCGAGTGGGTTCCTGCAGCGTCGCCTCTCCCCTAGCACCCGGCCGCTCTGCCTCTGTCCGCCTCCACCGGTGCGAGCTCCGCCGCCGGGATGAACGACACCGCTGCCGGCCGTCCTCTGCGTCGCGCACCCCTGCAACCCTGCTGCCCGTGTCAATGACCGCAAGTGTCAATGTGGTTTTGATCTTCGGTGGCCATGCGACAAGATCGACAACTGGAAGCACAAGCAGGACCATCGACAAGCTTATCCCAGAACTTCACGGCACCTAGGCGTCGAGACCCCCGAGTGCGCCTACACGGATCCGAAGGCCGAGATCGGACCGAACCCTGGCACGCCGAGCTCTTCTTCACAGAGATCAAAGGCCATTGTCCGGGACCCCGAAGACCAAGCCTAGACACCCCAAACCCGGTGCCGCGCCAAGACCTCCTATACGGATCCGAAGACCGAACCCGAGCGCCAAGGTCGCCTTCCCGGACCCCCGAAGATCGATCAGAAGCGTCCGGACCCGAACCTGAAGGACGCCAAGATCACCGACGCGGAACGCCAAGTTCTTCACCACGAATGCCAAGACCGACTCGATGGCGCGGATCCGACAAGGTCTTCGCGACGACAAGATCGGCACCGATCTGGGTGGAGCCGAAGACCGCCAAGTACTTCTTCCCGGAACGCTAGATCTACTCCGTCATCCGATCCCGCTGATCCCGTCGAACCCTGAACCCCGAGACCGAACCCGAACCCCCGGAACCCCAAGATCGTCGAACCCTAATGTGTGAACCTTTTCCCGAGCCCTATTTTATAAATGCCATACATAAAACCTGTTGCATATTAATCATTCATCTCGCATGCATTTTTGTGTGGTTTGGGGGCCTTATGCCGATTCACCTCTAATTAAATATGGGGCCCATATGCGGGCAAATCCAGCCTTATATTGGCCTCATTTTAATTTGTGCATCGAACCGTTGTCATATCTTGCCTTGTTAAAACAACATTTAAAATGCGGGGTATCTAAACAACATGGACCTATTAATTAATTGTCGGGACCCCGGGTTCCGCTTAATATGGCCTAATTGCCTCGTACCTTTGCCATGTCATACATCATACATGCATCATGCCCGATCTTCTGCCGTAGTATTAAATAGTCCATCCGGTGTTACTTCTAGTGCTTTGCTTCTTCACGGACTAGGCCGATGAGTTGATGCGAGTGTCGACCCGATCTTCGGTTGAACCTTCGACAATGTTTTCAGGCGAGCAACTCCCCCCCTTTCTACCTATCTTACTTTTATAGTATTTATTCCCTCCTGTTGATCTATTGCTATCTGTGTTGCGATGCTCTAGCTTTCGTACCCGTGATATCCCTTGCAGCCTTATATTGCCTTGGACACCTCCTATTACCTGTTGTTTGGTAGATAGTTGGACTTGCGCGTCGTAGTCGCTTGCTCAAGTGCTTTTGCGTGTCGCCAAGTACCACAGTTGTTGGAATATTTCCGCATGTTTGATGTTGGAGATGATCATGGTCTTACTTATCGTTCACTTTAATTACTGTTTAAACAACTAAAATTGAAGTAAGTAAGCAGAGGCACAGGTGGGCAATAGATGTTATTTGGTTGTTAACCGTCCACTTGTGTCCCGTAGGACCCCGAGTACTTGATACCTGTTCCTTGAATATTCGCGCTATCCACATCCGGGAGGATTATGGGACCCCCCTTAGCCAGAGCTTGATTCATTCTTATTTCTTGCGGCCACAAACTAGTTTGAGGTTTTATTTATGATCCTGTACTTATGCCATGCTACTGCTTTATTTACGTTTGTGCGAGGAGCACACTGTACTGTTTAGGACTGTGACCCGTTTACGCGGTATCGACAAGCCCAGTTTTGGGTTCCCAGTCGCTTACAGCCGGCCCCACAAACCTTGAGTCCGTCTCGGAGTCAGCTAGCTTCGTTGCGGGTGTACTCAACAGGGTGGCCCCCGGAAATATTTCTGAATCTTGTGATTGCTTTGTCGTGAAGGCCTCGTTGGGTTTTGATTTGGTTTTTCCGAGGTTGATCGAGTGTGTGTTGCTATTTGTGCACCCCGGCCGGGTAAAACTTTTTGAAAGCCGTGTCTGCGGTTATGGAAGACTTGGAGCACAGTATCTCGATCATAGACAACTATAACTAAAGTAGTGCTATAAATTTGACTTTATAATGACTAGTAATCAGCTTCAACTATAATGGAATGGCTAAATAAAACTGCCAACAATTGCTTGCTTGGGTTGTCGTTTGCGACCATTATTTCTGACTAGTAAGTATTGCAACTATAACGGAATGGCTAATTAAAAGTACCAACAACTGCTGGGTTTTGGGTTATCTCATGCTATTTGTATCTGACTAGTAAGTGATGCAACTACAACGGAATGGTTAACTAAAACGGCCCACTGCTTATTTTATCAGGATGATTATCTACACCTGACTAGTAATTGCTGCAATGATAACTGAATAAATAAAACTGCCAACTGTGTGAGTTCCTCGGTTGACTTCCTCGTTTGGTCTCGAGGGGGAAACACCAGGATGGGTTTGTTTGATGGTAGTATCAAGGTGGTTCCGAATAGGTCTTTCTTACCCCTCTCTGATAGCCGCCAGTTGTATCGAGTCTCTATAGGTTGCTTAGTGAATGCTGCGCTGCCGCTTCAGTCCACCATACCTATGTAGGCGAGGACCGCCGAATTCTAGCCTCGCCGTGTACTGGCCTCAGTACTGACGCTCCTCTTTTTCCTTTGCCCTTTGTCGGCACCCCTTTTGTTTAAGCACGTTTGAGATCGACGTCGTTAGCAGGGTTACCCTTCCGGCTTGGCCTGGGCAGGGTTATGGACGCCATTGGTTATTCTTCAGGGCTCTTAGCCCCATTTGCATCTTGTCCGTAGTCGGACGCTCTATCATTTTCAAGGTGATTTGGATCTTTGTATATCGTATCTGTATTCTTGACTCTTGGAGTCGTGTTGTATATATATCTGTTCTATGGGTTCCATCGAGGACTGTTGTGTAATGTTATTACTTCGTTTTCCACCCGCACGAAAGTGCCTGGTGGGCACCTTTGAATCGTTTCTATGCGGGTTTGGCGGGAATCGCTGAAACTTGCATAGGGTCGATTCTGAGGGTGTTACACTGCGACATGCCGAGCACGCCCCAGAGCGCCGCACCCGGCACGCACGCACACGCCGCCCCTCGATCGTAGCCCGTGCCCACCGCTTCGCCATGACCCAAGGAACACGCCAGACATCCTCGTTCACCGCCCAATGCCTCACAGCCACCGCTCTCCATCGAAGACGCCACCTCTGCTGTTCAGAGTGCCAGCCTCGCCCGACCGTTTACCATCACCCCTAAGCCTACATTTAAGTTCTAGAGCATCGCCAGGAGACCGCGCGTCGATCGCCACCCTCAGCCATGCCACTAGCAGCCCGTAGCCATGTCGCCACCATCGCCTGCCCATCCCTCTCGGTCTTGCCATCGAGCCTATAAAAGGAGGCCATCCCCGGCCGTTTGAAGCACACCATTACACTCCCCTCACCTCACTGATCGTTCCACCCTCTAGCCGGAGCACGAGGAGCAGCAGCTCGCCGGAATTGCGCCGGAGCAGGCCGCCTCTAGAGGAGAAGGGGGCCGTTGATTTCGACCACCCCCGGAGCTCACCGTCGACCACTCGTTCATTTGCCCGCCTCGCCGTCGTTGCTGGAGCCCTGATATTCCCCCTATGCACCCCCACTGAGCCGCTAGGGTTCGAGCTCGCCAGTGACATGTTCATCGTCGACGACGATCCCCAGCCGTCGATCTCCCTTCTAATCCAACGACCCACATAGCCCCGTACCGCTTCGCACGTTATGAGCCGCTGACTGGTAGACCCCCCTGTCAGTTGAGCCCTGCACTGTGGAGTGACACTGGTCCGGCCCATTAACCTCTCTCGCGTGACTCAACCGTTTGAATTTAGATTTTTCTATTTTAATTCAAACATAGTTCTGTGCATAGATTCAAAAATCAACCCAACTCGATCCAATGAACCAAATTGCATGAAACCAAATTTGTTAGAAAGGTACTGAAATGCTTAATCCAAGCCCATTGGATTCAAATCATTTGGATCTGTAGATCAACCGTGGTAAAAATAACAAGTCAGAAGCTTTTATGCATTCAAACATTTTTCAAAATTCAACCATAGGAGCTTTTGAGTTGATTCCAACTCTCAAAAATCACATTTGATCATACCTTTCAAAATATATAAAAACATATAGGTTTACTTACAGAAATAATGTTCAAATAACAAAAGAATGCCACATAGGCATTTCTAGTCACTTTATTTATTTAAAATAAAAGGTTAAACCTTATTAAATTGTGACACCACTTTAAATCACATTCCCATGTACCGAAATATGTGGTGATGACATGTGTCAACATGATCCCATGTTTGAGTTGGAGAATATTAAATCTTAAGTAGTTTTCAATGAGTAGAAATTAATTTTCTCAAATTAAAATAAATAAGACAAATGCTTTAATCTTGTAATGTTAAGTGATGATGCTAGATCATCTATAGTACACCTTTGTGTGATGATTGGAAATAGTTAAGTATTGTTTGGTGATTGTGTACCTTGTACTTATTTATAGACGCTAGTACCAACCAAGGATACGAGGAGGAAGGAGGATACTACGAGGAAGAAGCCGAGGAGAACTTCAACCACTGCTCTGCTCAAGGCAAGCCTAATACCACTGGTTGAATTAGCAAGCTAACACTTGCAAGATAATTTACTTATGCAAGCCTTACTATATCAATTGACCTATGCAAGCTATTAACTTAGCAAGCTTATACCACTTGATAAACCATCCTAGTTTTAATTGCAAGCTTTATACTTTATTTCTTTATCAAATCTTTCTCTTAGAGTTTACATAGTGAATTGTAGGTACTAGAAATATAATGGGAGGTTGCATAAAGAGCATTAAATTTGGCCTAAGTTAGATAATCTTGATGTCATCCTAAGGTAGGAGATTGAACTTAGCAAATCCCCACTTGTTTACCACCCCTCACTAGTACTTACCACCACTTTTAGATGCTAGTGCTAAGCATAAAACTTGATCAACTTTAGATGGGAATACTTGGTGAAACTGGTTATGAAAACCTTAGAATGATGAGTTATTCTACTGAAATGTCTTGACATGTGTTCTCGAACACCATATGATTTGGATGATGAAAATGTTGAGGCATGAGCCTTAGCCCTTTACAAAACTGATGGTTGTCTGGACGCAACCATTCCAATTTTACCGTACAACCACAATACCCGAAAATTGGGTAACACTTGACTGGAAATTTATATACCTTAGTATGGGTTCCCTCATGGCCAAGGTCTAAGATGAGGCTACCTTGTGAAGATTTTCCACCTGTGCAGTACCCAAGATGACAGTTGGTCATGGTTGGGAGGCCAAACTCACAGGAGAGGTGCCTATACTAGGGCGTGTAATGGAAACGTTAGGATTGAATATCCCATACTGAGTATGGTGAATTCAGGATTTGTTCCTAACGGATGTATCGAATGTTGTGGTGAAAGTGTACAATATCTGCAGAGTGTCAAACTATTCGAATAGCCGCGTCCGCGGTTATGGACAGTTGAAGTAGCCATACTATTCCCCTGTCAGATGTTTTCAAAATGACTTGTGAAATGAATTGAGACTTTGACTTGACCACAACAGGGTTGTGATATGAAAATCAAGTTCCCACTTAGGTGTTATAAAACTTCAACTAGCTTTCTTTGCTTCTGAACTTAGTAGAGGTAAATCTGGCTTTTTGCAAAACAACCCTAGAGCTTAGTGTCCTACTACAAAAACCCCCCTTAACTTGTTAGTACTAGTTTGCGAGTACTTAAAGAGTACTCATGGCTTTGTCCCTGGCTATTCCCGTGGCCAGACTATGAAGAGGAGTACCAGGAAGATGGACCGCAGGAAGGTTACGACAACTAGGATCATCTCCCATCGTCAGCATTGCCTGTGACCCCGGAGATGGAGCTTCGCCTACGCTATCTTTACTATTACGGTATTCCGTTGCTTGAGTTGTATTAAGAACTGGATCATGATATCCTTATTTTTGTAAGACCTTATGTATGGTTTGTAATGGATGATGTACCATGATATCCAAATCTGTTATGTCTCGCAAAAATGGTAATCCTGGGATTGCGATGTATGGCATAACAGGCATCTGGGATTAAAAGTCCGGGTGTTAACAAGTTGGTATCAGATCCATCCTGACCATAGGAGACCCTAGTTAGACTGGACGTTGAATCAAAAACTTAGTTTCCAAACCCAAGGAAGTGAGTATTTACAAAAACTTATTCCCATTCTTATCACTTTGATTCTTTCATGAAAATTCATGTTCCTCAAAAACTCTTGCAAAATACATAAAATTTGACACACTTGATCACTCTACTAACTTACTCATCCTATATTCTTATAGATGGATGTGAAGTACACCAAGTTTTATCAGTTGGGGAATGTAGGAGAACTCATCTTCGAGCGTGACCTGGACCAGCTGTCAGAACTTCTGGAGCGTCCGCACCTCGAGTTCTTCGGAGCTCAGCTCAATGATCAAGGAGGAGAAGATCTGCAGTGGCTAGTTGTTGCAAGTCTCAGGGGAAAGATTGAACCTCCCACTGCAGAGGGAATTCAGTTCACCTTAAGAGAGAACAACTGGCTAGATGGACTCGCTAGGGCCATGCAGGAAGCTCTTGCCCGTCTGTGTGGGCAGAGTATCAATCATATCAAGGGTACCCGCTTTGAGTTTTATCCAAGGCGTGAAGCCCCACATCACCCCGAGATGAAGAATCAGTTGGACCACCTTAGCTTCATGATGTATGATCGTCAGCAGGAACTTGACAATGCCCGTGACTACTCCAACCACAAGTCTGCCATCGTCAAGACGAAGGATCAGACCATCGCCATGATAGTGAAGGATCGCAAGTCTCGTCACCGTCAGCTCGACAAGAAGGAGCGCATCATTGCCCGTCTTCGCCACCATATCACAGATTTGGAGGAGACCATCCACGAGAGAGACATGCAGTTTGAGAAAAGGGAGAATGCCGGAGAAGATCTTCGTGGAGACCCCTACTCCTATCTCAGCGATGATGATGACTTTCTGGAAGATCAGGCCATGGACTTCTTCACAGATGAGGAGGATTTCGCCTTCATCGACGATGATGATGATGATTAAACCGACTCCGAGGAGTAGTAGCACTTGAGCACTAGCATTAGTGAGTTGTATTCGGTCCCACTATATCGTAGTTTCCAGAATGGTTCTTAAAACCATCTGTATTACTTTGTTGTGGTGTGTGTTTGTATCGTGTGCTATGAATGAATGAAAAGCAAGTTGCTAGAAAATCCGAGTCAAACTTTAAAAACGTTTTGAATTCCCTGAACCTTAGAAATTTCCCTCTTTTCTCATGATCTATCTCAATCTTCAGATGCCTCGCGGAGGAAGTGGTTCATCCCCGAACCCGATGTTGCAGATCCTGCAAATGTTGGTTTCTAACCGCGAAGCTGAAAGAGCAGAACGTCAAGCCAACTTAGCCACACTTTAGTAGATAGCTCAGCTGGCCCACAACAATCAAGGCCAAGGAAATCAGGACAACCATGGATCTAAGCTCAAGAATTTCCAGAACACCAACCCACTTGTTTTCACTAAGTCAGATGAGCCCTTAGATGCAGATGATTGGCTAGAAACCATGTAAAACAATCTGGAAGTCGCCGGAGTGGAAGCTAATGAGAAAGTTCTGTTTGCCACCCACTATCTAGTCGGAGATGCAAGAGCATGGTGGAACAGTGTTCGTGCAATGACCTGAGGACAGATGATGACCTGGGAGGAATTCAAGGTCAAGTTCAGCAGAACCCATGTGCCACCGGGTTTGATCAAGAGGATGCGAGATGAATTCAGAGAACTGAAGCAAGGAAGGATGACCGTGGTGGAATACCGTGACAAATTCTTGTCATTGGCTAGGTATGCCCCGGATGAGATCGACACTGAAGCCAATAAGAAAGAAAGATTCTTGAATGGTCTGCACGATGAGATGCAGATGGTGTTAGTCAATATCCCCTTTGCTGATATTGAAGCCCTCGTCGACTCTGCCATTCAGATGGAAGGAAAGATCAACCAAGCCATTGAGAACCGCAAGCGTCACATGACGCATCAGCCAGGAACCCATCATACACCAAAGTATCGCCCCAACCCATCTCTAGTATTTGCCCCGAGAACCAACAGACCCCCGATGAACCGTCCGACCTATCCCAACCTTGAAAACCCAAGGCCCGGAGGAAATCACAACAACCCCAGAAACTCTAACAATTTCAACCGTGCACCACCCAAGTTAAAAAAAAACAATGCCGCCAACAACACCAACACTGCCCCGAGGACTGGAAGCAATGTTGTGCCTGTTGCAGCAAAGAACAAGTCGCAAGTGACTTGTTATGACTGTGGAAATAAGGGTCACTACTCCAATGAGTGCCCCAAGAAGAATGCCGCAGCCCCCAATGCAAATGCCCCAGCTTAGAAACAGCGTCGTGTTCATCCCGGAAGAAGGTTTGCCCTAGGGAACTCGCTCAACCGCAACAACCGTCTTTTTCTCATGCATACTGAAGAAGCCAAGGAAGCGCTAGACGTCGTGCTGGGTATGTTTTCTGTTAATTCAGTACTTGCTAGAGTGTTGTTTGATTCTGGTGCATCGCACTCATTTGTCATCGAAGAATTTGCATGCACTAGTAAGATTCAACCAACCAAACTGAAGCATGTTATGATTGTTCAAATCCCCGGTTCAACCACCAAAGCTAGGCAAATTTTCAAATACGTCCCTATCCGAATCCATGGCATAGATTTTTATGCTAATCTGATAGTACTCAGAACTAAAGGTTTGGAAGTAGTACTAGGAATGGATTGGATGTCCAAACATAAAGGATTAATTGACTGTGCCAAGAAAGCCATAACCATGACCAGTACAACTGGAGTATCAATCGAGCATGTATCTGAAACCTTACCTCGTCAATTCAAGTGCAATAAGAGTATAGCCCAACCTACCATTGACCAAGTCCGGATAGTCTGTGAATACCCCAATGTATTTCCAGATGTTTTGCCCAGTATGCCCCTAGATCGGGATATCGAGTTTATCATTGAATTAATCCCTGGAACAGGACCCATATCCCAGAGACCATATAGTATGAACCCATCTAAACTAGCAGAACTAAAGAAACAACTGGATGCCATGTTGTAAATTGGATTGATTCAACCAAGTGCGTCACCATGGAGATCACTTGTCTTGTTCGTGGACAAGAAAGATGGAGGTAATCGTTTATGTACGGTTTATTGGAAGTTGAATGATGTCACTGTTAAGAACAAGTACCCATTGCCCAAGATAGAAGATCTGTTTGACCAATTGACCGGTGCCCAGGTGTTTTCTAAGATCGATCTTAGAACTGGCTATCATCAACTCAAGAATCGCGCAGAGGATATTACCAAGACTGCCTTTACCACCAGATATGGATTATATGAGTATATTGTCATGTCTTTTGGATTAACCAATGCCCCTGCTTATTTCATGAATCTCATGAATAAGATTTTTATGGACGTCCTGGATAAGTTTGTCATTGTTTTCATTGATGACATTCTGATTTATTCCAAATCAGAAGAAGAACATGAGCTACACCTAAGGACCATTCTTGGAACCCTTAGAGAGCATCAGTTGTATGCCAAGTTTAGCAAATGTGAATTCTGGTTACAGGAGGTAGGATTCCTCGGTCACATTGTATCAGTCGGAGGAATTTCCGTTGACCCTGCAGAGGTGAAAGATGTCGAAGATTGGCAAGCCCCAAGCACTCAAACCCAAGTTCGTGCATTTCTCGGATTGGCGGGATACTACCGCAAGTTCGTAGAAGGATTCTCATGCACTGAAATATGTGGTGATGACATGTGTCAATATGATCCCATGTTTGAGTTGGAGAATATTAAATCTTAAGTAGTTTTCAATGAGTAGAAATTAATTTTCTCAAATTAAAATAAATAAGACAAATGCTTTAATCTTGTAATGTTAAGTGATGATGCTAGATCATCCATAGTACACCTTGGTGTGATGATTGAAAATAGTTAAGTATTGTTTGGTGACTGTGTACCTCATACTTATTTATAGACTCTAGTACCGACCAAGGATACGAGGAGGAAGGAGGATACTACGAGGAAGAAGCCGAGGAGAACTTCAACCACTGCTCTGCTCAAGGCAAGCCTAATACCACTGGTTAAATTAGCAAGCTAACACTTGCAAGATAATTTACTTATGCAAGCCTTACTACATCAATTGACCTATGCAAGCTATTAACTTAGCAAGCTTATACCACTTGATAAACCATCCTAGTTTTAATTGCAAGCTTTATACTTTATTTCTTTATCAAAGCTTTGTCTTAGAGTTTACATAGTGAATTGTAGATACTAGAAAGATAATGGAAGGTTGCATAAAGAGCATTAAATTTGGCCTAAGTTAGATAATCTTGATGTCATCCTAAGGCAGGAGATTGAACTTAGCAAATCCCCACTTGTTTACCACCCCTCAATAGTACTTACCACCACTTGTAGATGCTAGTGCTAAGCATAAAACTTGATCAACTTTAGATGGGAATACTTGGTGGAACTGGTTATGAAAACCTTAGAATGATGATTCATTCTACTGAAATGTCTTGACATGTGTTCTCGAACACCATATGATTTGGATGATGAAAATGTTGAGGCATGAGCCTTAGCCCTTTACAAAACTGATGGTTGTCTGGATGCGATACCATTCCAATTTTACCGTACAACCACAATACCCGAAAATTGGGTAGGGCTTGGCTGGAAATTTATATACCTTAGTATGGGTTCCCTCACGTCCAAGGTCTAAGATGAGGCTACCTTGTGAAGATTGTCCACCTGTGTAGTACCCAAGATGACAGTTGGTCATGGTTGGGAGGCCAAACTCACATGAGAGGTGCCTATACTAGGGTGTGTAATGGAAAGGTTAGGATTGATTATCCGCATACTGAGTATGGTGAATTCAGGATTTGTTCCTAACGGATGTATCGAATGTTGTGGTAAAAGTGTACAATCTCTACAGAGTGTCAAACTATTCGAATAGTCGCGTCCGCGGTTATGGACCGTTGGAGTGGCCATACTGTTCCCTCGTCAGATGTTTTTAAAATGACTTGTGAAATAAATTAAGACTTTGACTTGACCACAACAGGGTTGTGATATGAAAATCAAGTTCCCACTTAGGTGTTATAAAACTTCAACTAGCTTTCTTTGATTCTAAACTTAGTAGAGGTAAATCTGGCTTTTTGCAAAACAACCCTAGAGCTTAGTGTCCTACTACAAAAACCCCCTTAACTTATTAGTATTAGTTTGCGAGTACTTAAAGAGTACTGATGGCTTTGTCTCTAGCTATTCCCGTGGCCAGACTATGAAGAGGAGTACCAGGACGATGGACCGCAGGAAGGTTACGACAACTAGGATCATCTCCCATCGTCAGCATTGCCTGTGACCCCGAAGATGGAGCTTCGCCTACGCTATCTTTACTATTACGTTATTCCGCTGCTTGAGTTGTATTAAGAACTGGAGCATCAGATCCTTATTTTTGTAAGACCTTATGTATGGTTTGTAATTGATGATGTACTGTGATATCCAAATATGTTATGTCTCGCAAAAATGGTAATCCTGGGATTGCAATGTGTGGCATAACAGGCATCTGGGACTAAAAATCCGGGTGTTGACAAGTAGACTATTATATCACGAGAACGAGAAAAGAGTGCATGTCGGTAATGAGATCAAACTAGGTATGGAGATACCGATAATCGAATCTTGGACATGTAATATATCACGAGACAAAGGGATTGAGTTACATGCGTAAAAGGTTCACACGATCATAGAAGTCATCATTGAATGTGTGGAATATTAGGGGCATAAATTCTGAAAAAATGGGTGGCCCTCAGAAATAAGATTGATAAATCTGAATGTGACATTATTTGTCTTCAAGAAACTAAAAGGGAAGATTTTGATATTGCTTACCTCAGAAAATTCCTCCCTTCAAAATTTGACAAATTTGAATTCATACCTTCCAATGGAGCTTCTGGGGGTCTGATCATCATTTGGAATAGCTCACTCATCTCTGGACAAATATCTTTTCAAAATGAGTTTTCCATTTCCATAACTTTGACTTGTCTTGCATCAAAGGATGTTTGGATCCTTACCAATGTTTATGGTCCTTGTCAGCCTGAGAGAAAGGAAAATTTCTTGGAATGGTTTGCCAATATTGATATGCCTGATGATATGGATTGGCTCATTGTGGGGGATTTTAACTTCAAAAGAAAGCCCTCTGATAGAAACAGGAAGGGTGGGGATGTTAATGATATGCTCCTCTTTAATGAGGCAATTAGCAATCTGGGTCTCAATGAGCTACCCCTTAAAGGAAGAAAATTTACCTGGAGTAACATGCAAAAGGAGCCTCTTCTTGAGAGATTGGATTGGTTCTTTACTTCTGCATCCTGGACCCAGAATTATCCTTCATCTTTTGTCTTCCCTCTCTCCAAACCCACCTCTGATCATTTGCCATGTGTCATCTCTATTGGCACAAAGATTCCAAAAGCACAGAACTTCAGATTTGAGAATTACTGGATGCAGCATAGTGATTATTAAAGAAATTGTTCAAAATTCTTGGAACATTCCATTTGGATTTAGTGACTCTTCTAAGAAAATCAATGCTAAACTAAAAATTTCAGAAGGGGACTGAAGTTTTGGGCAAATAATTTGCCTTGTCTAAAATCACAAATTAGCAATGTTAATGCAACTATTGAGCTTTTAGATATCCTAGAAGAAATGAGAACTCTTACTATTCTGGAATGGAACCTGCGAGACTTGCTGAAAACTCATGTAATTTCCTTGCTTCAAGATCAGAATGCTTATTGGAAGCAAAGAGAAAAAGTTAAGTGGGTCAAGCTTGGCGATGAAAATACCAAATTCTTTCATTCAAAAGCCACCATCAGGTTTAGGCATAATTATATCTCAATGCTTAAAAATGAAGTTCAGGAGCACTCTGACAAAGATGATCTTCTTTGGCATGCCTTTAAAGAAAGAATGGGCACCTCTGATAAACCTGACATGCATTTTAACCTGAATGAACTTTTTGGTGGAGGTATGACTTCTGAAGATATAGATGTTTTGGAACAGCCTTTCTCTGACAAAGAGATTGAAGATGTGATCAAGGACCTCCCCAATGACAAATCTCCTGGTCCTGATGGTTTTAATAATGAATTCATCAAGCTCTGTTGGCCTATTATCAAAGAGGATGTTAAGAAGCTTATTGTGGAGTTCTATGAAGGCAGGATTTCTTTGGAAAGCATTAATGCCTCTTTTATCACTCTAATTCCAAAAAATGAGAATCCTATGACACTTGCAGATTTCAGGCTAAATTCTCTGTTAAATAGTGTATTCAAGATTATCACCCAAATTCTGGCCAACAGACTTCAGAAAATTATCCTTAAGCTTGTTCACAAAAACCAATATGGCTTCCTAAAGAAAAGATCTATTCGGGACTGCTTAGGATGGGCCTTTGAGTTTCTCTATCAATGTAATAAATCCAAAGAAGAAATTATAATCTTGAAATTGTATTTTGAAAAAGATTTTGATAAGATTGAGCACTATACTATCATTAGTATTCTTAGAGCTAAAGGATTCGGTGAGAAATGGATTAATTGGATTCAACTGATCTTTGGATCTGCATCCTCTGCTGTCCTGCTCAATGGAGTGCCTAAAAAAATTCTACTGTAGAAGAGGGGTCGGACAAGGGGACCCCTTATCCCCCTTCTGTTTGTTCTTGTTGCTGATCTTCTTCATTCCATTCTCAACAAAGCAATGCACCAAGGGATACTGTCTCCACCTTTAGAAGGTGCTTTCTGTCCTGACTTCCATGTTATTCAATATGCTGATGACACTTTGTTGGTTCTCAAAGCTGACTTGCCAACTGCTTTGTCTTAAAGCCTTGCTTCATACTTTTGCTATGTCCACTGGTCTCAAATTAAACTATTCCAAATCTAGTATGATGCCAATTAATTTGGATTTCGACAGGCTTAGCCATTTTGCCAATACAATATCCTGTCAGGCAGGATCCCTACCTTTCACATATCTTGTCTTGCCTTTCAGCATTAACAAGCCTACCGTGGAGCAATTTTTGCCTATTGTACAGTGAGTTGAGAGAAGACTCTGTTATTACTGATTTTCTTAATTATGGAGGAAAGTTGAAACTTGTGAAATCTGTCTTGTCCTCTCTCCCCATTTATTACATGAGTTGTTTTGAGCTTCTTGTTTCTATTAAGGATCATTTGATGAAATACATGAGACACTACTTGTGGAGGAAAAAGACTATTGATGTCCAAGCTAGAGGGCAAGATTTAGTGGCCTGGAACAAAGTTTGCAGACCCAAGACTCAAGGTGGTTTGGGAGTTCTTGGACTTAATATTCAAAATTCAGCTCTTCTTTTGAAGAACCTGGACAAATTCTTCAATCATAATGACATCCCTTGGGTGCATCTTGTTTGTAGCACTTATTATAATAATGGAAAGTTACCAGCAAGATGTATGGATGGATCTTTTTGGTGGAAAGCACACCTGAAGTTAATTGACATCTTTAAAGGAATTGCAAAATGCTCGGTGGGGGATGGTAAAACCACTCTTTTATGGCCTGATATGTGGAGGGAATAATGTCTGCAGCATAAATTTCCTCACCTGCTATCCTTTGCAAAAAATTCAAGTATTTCTGTCAAGGAGTTCATCCAGATCCCCAATATTCAGGACCATTTCTTTCTACCTCTTTATCTGCAGGCATACTCTGATTTTCTATGCCTAGAGCAGATTTTCCAAGACATCAGCAGTTCTGGGCAGCAGGGAGAACCAGATAAGTGGAGCTACATTTGGGGAAGTGAATCCTTCTCAGTCAAAAAGGCATATTCTATTCTCTCTGGGAATATTATTGTTCCACCTCACTTCTCTTGGTTATGGAAGTCTTCTTGTTAGCAAAAACACAATTTCTTTTTCTGGCTGCTCCTTCTAGACATGCTAAATACTAGGAACTTGCTGAAGAGAAAAAAGTTCTCACTGCCTTCTTATAATTGTGTGACTTCTGGTTGCCCTGCTGAGGAATCTCTGTATCATCTATTTTGGGATTGTCCTTTCGCAAAAGCATTCTAGGATGAAATTTGTCCTTCCAGGAATATTGATCTCTCTCTAAATGAGGCCTTTGCAGACATAAAATGCAAGTTGAATGTTCCTTTTGCAATGGAGATTATTATTTTGGGAGCCTAGAGCATCTGGATTTGCAGAAATAATGAGATCTTCAATAAGAAGCGTGCTTCTCTAGAAGAATGGAAGGCCTTAGTTTCCCAGGAATTGAGATGGGTGCTGTTTAGAATTAAGAAAAAATACTACCAGGACTTGAAAGCCTGGATCAACCCCCATTTAGATTGGAGATAGCTAGATTTGCTGTGTAATCCCTCAATGAGGTGGTCTTGGACTTGTAAATATGTACATATGTATCCCTTTATGATTATATAAAAATTGCAATGGGGGCTTTCCCTACTGTTTCACCCTCAAAAAAATCGCTGAATGTGTGGGAGTCAGTACGGATCTCCAGGTCCCGCTGCTAATTATTGATCGAAGAGGGTTCTCGTCATGTCTGCATTATTCGCGAACCGTAGGTTGACACAACTAAGGGATACCGACACCATTTGGAGCAAATAAGATGCCAGAGAAAGAATTGCAAAGCGCTGGAATTATTTCAATTGACACCGAAATTGTTTCGGGCGAAATTAGAGAAACTGGTTCTACATGTGATATTGAAAAGTAGCAAGGGTTTTATGTGAATGTTTATTAATTAAAGTAATTAACAAAATTCTGAATAAAATAAATAAAAGACTTTTATTAAATGAGAGTTGTATTAAATTTGGTGGAAATTTAATGCATTTTGACTGGAGAAAGTAGAGGGCCATATTTATGTGAGTGGAGCACCCTCCACTTGAATGAGGAATAGGTGGGGGCACCCTCCATGGTGCACCGGCCATGGGGAGGGGCCGCCCCCTCTCCTATAAAAGGCCCCCCCTCTCACTCCATCTCACTCACACCTACTCGCGAAGGATCTCTCTCCCCCCTTTAGAATTTCCCCATGGTCTCAGATTAGCGAGATACATGTTCCCGGTGGATTTTTCTAGAAGGATTTGTTGCTTCCGCTTCTTCGCTGGAGCAAGGGCACGGAGGTTTTCGGGATACCCGAACGTGTATGCGATCACGGATGCACCAATGCTTTGCGGTGCTGGACTATCGTGCTGGACCAGCTGGACATCATCACGATCTTGAGATTGGCAAGAGATCGACTACATCACCAATGCGTTCATACTCGTAAAGCTTTTCGGTCTTCGAGGGTATGTATTCTATGGATGTATATCCACCCGTTGCTTGTATCTATATAGATGGATCTTGGTGCATATAGTTCCCATTGTAGGATTTTTTGTTTTCTATACTGCGAAGCCAACAGTGGTATCAGAGCCTAATCTATGCGTAGATGCTTTGCACGGGTAGTACACATATGAGTATGTGGGAGCTAATGGTCATGTTATTGCATCTTATGTGTATTTTGGATATTGGTGGCATAGTGGGATGAAGCAGACCAGACAAACTTTACATGTCCTTGCACATGAGATCTGTTCCACGCTTGACATGCAACTAGTTTTGAATAAGTGGCTTGGGGGTGTCTGTCTCTCCTACTATAGTCAATATATGATTTACAATGAGTTGCGAATAGTTTTATTATCATCATTGTGGTTCCATGTTCATAGGTAAGAACGGTTCTATCTCCGAAATCCCTCAGCCACGTAAGACATGCAAAAGATAAATTAGAGGTTTCTAGTTTTTGGTTTTGCCGGGCAAGTACTATGATATGGTAATGTTATAATTTGTAGTATGGATTGATATTATTGAAAATTCTAATATGACAAAGTATAAGTTCCATAGACCTTGGCCTTACACATATAGGAATGATAAAGATCATTCCACGATGGACAATATAGTGATAAAGTGCAAGAACCATATCATATCACTATAGCATATGATGTTTGTTTGCATCTTATATTGCTTGTTTGGCGCTTTAGTAGCATTATAAGATGATTACTCATTTAGATACCAAGATAAAAAATGTGTTCTCCCTTAAGTATGCACTAATTATGTTTCGCTGCTTCAAGACATCACGTGATAATTGGGTGTACTTGAATCCACGATCATATTTCGGGTGTAAGAAAGTTTTACACACGCAAATACTAAGGTTCTTACTTGGCGATCCTAGCATGTACAAACATGGTCTCGGAACATGGACCGAAAGGTTAAGCATGAGTCATATAGTTGATATGATGCCCATTTAGATGCTCGCCTTTGAAGCTACACCGACTAACGTGATGATCGGACTTGGTGTAGTGGATTTGGTTCATGTAATGACCAAAAATACACGAGGGATATTGTTTTTGAGTGGGAGTTCATTTCTAATTTGGATTATTCGAACTCAATTTATCATAAATTAAATCAAAGTGTATTTAGATAATTTGTTGTAGTCATTGTAATTTGTTCACTACCTTATGCTTAGTTTTAATTGGTATAATAAAACTATAGAATTCTGGATATTTGCTTTACGAACTAGTATCGTATTGTTTTGAGTGTCAATCTAAAGTTTAAAGTCATATTGCAAACGTTCAATAAACTCCATGAAATTTAATAATTAGTATTAAATCAAGAGTGACAATTTCAGTGTTTGTATCTAAAGTATCATGTTTGCCTCCATGATTCTAAATATTCAAAAGTTGTTTTAATATCGAGGTTATCTAGAAGCTGAAAGAATTGTTTCAGAAACCATCTTATATGACAGATATTACGATATTCGAAACATTGTTTTGGTTGCAATATGATAGAGTATAATATATGTTCTCAAATTGGATGAGAATTTGCGAAGGTTGGAGATGCTACACATCCTAATCCTCCAAAAATATTTTGGAAAGTAAATTCGCCTTTGTAAGCTATATTAGCTTGATCATGAAAGTTATCATGAAAAGTATGAATAGAAGATGTAACTAAAATGTTTGCTACACTAAAATATTACTAAAGAATGGATTTTGAAAGAACGCCAAACATTTGATGATGGTGATCTACTTCAAAGTGCAAGTCCAAAGGTATTAGTATTTGACTATACACGCTTTGGACTATGTGTCATATGTATGGCATCACTGTTGATGTTGATAGATTCTTTTAAAAGGAAAAGGAAATTCTGAAAGAGAATCTATAAAACATTTGGCAGACTGGAAATGTCCAACTAAGGTATATAGATGATATACATGTTATGGTTGTATTCTTTGCTTGTTAAACAATATGGTTCTTGGGTATTGGATACCAAATTGGTTGGTATGAAATGTCATATAGAATGACACAATTCATGAACTACAATGGCCTAAGTAACTAGAAAGAGAATATGTGATGATGTTCATCGAAAACAAATAAGGTGTTATTGTGTTTATCACTGACATCAAAACTTGCCTTCAAGATTTGTTATAATAATTGTTATTTTAATCAGGTATTATGAGAACAAAGATTATTCAAATAATTACTGTATTCTATATATGATGGATGATTTACAAATCTAGTTGGATAAATCACGTCCAGAAAACCTAATGCTAAAATACCGCAAGACAAATGATTGAAAGATCACTTACAAAGTGACATCGCCATTTAAATTATATTGGAAAGACAAACATGAAGAAACTCCATGTTGATAGATTTTTAGAGTCTTTGATTTTGATCAAATGATGCTTGTGAGACTTTCCTCGGGATAATTAAAATGCCATTCATAGTCCAAAGAGTAATGGACGACTAACTTATCTGACATTGTGCATGTTGATGTATATAGTCCATTATGTGTAGCCATGTGCGGTGGATCTTTCAACTTCATATGCTTTCTTCAGAAATTTGAGTGAATATATCTGTATATTTAATTAATTATTAAGAAGTATGAAACATTTGAAAATTGTTCAAAGACTTTCAACATGAAGTGGAAAATCATTGTAACAAGAAAATAAAGAGTTTATAATTCAATCGTAAAGGAAGATATTTGAGTTACATGTTTAGCAAAACACCTAAGATTTGAGGAATTGTTCCATGGATTTGTATTTCCCTATAAACCATAGGAGTATGGTATGTTCGAGAGATCAAATCGAACCTTGTTTGACATGGTAAGATCAAAGATGACATTTATAAAACTGCCATTATGTTTTAAGGATCAAAGCTTTAGAGACTACCTCTTTTACACTAAAAATATCACCATCGTGTTCCGTTGAAATGATAGCACAAAAGTTATGATTTGGGGTAAACCCGAGTTTTCTTTTCTTAAATTTTGGTATGCTATGCATCAGTAAAATGTTTACAACCAAAGTCAGATAAGCACGTCTTTGTAGGTTTGACGAGGGCTCGAATCGTCAATGCCAATTTTTATGGACTTAGGTTTTGGAGAATATGGGAATGCTGGAAGTCGCGAGACGATCAACTGACACACTGCAAAGGGGACACAAGGTTTACCCAGGTTTAGGACCCCAGAGGGAAAACCCTACTCGTGCTTGTATGTTCTTGATTATGACGGAACCGAAAGTTACAGGGGTACACAGATGCAATCTGGCGTGAGTTGTGTGTATGAGTTGGGAGAGATGTCTAGATCTATAGATCTATTGTGGAGGTGGAGATCGTAGATCTGTCTATTGGGGGGTTTATGGTATAGCGTGTGTCGTGCTCTCCTCGTTGGACCCTCCTAGCCTTTATATATCGGGAGGCTAGGTCTCGGGTGCCAATATGAGTAGGTTGCAAATTGTATTCAAACTCTAGTCTTGAGCTTTCCTTGTCTTGTGCGCTTGGGAGTCCATATCCATATCGGCTTCATAGCAGCTGAAACGTCATAGGAGTCATGGACCCTGGCAGGTTGTCGACTGGGCCTTCCGTCGGGCTGGACCAGGTAGGCTGAAGGTAGGTACCCATAGGGCATACCCATCTCAGTATCCCCCGAGTGTCCATTTGAATCGTAGATTCGGGTGGAGACTCAGTTGCCTTTGAGCCTTGCATTTGGATGTCAGAGTCGAAAAGTTGTGTCGAGTGTAAAGCACTTGACCGGAAAGTTCATCGGATCCGCTGAATTTGTTCGGTTGTTGTAAATGAGTCTACATTATGGACGTAGTCAACACAATGGACTATAAGGTGCGCGCCCCAACACTCCCTATGGGAGTATTCCAAAGTGCTTGTTCGAGTCATAGACTTGAGCAGAGACTTATAGTCGTTGGTTGCATGATACGGTGATTTAGAATTTCTTCGGATAATCTTGTAAAAATGTCGTCAACGCCGGCGATTTTTCGAGTGCGCGACCAATGCTCCCTATGGGAGTAGCCCCCGAGTCCTCAGTCGAATCGTTGATTCAAGTGAGGAATCGAAGCGTGCCACTTGTAGATATTGTATGTGCGCGACCAACGCTCTAGTTTGGAGTAGCCGCCCAGTGTCTGGCGGAGTCGTAGACTCGGGCAGAGACTTGAGTCTTGTATCGTGTAGTTGTAGTTGACAATCTCGTGGGCGTACCACTGACCCAGAAGTACATCAGATGCGCGATCAGTGCTCCCTATGGGAGTAGCCCCCGTGTGTCTAGTCGAGTCGTAGACCCAAGTGGAGACTCATGCAAGGAGAAACCACTGACCCGGAAGTGCATCGAGTCAGCGTCTCATGCATAAGGAGCTAAAACCAATGATGTAGTCGAAGTTGACATAGCGGATTCATGCGGTGTCTTAGCCGGGTGAGTCAAAAATGTGGATGGAGTCGACGTCGTTGCCTTTGTCGGGTATGCGACTAACGTCACGTTGTGTAGCATCAAACGATGCAACCATCGGAGTAGGGATTTGACTCGGGTCTTGAGTTTATGGCGTAGCCAGTTGTTTCGTCGACTCCTGTTGGAGGACCTGATAGAATAGCTCGGCGGAGTCGACGTTCTTGTAAGCTACAGAAAACATAAAGAATTGTGAAGTACCTGTATCTTGTAAATAATAGTTGCCTGTCGGCTTGTAAAGTAAAATTCTGGTGCCAACCGAGTCGACACTTCTGCACTGTTTGCTAGGCCTTTTCGTTAGGCTGATCACCCTTAGTCTTAGTACCTTGCCGAGGCATTCGGAGTTCAAGGATTCGATGGTCAAGAAGAATCAGCTACTCGGGCTGTCGTGTATGTGGTGCTCGAGTACGTGGAGACGATGGCACATTAGGCTACTCGAAGAGGGCGCATCCCTAGAGTGTTTCGAGTGCGAGTTAAAAAAGAAATCAGCTCTAAGTACAGGGAAACTTAGCTTTATTGGTAGTTGCCGTGGACGAAGTTGATGCGACCGCGGACGAAGTCAACGCGGTAGCGGGTCACGCAACGGATGTATTCAACACAGAGGACCGCACTCGTAGCAGCGACAGGTTCCTGGGGTCGATGGTGGCTGCAAGTTCCGCATCCGAAGATTGTCGCAATCGAAGACCGCATCGGATCGCCGCATCCGAAGGATGTATCGGGTTACCGCAGCCAAAAGCCGCATCGGGTCACCGATGCCGAGGGAGCCCCCGAGTCGTCGGAGTCGAAGTCCGTAGCGGGTCGCTGGATCCGAAGGAGCCCCAGAGTTCCGGAGCCAAAGATTGTTGCGGGGCACCGTAGCCGATGGCGGCAATAGGTCGCGCATTGGAGTTTGTGGAGCCCCCGAGTGTAGATTCGATGTGGTCGATGTAGTCGAGGAGGCGTCCGAGAGCCGATGCGGCGGACCAGAGTCGACGCAGCATCGGGTTGTCGAAGCCGATGACGGCAGCAGTTTGCCATAATCGAAGATCATAGCGGGTGGTCAAAGCCGAAGATTCAGCGGATCGTTGAAGCCGAGAGAGCCCCGAGTCGCCGAAACCGAAGACCATAGAGGGTCACATGGCAAAGTCGGCGTAGCCCCGAGTGTAGAGTCGATGCCGACGGGGAGGCCAGAGTTGACGCTGAGAAGGGATCATGCACCGAACGGAGTCGACGCGGCAGCGTGTTGTGTGGTGGACGGAGTCGGCGGATTTTGTCATCTGGAATTGGCGCAGCGGACTTGTCGGACTTTTGTTTGGAGGGGTTCGACGCTTTGGCAAGTAGCACGGCTGACAGGCCGTCTCCACGGTTTCCATGTTTTTCGGGTGTACTGAATTATTATGACGTCTTCGATTGTTTCCATGTTTTAGCCATGGTTTTTGGCTAAACCATCTGACAACTCGCCCTCGTGTTAGGCCAGGATTGACTGGTCTGGTTATGGAGACGATAACTTCCTTTGGCCATTATGTTTTGCAAATCAGCACCAGATTCTTCTAGTATACCACTGTATTTGTCCTTTTTGCATGTAGCTTTTGATTATTTTGAGCACTCTGCGTGTGTACAAGGGTCAGATGGTTTAGCCAAAAACCGTTGCATAGGATCGACACGTACACGGCGCCTCTGGGTAGTAGAGTCCGAGAAAGATTGATTTATAGTAGCCTGATGTATGTATCGATTGCTCCATGTCCCTTGCTCCCTTTGATCCGACATAAACATGACTGCCAGGATTTCACGTTGGAGTACGTCTAATTGGAGTTTAAATAAAATTGGCTACTCGGGTGGCCTCGATCTTGCCAGTTTACGCGACGTACGTCGGGTCGCGTGCGTCGCCATCTAGTTGTATGTGGCGAATCATTGAGCTGATACATAGGCAAGGTGCTTGTATGAAAAAGGTGATTGAATGTGTCTGGATCTTGATTCTAGGCTCTGCTTTTTTGGCGATGACGAAGTCGCATCGTTGTTCTTGGAGATCTGCGAGTCATAGATTTCTAGTGATGGGGCCGTCATGATCGCAACATCAGTATCCTCAATTCGCACAGACGGTGCCAATTGACGAAAGTTCGACTCGTCAATGTCCATTGTTATGGACTTGGGTTTTGGAGAAGATGGGGATGAGTTTTGGAGAAGATGGGGATGCTGGAAGTCGCGAGACGGTTAACAGACATGCAACAAGGGGACACGAGGTTTACCGAGGTTCAGTTCCCCGGAGGGAAAATCCTACTCCTGCTTGTCTAATTTGATTATGGCAGAATCAAAAGCTATAGGGGTGCGCAGATGCAATATGTCGTGAGGTGTGTGTGTATGAGATTGGAGAGATATCTAGATCTATAGATCTATTGTGGAGGTGGAGATCATAGATCTGTCTATTGGGGGTTTATGGTGTAGCGTGTGTCGTGCTCTCTCCGTTGGACCCTCCTAGCCTTTATATATGGGGAGGCTAGGTTTCGGATGTCAATACGTGTAGGTTACAAGCAATGTTGAGGATATCGTTTATCGTTAACTTCTCGGTCAGTCCAAAATTAGTGATTTTTAGGTGTATCAGCCGATTTATCAGGCAATTAATCAATTTATTGGGCGATAATTGATTAATGTTCTTATCGGTCACCTAGTGATAAGCGATAAATCGACATATCGGATAATTTTTTAAACAGTGGTTACAAGTTATATTCAAACTCTAGTCTTGAGCTTTCCTTGTCTTGTGCGTTTGGGAGTCCGTATCCATATCGGCTTTATAGCAGCCTAAACGTCATAGGCGTCGTGGACCTTGGCAGATCGTCGAGTGCGCCTTCCGTTGGGCTGGACCAGGTAGGCTGAAGGTAGGTATCCGTAGGGCATACCCATGTCAAGGTTATCCTAAAGAATTTTTTGGGTATTCTTCCATAACACCGATGACAAAAGAGTTTGTCGCTTGAAACATGAAGTTTCTTGAAAAGGAATTTTTCGCAAAAGTTAAGTGGGAGGACAATAGAACTTTGATAAGGTTAATGAACCTTAGCTATATGTGGTGAGTTGCACAGCGCCAAAAATTATCCCGGAGGCAGCCACAATTCTCATAGCTCACATACCTCAAAGGTTGTGGTCACAGAGGTCTAAGTTCCTATTAAACCGAGTAGGTCAAGTAAACATCAAATGGTGAGATTTGAGAGTAAATCATTATTGTTTAACAATGATGAACTGACTTCTTGCAAAGAAGCGATGATGGGCTCTCACTCCATCAAATGGCTTGAATTCATAAAATCCGTGATAGTTCCATAAAGAAAGAAACATGGATGTTTCACATCTATGAAATAGTTGACATGTCGTTAAATATTTTACGATAATGTTCAAGGAATTGACTATGACAAAGATTTGATCTTTCATAGCGATATTTAGTCTAGATGGATTAATGTAGCAACCACTATATATAATTTTGGTATATGATAGTTGAACAAACAAAACAAAGTTCTTCTAATAGAATGGTTATCTAGGACGTGTACATGACATGATCCAAAGGGTTTTGTTAAATTGAAAGGATGCTAAAAAGGGCATGCAAACTTCAATGGTTGAAGTAAGCATCGCGGAGTTGAAATCTTCACCATGATAAAACTATTAAAAGAGTTTAATTTCATCGGAGACGAAGAAGATGCTTGCATTTGCAAGAAATTAAGTGGGAATGCTGAGACACATTTCTAATATATTATGTGAAGGACATATTGTTGATTGGAAATGATGTATCTTTTATTTACAAATGTTAAGAATTTTATTTTGATGAAAGACTTAGGAAAAACCCGAATATTAGGCATCAATGTCTATATAGATAGATTGAGAAACTAATATGGTTGTGCTAGACGTACATATATGAGATATTGAATGGGTTTAATATGAAAATGACAAGAAAGGTTATTGTCGCATGGAAAAGAACTGAATCAAGATTCAAGTGTATTGACACTTGATAAGTGAAACAAGATTTAAGTGCTTTGACACTTGATGAGTGAAATCACAAGAATGTTTTTATCAATCGTACCATGATATGTACATATCCAGATATGTCCTTTTCTCTAAATGTTATGAGAATATAACGGAATGAATCATAGATCATTGGAGATAGTAAGGATATTCTTATAATCTTTTGGAAGAATTAAGAATATATTCTATTTGTAGAAGAGACAAATAGTTTATTGTAAAATGACACTAGTTCTATCACAAGATACAAATTGAGTTTATCTCAATTTAAACTATGGGTGGCACAATGTAATGGAAAGGAGATTCGATGATGGATTTGGATGAATTCCAAAGTTAAGACATTGTAACGGATACTACAACAACATGCTAAGTATATGACTGCTATAGTAGCAGCAAAGGAGGACATTTATGTAAAGTAGTTTGTTATCAAACTAAGGTGTGGTTCATAATGGGATAACACTATAAATATATATTGTACGACCATAGTATCGACATGATTTAACCCCAAGAAACTAAAGGTCTCACCAAAAGACTAAATTCATATAATGCCATATCATTAGAGAATGAGTGATGCGTAAAGACGCAAAGATATGCAAATACACATGGACCTGAAAGTGTCTGATCCAGAGATTATATTAACCACTATCAATCGCGTATATGCAACGCCAGAAATCCATAGGTGTTCAATACGTAAAGTTTTCAAACTAGAGACTTTAGTGCAAGTGGAAGACTGAAGTAAATATGCCCGAGAGGCAATAATAAAGTGGTTATTATATTATTCTTTATTAATGATAAATGTTTATTTCTCATGATATAATTGTATTAAATGTTAACGTTAATACATGTGTCTTTAATAAACAAATAGAAGGTTACTATTTATGCCTCTCATATAAACTAGTTCGTTGATTAACATGATGATCAAGGTTTCCTGATGATGGACATTGGATGTTGTTAATAACGGAGTCACAACATTGGTGGAATGATGTGATGAACATTCATCCAAATTATATCATTATGATCAAAGTCATTATGTTTATATTGCTATAACATCATATGAAGTAATCCTAGTCCTTAGACCATGAGATCTTGTCAATCACTAATATTGGAAGAGTATCTTGATAACATCAAACGTCACACTATAACAAGCTGACTATAAAGGTGGGTTCAGTGCTACAAAGATGTTATGTAGAGGCTCATGGATCAAGAGTGGAATTTTTCCATCCCGATGATGGATAGATATACTCTAGGCCCTCTCTGTGATATCACATTAGTTAGCTTGCAAGCAAGTGATGTGATCACTAGAATGTTATATCACGGGAACAAGAAAATAGAGCATGTAGGTAACGAGATCAAACTAGGTATGGCGATACCGATGATCTAATCTCGGACATGTAATATATCACGAGACTAAGAGATTGAGTTACATGCGTAAAAGGTTCACACGATCACAGAAGTTATCGTTGAATGTGTGGGAGTCAATACGGATTTCGAGGCCCCGCTGCTAATTATTGACCAGAGAGGGGTCTCGATCATGTATGCATTATTCACGAACCATAGGGTGACACAATTAAGGGATACCGACACTATTTGGAGCAAATAAGATACCAGAGAAAGAATTGCAAAGCGCTGGAATTATTTCAATTGATACCAGAATTGTTTCGGTTGAAATTGCAGAAACTGGTTCTGCTTGTGATATTGAAAAGTAGCAAGGGGTTTTATGTGAATGTTTTTTAATTAACGTAATTAACAAAATTCTGAATAAAATAAATAAAAGAGTTTTATTAAATGAGAGTTGTATTAAATTTGGTGGAAAATTTAATGCATTTGAGTGGGATTTTAAGTGAAGAAAATAGAGGGCCATATTTATGTGAGTGGACCTCCCTCCCCTTGAATGAGTAAGAGGTGGGGGCACCCTCCGTGGTGCGCCGACCATGGGGAGGGGCTGCCCCCTCTCCTATAAAAGGCCCCTCTCTCACTCCATCTCACTCACACCTCCTCGCAAAGGATCTCTCTCCCCCTTTAGAATTTCCTCATGGTCTCGGATTAGCGAGATACATGTTCCCGATGGATTTTTCTGGAAGGATTTTTTGCTTCCACTGCTTCGCTGGAGAGAGGGCGCAGAGTTTGTCGGGATACCCGAACGTGTGTGCAATCAAGGATGCACCACTGCTTTGCGGTGCTGGACTTGATGGTGCTTTACCTGCTAGACCAGCTGGACATCATCACGATCTTGAGATCGGCAAGAGATCGACTACAACACAAACGAGTTCATACTTGTAAAGCTTTTTGGTCTTCGAGGGTATGTATTCTATGGATGTATATCCACCCGTTGCTTGTATCTAGATAGATGAATCTTGGTGCATATAGTTCCCATCATAGGAATTTTTTTGTTTTCTATGCTACTAATCCAACACCACATGCGGATAGTGCGATAGTCAAGGACAATTATCAAGTAATCAGAGTCCTACGGGACACCAGTGAGCGGTTAAAAACCAAATCACGTCTATTGCCCACTGGTGCCTTTGCATTAGTTATAACTATTCCCAGCATTTTAATATCAAGTCTTAATTTTAGTCATGATCGTCTCCAACATTAAACATGAGGCATTCCTCCAACAACTATGGAACATCGATGACACAAAGCAACACCTGCACAAGCAACTACAACTCGCAAGGCTGACTATCTGCCAAACAACATGCAATAGGAGGTGTCGATGGCAATATAGGCCGAAAGAGATATAAAGTGGTATGGAATCTACAACATCGCAACATAGATAGCAATAGATCAATAGGATGAAGTAAATACTATAAATGTAAAATAGGTAGAAAGGGGGAGAATGCTCGCCTGGGAAAACATTGCCGAAGGTTCATCCGAAGATAGGGTCGGCAATCGCATCAACTCATCGGCATAATCCGTGAAGAAGAAAAGCACTACAAGAAACACAATATGCCCTATTTAATACTAAGGAAGAAGATCGGGCATGACATGGCAAATGTGCGATCAATTACGCAATATTAAGCGAAACCGGGGCCCCGACAATTAATTAGTAGGTTCGTGTTATTTAGATACCCCACAAGTTAAATATTGTCTTAACAAGACAAAATATAGCATCGTTCGCTACACAATTTTAAATGGGGCCAAAATGATACTAGCAAAGCCTGCATATGGTCTCAATATTTAATTATAAGGTGAATTGGCATAATGCCCCCAAACCACATGATATGGGTGCAAGCATGACAATTTAAATGCAACAAGGTGGATATCATATATTATAAAAAATATGGGTCTCAGAAAGGGTAACACTTGGCGGTCCGGAGATCTTGGGGATCCGAAGGTGTTCGGATTTGCTCTTTGGAGTCTCGGACATCAGATCCAAGTAGAAGGGATTGGTGGGATCCTATCCCGAGATTGGGGTCTTGCGCTTCAAGAGGGAGATCTTGAGGTGCCGGCGTCACCGGACCCGACAGAAGTTCTCGATGCTCCATGTAGGTGTTCTCGTGGTCTTCGGTTCCATGATGGTGTACTTGGGGTTTGGTGATTGACGACAGTTGACATGGCCTTGGTGAAGTTCTGGCGGTGACATCTGAAGACGGTCTTGGCGAAACATGGCGTCGCGAACTCTTTTTCGGGCCTCGAGTAGACAACACGGCAACAAAAAACGAAGATCTTTTGGGTCTTGGCTATTGGACAACCACGCAATAGCACTAAGGCTGGGATCTGTAGCCAACGCGATGTCCAAAAGCTGGTCAAGCCAGAGGGTTCACAGGTACCTATAGATCCTGGGGCGGTTCAACCACGGTGGCGTGGATGACCTGCACAGGAACAACCGTGGAGAAGTAGGGCACTAGGCATCAAGGACCTGGGCACCACAGTTACGGGCAGAGAGCAGAGAGGAAGCAGGATAGCGGCGCTGGAGGCGAGGTCTCGAGGCGGTGCCGACACAGACGAAAGGAAAGCAAGGGGACGCGCGAGGCACGTGGTTTCGACAGAGGAGGTCGATCGGTGACGCAGGCGGCAGGGACTGAGGTTGGCTGGGCGAGGTTAGCAGCCTGACACAGGGCATGGAAAGATGGCAGAGGCGTGGCCTGGGCGACCCAAGCGTTGCGGAGGGGAGGAGCTTGCAGGAAGGAGCGGGGGGGGGGGGGCATAAGCTTGGCGGGAAGGTCTGAGCAGCGACAGGTGGAGGTGAGGCCGCGATGGGCTTGTGTCACAGACAAGGGGCTCGGGCCGGCGCGGCGAAGTACCAGGCGGCGGGCGGCACGGGGCAACATGGATGGGAAGGAAGGTCGAGCGGGGTAGGGATGGGGATCGAGTGGTCGAGGAGGTGGGGTCAGGAAGCTGTGTGGGCGAGGTTGCGACAGGATGGAGTGTGGCGGCGGCTGTGGGGTGTTCAGGTTAGGGTTTGGGAAGGGTAGGTCTAGGGATTGGGTCTAGATCTAGGGTTAGAGTTTTTTCTGGGATGGTAGGCTGCTGCTAGCTGGGCCTTTGGGCCTGGCCAGTGGCGGCCTCCCTCATATAAAAATAGTTTTATTATATAGATAGTTTTAAATATTTTTTTGTAAGTACTTTTTAGACAAAACAAGATATCCGGAAGACCGACTTTTATAATTTGAAAAGAAGATGGGGTGTTTGTAGAAAAAAATCAGCTTTTAACTAAAAATTTTTCCAAGGAAAAAATATGCGTGATGTCATGATGATGCACAAAGATACAAACATAATTTTTTTTATAATAGTGGTTTCACCCAGGGTGCTAAAATTTGACACCACTAACAATGGATCTCGCCCTCGAGATCCGCCTCATGGTACGGGGAAGAAGGGCAATGACCAGAATCTTCTCACTTCACGTAAATCCTTTCAATACCATTAACAAGTGTTCTTTCTCCATCTTGAAATCGGAGACACCACCAACAAGGGGTCGTTGCTCACATTCATTGAGAGAACACTCTGGAGAATAGAGGACGAAGGTAAAGGCATCAAAATATAAAGCCACCTCTAACTTTTGTGGTAGGAGTCAAATTGCTCGATCCACCGATTCAATATACAAGAGCGAATGATAAGAGTAATCAGATGGTGATCAGTCCATCGTGCACCCAAAGCATTACTCTGCATATGAATAGGAGAATTATGCAACCAACTCTCGGAATTCAGACTGAAGATATCGACAAGCGATGTTCGGAAAGCTTCCAAAAACAGAGGGGTGATGCAGGATCTTCATCAGATCTTGTGCGGATGAAGTCATTGCGATGGAAAACACCAAAAGGTACAAAGAAAAATTTAGTGAATTTTTGGTCCACTGAAAGGTACAACATAGTAAAATTCCTCAGATAGCATGAATAACGGATGTCGAAGCACATTTACAAGATGAATAAGTGAAACCCTAAAGGTACGACTGAAACCCAAACACGAGAATTCCAAGACTTGATGAAAAGATAAGAGAGTAGGTTCAAATCACGCAAAGTTAAGAGGAAAATAATAGAGAGGTAAGGAGTAAAAGAAGACCTAATCAGATCTATCCAACCGATTTTCAAAAATAGTTTTGACACTCTACAACATCCGTTAGTTAGGTTATCCTATAGGCTGGACTAGTGGGGTATCGTAACTGCTGAGATCTGATACCACTCTGTAACACCCTCGGATCGGCCCTATGCAAGTTTCAGCGATTCCCGCCAAACCCACATAGAAACTATTCAAAGGTGCCCACCAGGCACTTGCGTGCACGTGGAAAACGAAGTAATATCATTACACAATAGTCCACGATGGAACCACATAACTGATATATACAACAACAAATCCATGAGTCAAGAATATAAATATATAGTACAAAGATCCCAATCACCTTGAAAACAATACCCATCCAAGTAAGGATAAGATGCAAATTGGGCTAAGAGCCCTGAAGAATAATCAATGATGCCCATAACCCTGCCCAGGCGAATCCTGAAGAGTAACCCTGCTAACGACGTCGATATCAAACCTTCTTAAACAAAAGGGGTGCCGACAAAGGGCAAAGTAAAAATAGAGCGGTTAGTACTGAGGCCAGTACATGGCAAAACTTAGAATTCGGCGGCTCTCGCCTACATAGGTATGGTGGACTGAAGCAGCAGTGCAACATGCACAAAACAACCTATAGAAACTTGATACAACTGGCGTCTATCAGAGAGAGATGATAAAGGCCTATTCGGATCCAACCTGATACTAACACCAAACATACCCATCCTGGTATTCCCCTTCGAGCCCAAACGAACAAGTCAAACCGAGGTACTCACGCAGTTGGCAGGTTTATTCATTCCATTATAGTTGCAGCAATTACTAGTCAGATATAGATAGCATGAGTCATCCTGACAACATAAGAAGTGGGCAGTTTTAGTTAACCATTCTGTTGTAGTTGCAATACTTACTAGTCAGATACATATAGCCCGAGGCATCCCAAAACTAGCAGTTGTTGGCACTTTTATTTACTCATTTTGTTGTTGTAAAGTTGATTGCTAGTCATTCCAAAGTCAAATTTATAGCACTACTTTAGTTATAGTTGTCTATGATCGAGAAACTGTGCTCCAAGTCGCCCATAACCGTGGACACGACTTTCAGAAATTGTTACGCTGCAGGGCGGCACAAATAGCAACACACGCATGATCAACCTCGGAAAAACGAAATGAAAACCCAATGAGGCATCAAGATAAAGCAATCACAAGATTCATTTCATATTTCAGGTTGACACCCCACTAAGATACACGCGACGAAGTTGGCTGGCTCCGAGACGGACCAAGAGGTTTGTGACGATGGATGTAAAGACTGGGAGCCTGAAAGTGTGACTGGGCTTGTCGATACCGCGAAAATATGGCACGGGGTTCCAAAATAGTACAGTAGTAAATGCTCCTCGAGCAACAGTAGTAAAAAAGCAGTAGCATGGCATAAGTATATGATAGTAATAAAGCGCCAAACTACTTTGTGGCCCCAAGAAATAAGATATGACTCAAGCTCTGGATAAGGGGATTCATGGTCCCACATACGGATAGTACGATAGTCAAGGAACATGTATCAAGTACTCGGGGTCCTACTGGACACCAGTGAATGGTTAAAAACCAAATCACATCTATTGCCCACTGTTGCCTCTGCATTAGTTATAACTATTCCGAGCATTCTAATATCAAGTTGTAATTTGAGTCATGATCGTCTCCAACATTAAACATGAGGCATTCCTCCAACAACTGTGGAACATCGACGACGCGAAGCAACTACGACTCGAAAGGCCGACTATCTACCAAACAATAGGTAATAGGAGGTGTGTTGACCCACAAGTATAGGGGATCGCAACAGTCTTCGAGGGAAGTAAATCCCAAATTTATTGATTCGACACAAGGAGAGCCAAAGGATATTTATAAGCCTTAACAGATGAGTTGTCAATTCAGCTGCACCTGGAAACAGTCTTGCTCACAATAATTTATGAGTGGCAACAGTTTTGTAGTAGCAATAGCATAATAACAGCAGTAGTAAAATAAGGATATCAGTAACAATTGTAGCAAACAACAGGATTTAAAGTGCGGTAGGCATAGGGATGGATGGACGAGCGTTGCATGGACAAGATAATTCATGTAATAATCAAGACAAAGGCATTTGCAGATAATGAAGATAAAGCAATCCAAGTACTACGTAATCATAGGCATGTGTTCCATATATAGTCATGCGTGCTCGCAATGAGAACTTGCACAACATCTTTTGTCCTGCCAGCCCATTTCTGCGGGGCCTTAAGGGAATCTACTGGCAATTAAGGTGCTCCTTTTAATAGAGCACCGGAGCAAAGCATTAACACTCAGTGAACACATGTATTCCTCACACCATAGCCATCCCCTCCGGTTATCCCAATTTCTTTCACTTTGGGGCCTCGGGTTCCGGACAACGATATGTGTATACAACTTGCAGGTAAGATCATAAACAATAATATCACCATGAATCAATAACATGTTCAGATCTGAGATCATGGCACTCGGGCCCTAGTGACAAGCATTAAGCGTAACAAGTTGCAACAATGTCAAAAAGCACTAACAATGGATACTAGGCACCTTGTCTTAACAATCTTATGCAATTACATGAACAATCTCATCCAATCCCTACCATCCCCATAGCCTACTACGGGGATTACTCACTCATGGATGGGGGAATCATGGATGGTTGATGGAGAGGCGTTGGAGATGATGATGGCGATGATCTCCTCCAATTCCCCGTCCCAGCAAGGTGCCAAAACTGAGTTTCTGGTTCCGAATAGCGGTTTCTGGTGGTGGCAGCGCATCAGAACTCTTCTCTAGAAAATTGTCAAACCCCTCCGTGTTATTTGGTCATAGGGTATATGTAGGCGAAAGGAGAGGTCGAGGCGGAGTCCGAGGCGTCCACACCATGCCCTGGCGCGGACAGGCCTAGCCCGCACTAGGGGCTGGTGTGGGCCCCTCTGGCATCTTCTCCCCTCCGTCTTCTGGCTCTGTGAGTTTTCTGGGAAAATAGAATTTTCAGCATATTTTATGGGGTTTTTCCTAAAAGTTGATTTCCTGCACAAAAATGAGACACCAAAGCAATTCTGCTGAAAACAGCGTCAGTCCGCATTAGTTATATCCAAATCACACAAATTAGTGGAGAAACAATAGCAAAAGTGTACGGGAAAGTAGATAAATTTTGGACATATCAACTCCCCCAAGCTTAGCTTATTGCTTGTCCTCAAGCAATTTAGTTGAAAACTGAGTGCGATAAAAGAAGCTTTCACGAACACATTTGCTTCATAAGATGTATATATTCTCAGCATATGATCAAATACTTAGGCAATTCATAATAAAGAATATGCAAATAAGTCTACCCAATAGTCATGCAAGCTATGAAGAGATTCCAACACAATAATAATAAGCAACATTACACATAAGCATATGCAAGATTGTAATGCTCATAAGAAGATATGATAAAGTGGTATCTCGCTTGCCTTCCTTTTTGGAGCAAAACATAAATGCCAAGGCACATCTGAAGTTCAAGTGAAGACTAGAAGTAAAGATATCAGAGATACAAGCATGAAAGTCATGACATAATTAACCAAGTTTTGAGACAAGCACATTACACTAAGAATGACAACTATGATCTCAAGAAGGTTCTCATAGAATTAGTGGTGACTCAACAAGGAAGTGAAAAGGTTTTGAAAAGTTTGAAAGCATTCCAAATGCTGAAAGTATGGTACTCATTAGCTTTGAGCTCTCATTTCCCCAATCATAGGCATCTTTAGATGGTTAAGTTGAAAGTGAGGTCCAATTTGAGTTATATGCTTGACGGACCATAAACTGTAAGTCTCATGTCCCTTGAATACGAGGGCCGCTCCTCATTCTACTCAACTTTAGTTACCGGTAAGTTCTTGTCATAGTAAATACATGCGTATCATAGAGAACCGCCAACGGGGTACCCCTTGCACATGATACATTAGCTATCCCATATCAAAATGACAAGGCAAGCAGACAATGAGCCTCTCAGCAATCTTCTTATTTACCATGGGAAAATGGTACTTTTTTATCTCTTTCCTCTTTTCTGTGTCTCTCTTTTTTATAAGAAGAAAGCTTCATAGTTTGTTCACTATAGTTATGCTGTAAGTTTTCACCATGATTAGACATGGCTTAGGCTAGCAGCCCAGGCGTTTCGCTAACACATATATATATAACTCAATGGACTTACAAGCTCCCCTTTTATTTCACACCAACGACATCCGTAAACAAAAGAGCATGATATCAATGGGATAATATTTATAGGTGTTGAAAGAATTCTCCGTGACAGCACGGTTCTGCTAACTCCCAGCCTATAATTTGCAAGCATATAACTTTCATGGACAGTCACAATGGTTCAGGTTTATTAAGTGCAAGAAATAAAGTGTGCCATCAAGTTCGTGAGAGCTTTACTAACCAACTTTCGCATGACAAGCAAACATTTTATTTGGAAGAAAATGAGGCATAATAAATATGCACGGAATAGCAAATGATGCTAATGGGTAGGTATGGTGGACACTTTTTGACAAGTTTGGTTTTGGGGAGTTGGAAGCACGAGTAGAGCTCATACTCAGTGCAGGTGAAGGCTAGCAATAGATAGGGAGCGACAAATGAGAGAGCAATAACTATCATAATCATGCTTGCAACAAAACAGAATTAATTATAGCATAATAGTGATACAAGAACTCTGAGGTAAAATAAATAAATCGAGGCTTAACTGACTTTTGTTCAGTCATATGCATGTGTGAGCATGTGCCAAGTCGATGCAAATGAAAAATTCAGAGGAGGATACCACAATGTCATACCAAGTTATGAATAGAACAATGCAAGCAAACATTCATGTGACATGCTATAAACTATTAGCAAGCTGGACATAATCATAAGAGAGAAAGAACTACTAAGCATCCATAAATAACATACACCTTATATGAACAAACTAAACATGCCCACAATGATGAGTATATGTACAAAAATGAAAACAAATAGAGTTCATTACTAGCCTCTTTCCACACCTCAAGTTGTCATTAATCTTCATTATTGCCCTTCACTTGTGTGGCTTGAATAATCACATGAAACCAAAGTCCACTGAGGTCCTCTGAACCCTGCAACAAACTTCACAAAACCAAAGAAGAACAACAAATATTTTTGGTATTTTTGATTTTTCAAAGCAAGCACTCAAATCAAAAAACAAACAAAACAAAATATTTTTGGATTTTTCTTAAAGCAAACCAAAGCTAAAAATCAAAGAAACAAACCAAGAGAAACAACAAAAATAATTTTGGTTTTTTGTGTTTTGGAAAGCAAAAACAAAAACTAAAAAGAAAGCAAAACACGGATACACAAAGTACTGACAAAACATGATATGTAAATGAATATGATGTCGGTATATGTCCCCCCAAGATTAGGTTCTTGGCCTAAGTGGGGCTCAATAGCACGGGTAGTAAACCCAAGCTGGTGGATCATCGTAGGAATGATCATAATCAGGCCCTCACTATGAAGAACAAGAAGGGCTCCAATCATAGGAGGGCTGCTGGTATGAAGACTCCCCCATGTTGGAGGGCTGCACCGAATCATCTTCAGCATCCTCTCCAACATTCTCCTCCTTCTGTGAGAGCTTCGCCACGTATGTGTCAAGTTCTTCTTCTTTGAGTGACCATCCTTGCCTGTTATCAAAGTTAAACAAAGAAGGTGCAGGCAAAGAGACTACTTTCTCAGATCTACCCCCTCTCCAACCACGCTTGACAAAGGTTATTTCATACGGTAGCTCACTCAAGGTAGGACAAGAAGAAACAAATTTATGCTGAACCATGGAATTGAGATCAAGTCTCTCTATGGGGAACTGAAAAACTGAATGATGAGGCTCTAAACCATGAAAAGCTAGCAAACGAGAGGCAATGATACCTCCACATATTCCACCTTTCTCGCGGTTAGTAGCAAGACAGAAATATATCAAAGCACCCAAGTTATAAGTTCTATCCCTACTCAAAGCAGCTGAGATAAAAGCTAGATCAAATGAAGATAATTTTCTAGCAGTCTTCCTAGCAAGAACACACTTGGCAATGAAATAGGCAAAATATCTAATGGACGGGAAATGAATATTCCGAATTTTACCACTCTCCTTTGAGAAGTCGCAGCCTTGGCAAATTTCAGCATATAAGTCCATGAGTGGCTTAGGCCTCTCTCTAATCTTCTCACATGAACCCCACTATGGCACTCTGATAGCTGCACAAAAATCAACAAACGGGAGGTCGACATCTATATTGTAAATTTTATAGTGGACAATGGGATTAGACAAGGTCCAACTAAATCGAAAGTCCTGCACCACAGACATGGTTAGCTTAACATATTGGTAAGGCTCTTCTCCAACTAATTGCTCCGACCCTGCATTAGAAATCATAGTCAGGAAATCCTGAAATATCCCTGTAACTCTCATAAATTCAGGGCATGGATATATGGAAGAGAAAACCTCCTCCTCGCGACGGACTATCATTAGCTCAGGTACCATCAATTCATGTTGATTGAGCTGGTATGCACTCATCTTCTTTTCTGAAATTTTTAGACAAACATCAAACCAAGTGATTTCCATGTTGATAAATAATGAGGAACTACTATGGGAACTTGCTATAGGGCTAAACATGCATGAAAATGAAATCTCTAAGCATAGAACAATCATGCAAGATCACACAACCTGTCACCTACAGTAGCAAAATACTCAAGATAAAATCCACCAATCAAAAATCTAATTGGACAAGCGAAGGAGGCACAAACCGGAGATCAATCCCTCCAAAAATCAGCAGCAAAGATGGTCTGAGCAAGGAGATCGAAATTTGGGAGCAAGAACAGCAGGAACTCGAGCTTGAGAAAGTTTTCCGGTGTTTTTCAGGAGCGACAAAGAAGTGGGTGGAAGGAGGCATCTTGGAGGGCCACAGGTGGTCCCCACACAGGCCAGGCGCGCCATGGGGCTGGTCGTGCCACCAGGGGGTGTGCTGGCCTAGTGGGTCCCCTTGAGCCAATCCACATGCCCCTCTGCCCCTTTTTTCGAGGAAAAATTAATATGATTTTTCTGGAATTTTTCGGAAAACTTTATTTTGGCCAATTTTCAGGTTATGAAAACTGATTTTCTCGCAGAAAAAGATTTCTTTGGAAGACACAAAAAGAAAACAAAACCAAAACTACAGAGGTTCTAAGACACTCTAAAAAGCAAACAACTAGTAAAACTAAAGCTAACAAGCGGAAGAGTAAAGACTGGAATGGAGGAAAATAAAAGTGAGCAAGTATAACCATGGTGTAAGCTTTTTTTTGTTCATTAAAATCCCTTTGTTAACAAGGTTGATCAAGTCTTGTTACCAAAACAATCTTATATGAAACAAAACTTTGCATTTCACAAAATTATTATGTTACCTCAATCTTGATAGCTATGCTCCCAATCATAATAGTTTCAAAACTTTCTTGTGGAATGGGACAATATATTTCTCCAACTTTGATGCCCTCAATATTTTCAATGGAGTTTAGAGCAAGTTCAATAATAAAGCCTGCCGTTGGCTATAAGCCGTCGCCATGTCATCTATAGCCAACCTAATAGTCAACATGTACAATAGTTAGCTATAACTATATACTACTTTATTTGACTAAGGCCCACTTTACATTCACACAAAGTGCCTAGGAGCATGTGCTATAGCTGGCTCTTGCATGAGAGCCCACTAATCTTCTCTCTCCACTTCTCTCTCATCCACATCATCTCAAATATATTATTTAAAGGCTTATAGCCTGCTTAGATAAGCTTATTGTACTTGCTCTTAGGCCATAGATCTTATCAATCTTCTTGGGGAAATAAACAGTATGCTCTTTGTAATTAATATTAAAAGTTAATTTTCCTTGATTACAATTGATGACAGTACCTACAGTATTAAGAAAAGGTCTCCCAAGAATAATAGACATATTATCATCTTCAGCTATCTCAAGCACAACAAAATCAGTTAAAACCAAGCAATTATGATCCACTTGAACAGGAACATCCTCACATGTACCAACAGGAATAGTAGTAGACTTATCAACCATTTGCAAAGATATATCAGTTGGTATCAATTTCTCTAGCTGAAGTCTCTTGTAGAGAGAAAAAAGCATAACACTAACTCCATCTCCCAAATCACACAAGGCCGTTCTAACATAATTATTTTTAATACAACAAGGAATAGTTGGAATATCTGGATCACCGAGTTTCTTTGGAACCTTACCATTGAAGAAATAATTAGCAAGCAAAGTAGAAATTTCCTCATTAGGAATCTTCATTTTATTAGAGACAATATCCTTCATATACTTTGAATAAGGAGGTAACTTAATAGCATTAGTCAAAGGAATTTGCAAAAATAAAGGTTTCATTCACTCACAAAACTTGTTATAGTGTTCTTCCTCCTTTGACTTATGTTTCTTATTAGGAAAAGGCATTGGTTTCTGCACCCAAGGTTCTCTTTCACTACCATATTTATTAGCAATAAAATCTTCCTTAGTGTATTTAGTGTTCTTAGTGTGCTTCTCGGGTTCTTCTTCAATTTCGTCCTTATCAGGAGCATCTATTTTATCATTACCACTTCCATTTTCCGCATAAGAGACAGATATACTATTAGGATCTACAACAGGTTCAGAAGGTTCCTCAACTATTTTATGTTTCTTTTTGTTTCTCTTAGAAGGACTACCACTATTTTCAGCTTTTTGAGAATCCTGCTCAATTATTTTAGCATGTCCCTCAGGATATAAGGGATCTTGAGTGGCTGCACCACTCTTAGTTCTAATTCCATAAGCATGTTTATCTCCAGAAGCATTAACTAGCAAATCTTTTTGTACCTTAGCAAGTTGATCAATTTGGGTTTGAATCATTTGTAAGTGTTTAACAAGCATTTTTAACATCATTAGCAGTTCTTTCCACAATATCTTTCAACTCATTTATAACTCTAGAGTTTTCCAATTAATGATCCTGAACTTGTTTATTAAAATTTCGTTGTTTAACTATAAAATTGTCAAGTTCCTATAAGCATTGATCAGGAGGTTTACCATAAGGAATATCACCTTCATCAAAGTGTTGGAGAGAGTGTACCTCAATAGTGGATGAGTGGAAAATTGGATTACATAATTCTTCTATAGGAGGTGAATTCTTCACATCTTTAGATTTAATACCCTTCTCCTTAAGACATTTCTTAGCTTCTCTCATCACTTCATCATTTAATTTAATAATTCCTCTCTTCTTTGGTGTTGGTGTTGGAGTTGGTTTAGGCACAATTGGTTCAGGTGTAGTAGGGTCAGGTGTAATTAGCTCAGTTGAGGTCTAATCATCATAATTCTTGCTTATTTTAGCCATTAATTCTTGAGCTTCTGCAGGATTTCTCTTCCTAAAAACACAATCAACAAAACTATCCAGGTATGTCCTAGAGTCATCAGTTAGTCCATTATAATATATATCAATAAGATCATTTTTAGGTAATGGACATCCAGGATGTGCATGAATCAAGGCGTAGAACCTTGTCCATGACTCAGGCAATTTCTCTTCTTCTCCTTGTTTAGAATCAAAAAGTTTCTGCAAAGCAGCATGTCTAGCACTAGGAGGGAAATATTTCTGAAAGAAAGTAGCAATCAAGCAATCAGGGCTATCAATGGATCCATGAGGTAAACTATTAAACCAAGCCTTAGCTTCCCCTTTTAGTGAAAAAGGGCAAATTTTAGCAACAAAGTAGGTACGCATCTTAACATCATTAGAAAATAAGGCACTCATAGTAGAAAGCTCATTCATATGCAGCACATCCCTTTCATTATCAGTCCCACAAAAAGGTTCTTTCTCAACAATGTTTATATAAGATAAATCAAGAGAGAAATCATAATCTTTATCTTTAATGTCTATGGGAGAAGTAGCAAACTTAGCACCAGGAGATAGTTTAGTTATAATAGTATGTCTCTCAAGGAGACTCCTAATAG
This sequence comes from Avena atlantica, assembly GCA_910589765.1. NCBI lineage: Eukaryota > Viridiplantae > Streptophyta > Magnoliopsida > Poales > Poaceae > Avena > Avena atlantica. The sequence continues at coordinate 240,437,824 of OU342736.1, forward strand.
CACTAGCACCGCGTGTGTTTTGATACTCTTCAATATATTCATCAATCATTTCTATGTAACCATCATTAATATCATATCTTTCTCTAGACTAAGGTGAGCTAACATGTGTAATAGTGTCTTCACTAGGAGTTTCAGTGTTTCCCAATATAGTTCTAGCAATAGTAGCATCTAGGAAAGGACCTAATGAACCACTCTCATCAATCAGAGTAGAAGTAACATCATGAGCATCATAAGCAATTTCAGATTCAATAGTAGTAGGAGTGTGTGTAGCATGTGTATGTGGTGGTGGTGTAACAAGCTTACTTATAATAGACGGTGAATCAAGAGCAGCAGAGGTGTTTAGAACTATAACTCTTCTTGTAGTGGATGGTAAAATAGGAAACTTTCCATCACGAGACTTTCCCATGATGAAAACGGATAGCAGCGAACAATAACAAATCCAAGTGAACTCACAAATAAAGCTACGCTCCCCGGCAACGGTGCCAGAAAATAGTCTTGATGACCCACAAGTATAGGGGATAGCAACAGTCTTCGAGGGTAGTATTACCCAATTTATTGATTCGACACAAGGGGAGACAGAGAATACTTATAAGCCTTAACAACTGAGTCGTCAATTCAGCTGCACCTGGAAATAGTCTAGCTCACAGCAATTTATCAGTAGCAACAGTTTTGTAGTAGCAGTAGCAAAGTAATAAGAGAAGTAAAACAAAATCAATAGTAGCAATAGTAGTAAACAGTAGGATTTGAGTGCGGTAGGCATAGGGATGGATGGACGTGCGTTGCATGGACGATACTATTCATGTAACTTCAAGATCTAGGGAAATTGCAGATAAATAAGATAAAGTATCCAAGTACTAAACAGTCATAGGCATGTGTTCCATAAATAGTCATACGTGCTCGCAATGAGAACTTGCACAACATCTTTTGTCCTGCCATCCTATTGCAGCGTGGCCTCAAGGGAATCTACTGGAAATTAAGGTACTCTTTTTAATAGAGTATCGGAGCAAAGCATTAACACTCCATGAAGACATGTGATCCTCATATCACAGCCATCCCCTCTGGTTGTCCCAATTTTTGTCACTTCGGGGCCTTTGGTTCTGGACAATGATATGTGTACACAACTTGCAGATAAGATCACAAACAATACTATCATCATGAATCAATAATAAGTTCAGATCTGAGATTATGGCACTCTAGCCCTAGTGACAAGCATTAAGCACAACAAGTTGCAACAATGTAAAATAGCACTAATAAAGATACTAGGCAGCATGACCTAACAATCTTATTCGATTACATGATAGATCTCATCCAATCCCTACCATACCCATATCCTACAGTAGGTATAATCACTCATGGATGGAGGAAACATGGATGGTTGATGGAGAGGCGTCGGTGATGATGTTGGCGATGATCTCCTCCAAATCCCTGTCCCGGCAGGCTGCCAGAATGGAGTTTCTGATTCCGAATCACGGTTTCTGGTGGTGGCGACGCAGCGGAACTCTTTCTGGAAAAACATCGAACCCCCAGAGTTTTTAGGTCAGGAGGCTTTATGTGGGCGAAGAGGGAGGCCCAGGGGGTGCCCGAGGTGGCCACACCCCCTCCAGGCGCGGTCAGGCCCAGCCCGTGCGCCCAGGGTGTGTGTGACCCTCGTGGCCCTCTTCCATCTCGTCTTCTGGCTCCGTGAGTCTTCTGGTAAAATAGGATTTTTGGCATATTTTCCGGGATTTTTCCTGAAAGTTGATTTTCTGCACAAAAACTAGACACCAAAGCAATTCTGCTGAAAATAGCGTTAGTCTGTGTTAGTTGTATCCAAATCACACAATTTTAGAGGAGAAATAATAGCAGAAGTATTTGGGAAAGTAGATACATTTTGGACGTATCAAGGTTAAAGTGAGGTCTAGTATGAGTTATATGCTTGACAGATCATAAGTTGAAAATCTCATGCCCCTTGCGTACGAGTACCGAACCTCATGCTACTCAACTTTGGTCACAAGCAAGTTCTTGTCATTGTAAGTATATGTGTATAATAGAGAACCGCCAACAGGGTACCCCTTGCCTCATGACACAAGAGATATCCCATAACAAAATGACAAGGCAACAGACAATGAGCATCTCAGCGATCTTTTTATTTATTATTTGCATATATAGGTTTTAATTGAGGATGCTTCACAGAATGCTTATTATGATTACGCTATAAGTTTCCACCATGATTAGGCATGGCTTAGGCTAGCCTCCCAGGCGTTTCTCTAACACATATACAAACTCCATGAACTTACAAGTTCTCCTTTTATTTCACACCGCCAGGATCCATAAACAAAAGAACATGATATCAACTACATAGAATAAGTGCAATGTTGAAAGCGTTCCCCATGAGAACATGGTTCTGCTAACTCCCAACTTAAAAGTTGCAAGCATATAACTACATAGATAGTCACAATGGTTTAGGTTTATTATGTGCAAGAAATAAAATGTGCCATCCAGTTCGTGAGAGCTTTACTAACTAATTTTCACATAACAAGCAAATATTTTTATTTGGAAGAAAACAAAGCATAATAAGTATGCAAGGAATAGAAATAATGCTAATAGGTAGATATGGTGGACACTTTTTGACAACTTTGGTTTTGAGGAGTTGGATGCATGAGTAGGGCTCATACTTGGTACAAGTGAAGGCTATCAATAGAAAGTGAGCGACAATCGAGAGAGCAGTAACTGTCATAATCATGCTTGCGACAAAACAAAATTAATAGTGGCATAAAAGTGACACAAGAACTCCAAGGTAAAACAAATCATTGAGGCTTAACTGACTTTTTGTTTAGTCATATGCATGCATGAGCATGTGCCAAGTCTATTCAAATAAAACATTCAGAGGAGGATACCACTAGGGATGTAAGTGGCGCACCATTTAATCCCACATAGTACCATTTATTAATACTCTAGTTCAATAAAATTTGTTTTTTCGAAAAAATGAACTAGCAAGTTGAATAAACAGGACTCACGGCTGCCGTTTAGCTGCCATTTACATCCCTAGATACCACAATGTCATACCAAGTTATGAATAGAACAATGCAAGCAAACATTTATATGGCATGCTACAAATTATTAGTAGATTGGAACTAATCATAAGAGAGCAAGAACTAGTAAGCATCCATTAAATAACATAGACATTACATGAACAGATTGAGCATGCCCACAATGATGAGTATATGTACAAAAATGAAAACAAATAGAGTTCATACCAGCCTCTTACCACACCTCGAATTATCGTAAATCATAATTGCCTTTCACTTGTGTGACTTGAATAATAATATGAAAACCAGACTCCAAGGAGTCACTGAGGACTGCTGAACTCTGTAGCAAACTTTACAAAACAAGAGAAGAACAACAAATATTTTGGGGTTTTCGATTTTTAAAGCAAGAACTAAAGGAAATCAAAGCAAAATCTTTTTGGGTTTTTTGAATAGCAAACCAAAGCTACAACGGGGCAAAGCAAACCAAGGCTAAAAGATAAAGAAGCGACAAAGAGAAATAACAAAAATATTTTTAGTCTTTTTGTATTTTGGAAAGCAGAAACAAAACAAGAGTAAAAATTAAAAACAAAGCGAAACATGGATATGCAAATTACCGACAAAATATGATATGCAGATGAGTGTGACGTCGGTATACCTCCCGCCAAGCTTAGGCTTTTGGCCTAAGCGGAGATCAAACCCAAGCTGGCCAAGAAGGGGCGCCTCCATAATATGACGAAGAAGTGCCTTCATCCTAATACAAACTCGAGGATGCCCCGGCATAGTGCGCGGAGTATTCATAAGACGGCGCATCCCCCTCCTGGTGCCGCCTGTGGAAAACAAGCAAGCTGAGCTGCTCGTCCATCTCCTCCTTGGAGCGCGACCATGGCCTCTTGCAAATACTGAACAAAGTAGACTATGGCAAGGGAAATTCCCTCTCAACTTCGTCAGTAAACAACATCCTATAAACTAAACTCTCTGTACTAGAGTTATCAGTAACAAAGTGATGTTCTTTCATAGCATCTAGATCAAACCTCTATGGGGCCAGCACTTTATCATTAGGATCAACAGACAGTTCCAAGGAAACAACCATGCGTGCAACAATAATGCCCCCATAAATGGGTCCTCTAGCCGCTAGGCGGCGAGCAATGAGAGAACCAAGATTATACTTGGTTTCATTATTAAGTGCAGCAGCAAGAAAAGCTAAATGATAATTAGAAATATTACTAGTGTTCTCCCTACTAAGAATGCTAGTGGCAAGATAGTTAGCAAAATATCTAAGAGCTAGGAGTTGAATGTTTCTTATCTTCCCGCACTAGGCTATGCGGTAATCATCATTTGTTACACCTCAGTAGAGCTCCAGCAAATCAACGAGTCAATCTTGGATCTTCTTTGCTGTCCCAGTCATGAAAATACCTATAATGCTGTAAAATCTTTCCAATGGCATCGTAATAGGCATATTATAGATTTTAAATGAAATAGTTGACCTATAAGGGGTGTTAGTGAAAGTGAAGCTTTCAACAAAAGTTTTGGTGAGCAAATAATATTTCTCACTCTCATCCTGCATGTAAGTGGTTAGACCAACCCTCTGAACAAGAAGTAAGAAATCATCGAGGATCCCTGCAGCTTGCAAAAAGGCAAAACAAGGGAAGGTAGATGGGTGAGCATCTCCCTCATCGCCGAAGCGTGGCGCAATATGATCTTCATTATGTGATGGCCTAAATCGAGAATCTGATCTCGAAGGCCTTGCCCTCCTGGGTGTATCTCTCTCAAACACTTCTACAAAGTATGGTTGTCCATCTCTCTTTTTTTCTAAAATTTTTAGACAAACATCACAAAAAGTAATTGCAAAGCGACTACATAATGAAGGGAACTACTATAGGGACTTGCAAGAGGGCTAAACATGCATCAAAATAATTTCTCTAATCAAATAACAAGCATGCAAGCTCACATAACCTGTCACCTACAGTAGCAAAATACTCAAGATATAACCCACTAATCACAAATCTACTTGGACAGGGGAGGAGTCACATACCGGAGAACAAATGCTCCAGATCTCAGCAGAAAAGGTAGGCTGAGCAAGGAGATCGAGAATCACAAGCAAGAACATCAAGAACATGGATTTGATCAATGAAATGGTGTTTCTCGGGAGAGAGAGGAGTGGCAGGTGGGAGAATAAGTGGAGGGCCATGGGTGGCACACACCATGGCTGAGCGCGCCCCTAGGGTGGTCGTGCCACCAGGTGGTGTTCCTGTTTGGTGGATCCCCTGGGTCACTCCAGGTGCCTCTCCGGCCCTTTTTTGACGTAAACATTTAATATGAATTTTCTGGAATTTTTCAAGAAACTTTATTTTCGAGTAATTTTCAGGAATTGATAAATGATTTTCTTGCAGAAAAATGATTTTTGAATGATGGAAAAATGATTCAAAACTAAAACTACAGAAGTTCTAAGACACTCTAATATGCAAGCAACTAGCAATACAAAGATGAACAAGGTGAGAGTTGGAATTGGAATAAAGAAAATAAGAGTAAACAAAAACAATCATTGTGAAAACATTGTTTTGTTCATCAAAATCCCTTTGTTAACAAGGTTGATTAAGTCTTATTACCAAAAAAAATTATATGAAGCAAAACTTTGCATTTCACTAAATTATTATGTTACCTCAACCTTGATAGCAATAGTCCCAATCATAATAGTTTCATAATTTTCTTGTGGTATGGGACAATATATTTCTCCAACTCTGATGCTTTCAATATTTTCAATTGAATTTAGGCCATAATTCTTATCAATCTTCTTGGGGAAATAGACAGTATGCTCCTTGTCATTAACATTAAAAGTTACTTTTCCTTTATTACAATTAATGACTGTGCCTGCGGTATTAAGAAAAGGTCTCCTAAGAATAATAGACATATTATCATCTTCAGGCATTTCAAGCACAACAAAGTCAGTTAATATCAAACAATTATGAGCCACCTGAATAGGAACATCCTCACATATACCAACAAGAATAGTAGTAGACTTATCAACCATTTGCAAAGATATATTAGTTGGTATCAATTTTTCTAGTTGAAGTCTCTTGTAGAGAGAAAAAAGGAATAACACTAACTATCGCTCCCAAATCACACAAAGCAGTTCTACCATAATTATTTTTAATAGAACAAGGAATAGTTAGAATCCCTGGGTCTCCAAGTTTCTTTGGAATCTTACCATTGAAGGAATAATTAGCAAGCAAAGTGGAAATTTTCTCATTAGGAATCTTCCTTTTATTAGAGACAATATCCTTCATATTCTTTGAATCAAGAGGTAATTTAATAGCATCAGTCAAAGGAATTTGCAAAAACAAAGGTTTTATCTACTCACAAAACTTGTTATAGTGTTCTTCTTCTCTTGACTTGTGTTTCTTATCAGGAAATGGCATTGGTTTTTGCACCCAAGGCTCACTTTCACTACCATGTTTATTAGAAAAAAAATTCCTTAGTGTACTTAGTATTCTTAATGTGCCTTTCAGGTTCTTCTTCAATTTCTTCTTTAACAGGAGCATCATTTTTATCATTACCACTTTTAGTTTCAGCATCAGAGACAGATATACTATTAGTATCCTTAGCTGGTTCAGAAGATTCCATAACTGTTTTATGTTTCTTTTTCTTTCTTTTAGACGAAGTACCACTATTTTTAGCTTGTTGAGAATCTTGTTCAGTTCTTTTAGGATGTCCCTCAGGATATAAACGGTCCTGAGTGGAAACACCACTTCTAGTTCTAATTTCATAAGCATGTTTTTCTCTAGAAGCATTAGCTAGCAAATCCTTTGGTACTTTAGTAAGCTGATCAATTTGAGTTTGAACCATTTGGAAATATTTAACAAGCATTTTAACATCATTGGAGGTTCTTTCCACAATATCTTGCAACTTATTAATAGCTCTAGAATTTTACATTAGATGATTATGCACTCTCATATTAAAATTATCTTGCTTAACAGCATAAATATCAAATTCTTCTAAGCATTGATCAGGAGATTTGAGTAAGGAATATCACCATCATAAAAATGTTGGAGAGAGTGTACCTCAATAGTGGACAAGTGAGAGTTTGGCTTACATAGTTCTTCTATAGGAGGTAAATCCTTTACATATTTAGATTTAATACCCTTCTCCTTAAGACATTTCTTAGCCTCCTTAATCACTTCATCATTTAATTCAATCATTCCTCTCTTCTTTGGTGTTGGTGTTGCGGTTGGCTCGGGCACAAATGGCTCAGGTGTAGTCCAATCATCATAATTCTTGCTTATTTTAGACATTAATTCCTCAGCTTCATCGGTAGTCCTTTTCCTGAAAACACAACCAGCACAACTATCCAGGTATGTCCTAGATTCATCAGTTAGTACATTATAGTATATATCGAGAAGCTCATCTTTAGGTATTGGACATCCAGGCTGTGCTTTAATTAAAGCACAGAACCTTGCCCATGATTCATACAATTTCTCGTTTTCTCCCTATCTAAAATCAAAAAGTTCCCGCAAAATGGCATGTTGAGCACTTGGAGGGAAATATTTCTGAAAGAAAGTATTAATCAAGTCATCAAGACTTTTATTAGATCCAGGAGATAAATTATTAAACCAAGCTTTAGCTTCACCTTTTAATGAAAAAGGGAAAATTTTAGCAACAAAGTAGGTGCGTTTCTTAATATCATCAGAAAATAATCCACTCATAATAGAGAGCTCTTGCAGATGTGCCACAACACTTTCATTTTCGGTCCCACAAAAAGATTCTTTCTCAACAATGGTTATGTAAGAGAAATCAAGAGACAAATCATAATCCTTATGTTTAATATTTATGGGAGATGTGGCAAACTTAGCATCGGGAGATAATTTATGTCTAATAGTACGTCTCTCAAGAAGACTCTTAATAGCACTTGCACCATGAGTGTTTTGACATTCTTCAATAAATTCATCAGACATTTCAATATAATCGTCATCAAGATCATAGCTAAGATACTCTCTAAACTCAGGTGAACTAATAGGTGTAGCAATATTTCATTAGGAGTTTCAGTGTTTCCTATTATAGTTCTAGTAATTGTGGCATATAGGAAAGGACCTAATGAACCACTCTCATAAAGCATAGTAGAAATAACATCATGAGTATCTGAAGCAATTATAGATTCAACATAAGTAGTAGTATGTGTAACATCTGTATGTGGTGGTGATGTAAGGAGCTTACTCATCATAGATAGTGAATCAAGAGCAACATAGGTGTTCAGAATTGTACCTCTTCTTGTAGTGGATGGTAATATAGTAACTTTTCCATCACGAGTTTTACCCATGATGAATGAATAGCAGAGAACAGTAATAATTCCAAGTGAACTTATAAATATAGATATTCTCCCCGGCAATGGCGCCAGAAAATAGTCTTGATGACCCACAAGTATAGGGGATCGCAACAGTCTTCGAGGGAAGTAAAGCCCAAATTTATTGATTCGACAACTGGGGAGCCAAAGGATATTTATAAGCCTTAACAAATGAGTTGTCAATTCAATTGCACATGGAAACAGTCTTGCCCACAATAGTTTATCAGTAGCAACAGTTTTGTAGTAGCAAAAGCAAAATAACAGCAGTAGTAAAATAAGGACAGCGGTAACAATTGTGGCAAACAACATGATTTAAAGTGCGGTAGGCATAGGGATGGATGGACGGGCGTTGCATGGACAAGATAATTCATGTAATAATCAAGACAAAGGTATTTGTAGATAATGAAGATAAATCAATCCAAGTACTGAGTAATCATAGGCATGTGTTCCATATATAGTCATGCATGGTTGCAATGATAACTTGCAAAACATCTTTTGTCCTGCCAGCCCATTGCAGCGGGGCCTCAAGGGAATCTACTGGCAATTAAGGTGCTCCTTTTAATAGAGCACCGGCGCAAAGAATTAACATTCTGTGAACACATGTAATCCTCACACCACAGCTACCCCCTCCGGTTATCCCAATTTCTGTCACTTTGGGGTCTCGGGTTCTGGACAACGATATGTGTATACAACTTGTAGGTAAGATCATAAACAATTATATCATCATGAATCAATAACATGTTCAAATCTGAAATCATGGCACTCGGGCCCTAGTGACAAGCATTAAGCGTAACAAGTTGCAACAATGTCAAAAATCACTAACAATAGATACTAGGCACCTTGCCATAACAATCTTATGCAATTACATTAACGATCTCATCCAATCCCTACCATCCTCATACCCTACTATGGGGGATTACTCACTCATGGATGGGGGAATCATGGATGGTTGATGGAGAGGCGTTTGTGATGATGACGGCGATGACCTCCTCCAATTCCCCGTCCCAGCAGGGTGCCAGAACGGAGTTTTTGGTTCCGAATCGCGGTTTTTGGTGGTGGTGGCGTAGTGGAACTCTTCTCTGGAAAATTGTCGAACCCCCCAATGTTTTTAGGTCAGAGGGTATATGTAGGCGAAAGGAGAGGTCGAGGCAGAGTCCAAAGCGGCCACACCATGCCCTGGCGCGGCCAGGCCTGGCCCGTTCTAGGGTTGGTGTGGGCCCCTCTAGCCTCTTCTCCCCTCCTTCTTCTGGCTCCGTGAGTCTTCTGGGAAAATAGGATTTTCAACATATTTTCTGGGATTTTTCCTAAAAGTTGATTTCCTGCACAAAAATGAGACACCAAAGCAATTCTACTGAAAACAGCTTCAGTCCGCGTTAGTTATATCCAAATCACACAAATTAGAGAAACAATAGCAAAAGTGTTCGGGAAAGTAGATACATTTTGGACGTATCAAGGTGTCCATGGCAATATAGGCTGCAAGGGATATAAAGTGGTACGGAATCTATAGTATCGCAACACATATATTAATAGATCAATAGGAGGAAGTAAAGACTATAAATGTAAAATAGGTAGAAAGGGGGAGAATGCTAGCTTGGGAAAACATTGCCTAAGGTTCATCCGAAGATCGAGTCGGCACCCACATCAACTCGTCGGCCTAATCCGTGAAAAAGCAAAGCACTATAAGAAACACCGGATGAACTATTTAATACTACGGAAGAAGATTAGGCATGATGCATGTATGGTGCATGACATGAAAAAGGTGTTATGCAATTAGGAAATATTAAGCAAAACCAGGGTCCCAACAATTAATTAGTAGGTTCATGTTGTTTGGATACCTCGCAATTTAAATGTTGTCTTAACAAGGAAAAATATAGCATCAGTTAGCTACACAATTTTAAATGGGGCCAAAATGAGACTAGAAAAAGCCCGCATATATTCTCCATATTTAATTATGAGGTGAATCGGCATAATACACCCAACCACATGATATTGGTGCAAGCATGATAATTTAAATGCAACAAGGTGGATATCATATATTATAAAATATGGGTCTCGGAAAGGGTCACACTTGGCGGTCCGGAGATCTTGGGGATCCGAAGGTGTTCGGATTCGGTCTTTGGAGTCTCGGACATCGGATCCAAGTCAGAGGGCTTGGTGGGCTTCGAGCTCGGGATCGGGGTCTTGCGGTCCGAGATGGAGATCTTGAGGTGCCAACGTCACTGGGTCTTGCAGAAGTGTACTTGGGGTCTGGTGATTGATGGCACATGACATGGCCTTGGTGAAGATCTTGTGGTGACATCCAGAGACGGTCTTGGCAAAACTTGGCATCGTGAACTCGTTTTCGGGCCTCGAGTAGACAACACGGCAACAAAAAACGAAGATCTTCCGGGTCTTGGCTATTGGACAACCACGCAGTAGCACAGAGGCTGGGGTCTGTAGCCAACGTGATGTCTAAAAGTTAGTCAAGCTAGAGGGTTCGCAGGTACTCGTAGATCTTGGGGTGGTTCAACCACGGTGGCGCAGATGACCTATACAGGGACAACCGTGGATAAGCAGGGAACTAGGCATCGATGACCTGGGCACCACGCGTATGGGCGGAGAGAATAGATGCAGTAGGATAGCGAGGCTAGTGGCAGGGTCTCGAGGCGGTGCCAGCATAGACGGAAGGGCGGCAAGGGGACACACGAGGCGCGGGCCGGCTAGGGAGGCGCGCGGTTCTGACGGAGGAGGTCGATCGGTGGCGCATTAGGCGGGTGTAGCACCCCGGGTAAAACCACTACTAGAAAATTGCTGTTGTTTTATTATATGCATCATCATGACATCAACATGCATCTGTTTGCCTAAAACTATTTTCTAAACACCTATTTTGTTTTCTAAATATTACCCTCGATGTTCAAATCCAAACCACAGATCTGTCCGGATCTTTTATTTGTCTAAAACCCTTTTACAAATGTTTTGTTTTAAATAAAAGAAAATAAATAAAATAAATATTTTGTTAGGGGAGGCAGTCCATCCGGTCAGGCCCAATGGCCCAACCGGCCAGACTACCTACTACCCAAAATCAAACCTAGATCCCTCTTGCCAAACCCTAATCCTCCCCACCTACTCCCTTCTCAGCCGCCGCCACTCCCCTGGTACCAGCGCACAACACACACACAACAAGCCACACACCCCACGCGGTACACCCCTGTACACAACACCACACCCACATGACCCGATCCCGCCCACACAGGACCCAGACCGAGTCCACCCTCCCGTTCTCTTCCAACCCTCGCTCACCCTCTGGCCCACCCCGCGGACCCACTCCCTCTCTCTCCCTCGTGAACCACCTCGCCCGCTAGCCTCACCCTGCCGCCTCCCTCTGCTAGCGAGCGCCTCCCCCTCCCTGTCGCTCCACCGCCCTCCGCCTGTGTCACCGACCCTCCCCCGCCTCTCCAAGCTTCATCGTGCGCCGCCCGGGGCCCCTCTTCTCTTTCCCATGGGAGCTGCCTCTCCCTGGTCGCCTTGGCCGCCGCTCGAGCCGGCCGCCGTTCAATCTCCTCCGGCCGCCCCGTCCTAGCTCACCGGAGGACGCCTCCACCGTCGCTCCTGGCCGCTCCCTCCTCCTCGGGCCGACCCCGCCGATGTTCCTCTCGATCCGAGCTCCGGCCGCCGTCCGGGTTCCCCTCCATGCCCCTGTGACCTCCGGCCTCCCCGGCCCTGAGCCGCGTCACCACCGGTCGCGCTCGCCGCCCATGGCTGCACGACCACCTCCACCTTCCAGAGCATGGCCGACATCCCCCATCTCCCGCGTCGCCTTGCCACCAGCGAGCCCGCGAGCCACCTCCCCGAGTCTGCCCTGCACGCGCGCAAGCGCTGCTGCCCGTCACCGCCAGGTCCCGCCCGAGCGCAGCTGCACCCTGGCTCCGCCCCTGCACCTCCCCATCTGAGCTCGCCCAACCATGTTCCTCTCCAGGCACCGCCGGCCCTGCGCGTCCTTGTAGACGCCTGCCGCTTGCTCCAGTCTGGCCACCGCTGTCCGCGCGCGCGTGCTCAGCTGTTTCTATTTCTGGTGTTTTCCATTTACGCATGATGCTCACCACATGTTTGATGGAAATCCCGCAAGATCTCGGGTAGATACACGGTAAGATGTTGACAAGATCGTCCGGAGACCCAACTACCAGGAAAACCGATGCCAAGAGCAGCCGAACATGGAGAACCCCGACTAAGAGACAAGATCTTCATCGGCAATAAGACTTCCGTGACCTCCAAGTTCGCCTACCACCGGCGTTTGAACCTGATGGAACCACACCGAGCACCCACGGTACCCGGAGGTCGACATCGGCCCGTAGCCTCAAGACCGTCTTCATGGATCGCCAAGTTCATCGACTCGGATCCGATGGCGTGAAGGTCTCCTTCACGAGCCCTGAAGAACTCCGAAGACTAAACCCCGTCGAACCCCTGATCCAAGATCGCCGAACCCATGTGTGATTCCCTTTCCGAGCTCTATTTTATAAATTATAATATAAACTCGTGCATCTTAAATTGACATGCTTGCATACATATTTGGTGGTTTGGGGGCATTATGCCGATTCACCTTATAATTAAATATGGGGCCATATGCGGGCTTTTCTAGTCCTATATTGGCCCATTTAAATTTGTGTAGCGAACCGGTGCCATTTTTTGCCTTGTTAATACAACATTTAAAATGCGGGGTATCTAAACAATATGAACTGTCTAATTAATTGTCCGGAACCCAGTTCCGCTTAATATTGTCTAATTGCATCGCATGCTTGCCATGTCATACATCATACATGCATCATGCCCGATCTTCTGCCGTAGTATTAAATATTGCATCCGGTGTTTCTGCTAGTGCTTTGCTTCTTCACGGATTAGGCCGATGAGTTGATGCGAGTGTCGACCGGATCCCCGGTGAATCTTTGGCAATGTTTTTCAGGCGAGCATCCTCCCCCTTTCTACCTATTTTACTTTTATAATCTTTATTTCCTCCTCTTGATCTATTGCTATCTGTGTTGCGATGCTCTAGTTTTTGTACCCGGGATATCCCTTGCAGCTATTATATTGCCTTGGACACCTCCTATTACCTTTTGTTTGGTAGATAGTCGGCCTTGCGAGTCATAGTTGCTTGCTCAGGTGTTGTTTCGATGTTCTTAAGTACCACCGTTGTTGGAGAAATGCCGCATGTTTAATGTTGGAGATGATCATGGCTTTAATTATTGTTTAATAACTAGAATTGAAGTAGGTAAATGCAGAGGCACCGGTGGGTAATAAACAATATTTGGTTTTTAACCGCTCACTGGTGTCCCGTAGGACCCCGTGTTCTTGACACCTGTTTCGAGATCGAGCGCGCTAACCACAGGTGGGGTGTGTGGGCACCCCCATCGATTAGTACCTGATTTCAAAGTACTGTACCGGGGGCCACAAAGTAGTTTGGGGCTTTATTACTATCCTGTACTTATGCCATGTTTTACTGCTTTATTTACTATTGCGCGTGGAGCGCCTATACTGTTTTGGATCGCGGTACGATTTCGCGGTATCGACAAGCCCATTCACACTTTCGGGTTCCCAGTCGTTTACAACCGTTCTCGCAAACCCTGGGTCCGTCTCGGAGACCGGCCGACTTCGTTACGGGTAGCTTAGTGGGGTGGCCTCCCATGTGCTTTCTTTGGGTCTGGGAAACGTCGTGTCCAAAACCCCGTCGACATACCGTTGGGTGTATGTTTTGTGATCTTGTACCTACCTGATCTCACAACAAGGGTGTAGGTGCGTGTGGAAACTTTGGTGCACCCCTGCAGGGTTAAATCTTTTCGAGAAGCCGTGTCCATGGTTATGGACGACTTGGAGCACAGTTCTCGATCATAGACAACTATAACTAAAGTTTACTGTTATAATTTAACTTGTATCCGATATGACTAGTAATCAGCTTCACTACAATGGAACGGCTAAATAAAAGTACCAACAACTGCTGGGTTTGGGATATCACATGCTAATTGTATATGACTAGTAAGTGTCGCAACTACAACTGAATGGTTAACTAAAAGTGCGCACTGCTTATCATATCAGGATGACTATCTATACCTGACTAGTAATTGCTGCAACGATAACTGAATCAATAAAACTGCCAACTGTGTGAGTTCCTCGATTGACTTCCTCGTTTGGTCTCGAGGGGGAAATGCCAGGATGGGTATGCTTGGTGATAGTTTCAGGTTGGATCCCAATAGGTATTTCTTATCCCTATCTAATAGCCGCTAGTTGTATTGAGTCTCTATAGGTTGTTTAGTGCCTGCTGCGTTGCCGCTTCAGTCCACCATACCTATGTAGGCGAGGACCGCCGAATTCTAGTCTCGCCGTGTACTGGCCTCAGTACTGACCGCTCTCTTTTTCCTTTGCCCTTTGTCGGCACCCCTTTTGATTAAGCAGGTTTTGAGATCGACGTCGTTAGCAGGGTTACCCTTCCGGCTTGGCCTGGGCAGGGTTATGGACGCCATTGGTTATTCTTCAGGGCTCTTAGCCCCATTTGCATCTTGTCCGTAGTCGGACGCTGTATCATTTTCAAGTTGAATTGGATCTATGTATTTTGTATCCGTATTCTTGACTCACGGAGTCATTGTTGTATATATCTGTTCTATGGGTTCCATCGTGGACTATTGTGTAATGATATTACTTCGTTTTCCACCCGCACGAAAGTGCTTGGTGGGCACTTTTGAATCGTTTCTATGCGGGTTTGGCGGGATTCGCTAAAACTTGCATAGGACCGATTCTGAGGGTGTTACAGCGGGGGCCGAGGTCGGCTAGGCGAGGTCAGCGGCCTAACGCGGGGGCACGAAGCGATGGCGGAGGCGCAACCGGGGCGACCCACTGGCGCATAGGACGGCTAGCGGAGAGGTGCCCCTGGCGGCGGAGACGGGGTGAGGCCGAGAGGGCGGCGGCGAGTGCTACGAAGGGGAGGAGCTTGCGATGAGGCGCGCAGGGGAACAGAAGCTTTGCAGGGAGGCCTGGGCGGCGGCAGGTGGAGGTGAGGCCACGAGGGGCTTGTGTCACGGACCACGGGCTCGGGCCAGCGGGGCGAAGTACCTGGCGGCGGGCGGCACGGGGAAACGTGGATGGGGAGGAAGGTCGAGCAAGGTAGGGTTAGGGTTCGAGCGGTCAAGGAGGTGGGGCCAGGAAAACTGTGTGGGTCGGGGTTGCGGCAGGGGTCCTTGCGTGCTAGCGACGCGGAGAGGTGTGTAGGGGGGTGCACACGATGGGCAGGGGCGATGCATGCGAGTGTGGAATGCGTGCGTATGTATGTGTGTGGTAGTTCAGCGAGCGAGCATGGCATGCAGGGGCATGGTGTGCGTCAGTTGTGTGCGTGTGTGTGGCGCTGATGGCAGGATGGAGTATGGAGTGCGGCGATGGCTGCGGGGTGGGGCGGGTTCAGGTTAGGGTTTGGGAAGGGTAGGTCTAGGGTTTGGGTCTAGATCTAGGGTTAGGGTTTTTATTCTAGGATGGTAGGCTGCTGCTAGCTAGGCCTTTGGGCCTAGCCGGTGGCGGCCTCCCCTAGATAAAAATGGTTTTAATATATAGATAGTTTTAAATATTTTTTTGTAACTAGTTTTTAGACAAAGCAAGATATCTGGAAGGTTGGCTTTTATAATTTGAAAAGAAGACGGGGTATTTGTAGAAAATAAAATAAGATTTTAACGAAAATGTTTTCAAAGGAAAAAATATGCATGATGTTATGATAATGCACAAAGATACAAATAACGACAATTTTGAAATAATGGTTTTACCCAGGTTGTTACATACGGCTCCATCAAGCGCGCAATTGCGCGTTCACAAGAAGATTGATCCCTTCAGCCATGCACTTGGGGACAAAGCATAACATGCAAGATCTCGATTTACATTAAGGTAATTACCTATTATCTAATAGAACATCTCTACGTGCGGCTTCAGGGAGGATTGATACGTCCAAAACGTATCTACTTTCCCGAACAATTTTGCTATTGTTTCTCCTCTAAACTTGTGTGATTTGGATACAACTAAAATGGACTGACGCTGTTTTCAGCAGAATTACCTTGGTGTCTAGTTTTTGTGCAGAAAATCAACTATCAGGAAAAATCCAGGAAAATATGTCAAAAATCCTATTTCACTAGGGCCAGGCTTGGCGGGTGCCTAGGGGGGGGTGCAGCCACCCTAGGCACTCCCTTGGGCTCCCTCTTCGCCTATTAGTTACCTCTTGACCTAAAAACCGAGGGGGGTTCGTCGTTTTTCTAGAAAGAGTTCCCCTGCGCCGCCACCACGAGAAGCCGCGATTCGGATCCAGAAACTCCGTTCTGGCACCCTGCCGGGACAGGGAATTTGGGGAGGATCATCACCATCATCATCACCAACTCCTCTCCATCAACCATCAATGTTTCCATCATCCATGAGTGAGTAATCCCCCGCTGTAGGCTATGGGGATGGTAGGGATTTGATGAGTTCTATCATGTAATCGAAAAAGATTGTTAGGGCATAGTGCCTAGTATATCTATTAGTGCTATTTGACTTTGTTGCAACTTGTTGTGCTTAATGCTTGTCACTAGGGCCCGAGTGCCATGATCTCAGATCTGAACTTATTATTGAATCATTATGATATTATTGTTTGTGATCTTATCTGCAAGTTGTGTACACATATCATTGTCTGGATCCAAAGGCCCCGAAGTGACAGAAATTGGGATAACCGGAGGGGATGGCTGTGGTGTGAGGATCACATGTGTTCACGGAGTGTTAATGCTTTGCTCCGGTAATCTATTAAAATGAGCACCTTAATTTTCAGTAGTTCCCTAGAGGCCCGCTGCCACGGGCTGACAGGACAAAAAATGTTGTGCAAGTTCTCATTGCGAGCACGCATGACTATATATGGAGCAGATGCCTATGATTGTTTAGTACTTGGATGCTTATTCTTATTTATCTGCAATGCCCTAGATCTTGAAGTTACATGTTTAGACTCGTCCATGAAACGCCCGTCCATCCATATCTATGCCTACCGCACTCATATCCTACTATTTGCTGCTACTGTTACTATTTCTCCTATTTTACTGCTACTGTTGCTTTGCTGTTGCTACTACAAACTATTGCTACTGATAAACTTCTGTGATCAAGAACTATTTCTAGGTGCAGCTGTATTGACAACTCAGTTGTTAAGGCTTTCAAGTATTCTTTGGCTCCCCTTGTGTCGAATCAATAAATTCGGTAATACTACCCTCGAAGACTGTTGCAATCCCCTATACTTGTGGGTCATCAAGACTATTTTCTGGTGCCTTTGCCGGAGAGCATAACTTTATTTGTAAGTTCACTTGGATCTAGGATTGTTCACTATTACTCCTTTCATCATGGGGAACTCTCATGATGGAAAGTTTCCTATTTTACCATCCACTACAAGAAGAGGTACAGTCCTAAACACCTTTGTTGCTCTTGATTCACCGTCTGTTATAAGTAAGCTTGTTACACCACCACCACATACTCATGCTACACACACTTCTACTACTGCTGAATCTGAAACTGCTTTTGATACTCATGATGTTACTTCACTGTTCTTGATGCGAGTGGTTCATTAGGTCCTTTCCTAGATGCTACTATGGCTAGTCTAGGAAATACCAAAACTCCTAGTGAAGACACTGTTACACCTGTGAGCTCACCTGAGTCTAGATAAAGATACGATATTAATGATGGTTACATTGAGTTTACTGATGAATTTGTTGAAGAGTGCCGAAACACACATGGTGCTAGTGCTATTAAGAGACTCCTTGCAAGACGTCCCATTATTCCTAAACTGTCCTCTGATCCTAAGTTTGCCACCTCTCCCATAGATATTAAAGATAAAGATTATGATTTCTCTCTTGATTTATCCTATTTGGACATTGTTGAGAAAGAACCTTTTTGTGGGACTGAAAATGAGAGTGTTGTGGCTCATATGAATGAGCTTTCCACTATGAGTGCTTTATTATTTGATGATTTTAAGATGCGTAAGTACATTGTTACTAAGATTTTCCCTTTTTCACTAAAAGGAGAAGCTAGGTCTTGGTTTAATAGATTACCTCCTGGTTCCATTGATAGCCCTGATTGCTTCTTTCTAACAGAAATATTTTCCTCCCAGTGCTAGACATGCTGCTTTGTAGAGACTTTTTGATTTTAAACAGGGAGAAGAAGAGAAATTGCCTGATTCATGGACAAGGTTCTCTTCCTTGATTCATGCACATCCTGGATGTCCATACCTAAAAATGAGCTTCTTGATATTTATTATAATGGACTGATTGATCATTCTAGGACATACCTAGATAGTTTTGCTGATTGTGTTTTCAGGAAGAAAACTCCTACAGATGCTGAAGAATTAATGGCTAAAATAAGAAAGAATTATGATGATTGGACTTCAATTGAGCTAAATACACCTGAGCCTATTATTCCTGAACCAGTTCCAATACCAACACCAAAGAAGAGGGGAGTTATTGCATTAAATGATGAAGTGATGAAAGAAGCTAAGAAATGTCTAAAGGAGAAAGGTATTAGAGCTAAAGATGTGAAGGATCTACCTCCTATAGAAGAATTATGTAAGCCATTTCCCCACTCATCTACTATTGAGGTACACTCTCTCCACTTTGATGAAGGTGATATTCCTTATGGTAAGCCTCCTGATCAATGCTTAGAGGAACTTGACACATTTATTGTTAAACAAGGTAATTTTAGTAAACAAGTTCAAAATCATTTATTGGAAAACTCTAGAGCTATTAATGAGTTGAAAGATATTTTGGAAAGAACTTCTAATGATATTAAAATTCTTTGTAAACACTTTCAAATGGTTCAAACCCAACTTGATCAACTTGCTAAGGTACAAAAAGATATGCTAGTTATTGCCTCAGGAGATAAACATGCTGATGGAATTAGAACTAGGAGTGGTATAGCTACTCAAGATCCTTTGTATCCTGAAGGACACGCTAAAAGAATTGAGCAGGATTCTCAATAAGGTGAAAGTAGTGGTAGTCCTCGTAAGAGAAAGAAAAATAAACATAAGGTAGTTGAGGAACCACTTGAACCTGCTGTAGATCCTAATAGTATATCTGTCTCTGATGCTGAAACTGAGAGTGGTAATGATAAAAATGATGCTCCTGATAAGGAGGAAGTTGAGGAAGAACCTGAGAATCACACTAAGAACACTAGGTACACTAAGGAAGATTTTATTGCTAAAAAACATGGTAGTGGGAGAACCTTGGGTGCATAAACCTATGCCTTTTCCAGGTAAGAAACAAAAGTCAAAGGTGGAAGAACACTAAAACAAGTTTTGTGAGTGGATGAAACCTTTATTTTTGCAAATTCCTTTGACTGATGCTATTAAGTTGCCTCCTTATTAAAAGTATATGAAGGATATTGTCTAATAAAAGGAAGATTCCTAATGAGGAGATTTCTACTATGCTTGCTAATTATTCCTTCAATGGTAAGGTTCCAAAGAAACTTGGTGATCCAGGTATACCAACTATTCCTTGCTCTATTAAGAATAATTATGTTAGAATTGCTCTATGTGATTTGGGAGCTGGAGTTAGTGTTATGCCTTTTTCTCTCTACAAGAGACTCCAGCTAGAAAAGTTGATACCAATTGATATATCTTTGTAAATGGCTGATAAGTCAACTACTATTCCTGTTGGTATATGTGAGGATGTTCCTGTTCAAGTGGCTCATAATTTCTTGGTTTTAACTGATTTTGTTGTGCTTGAGATGCCTGAAGATGATAATATGTCTATTATTCTTGGGAGACCTTTTCTTAATACTGCAGGTGTTGTCATCAGTTGTAATCAAGGAAAAGTAAATTTTAATATTAATGACAAAGAGCATACTGTTTATTTCCCCAAGAAGGTTACTAGAAGCTATTGCCTGAATTCCATTGAAAATATTGTGAGCATCAAGGTTGGAGAAATTTATTGTCCCATTCCACAAGAAAATTTGGAAACTATTATGATTGGGACCATTGCTATCAAGTATGAGGTAACATAATCACCTTGTGGAATGCAAAGTTTTGTTTCATATAAGATTGTTTTGGTAACAAGACTTGATCAACCTTGTTAACAAAAGAATTTTAATGAACAAAATAATGTTTTCACTGTGGTTACACTTGCTTTCTTTTACTTTTCTCCTTCCTAGCCTTTGCCTTTTTCTTTTGATAGCTTTGGTTTTGTTAGTTGTTTGCTTGTTAGAGTGTCTTAGAACATCTGTAGTTTGGTTTTTGGTTTTCTTTTTCTTCTTCTAAAAAAACTGTTTCTGCGAGAAAATCAATTTTCATACCCTGAAAATTGGCCAAAAATAAAGTTTCCCAAAAAATCCTAGAAAATTCAAAATATATTTTTCCTCCAAAAAAGGGGCAGAGGGGCACCTGGAGTGACCCAGGGGTCCACCCCAGGCTAGCACACCCCTGGTGGGCACGGCCAGCCCCCAGGTGGCGCCTGGCTGGGGTGTGGCCCACCTAGGCCCCTCCAAGGTGCCTCCTCCCAGCCATCTTCTTTCTCTCTCCCGAAAAACACCGGAAAACTTTCTCAAGCTCAAGTTCCTGCTGTTCTTGCTCGCGATTTTCGATCTCCTTGCTTAGCCCATCTTTGTTGCTGATTTTTCGAGGGATTGCTCCTTGGTATGTGCCTCCTCCGCTTGTCCAATTAGATTTGTGATTGGTAGATTGTATCTTGAGTATTTTGCTGCTATAGGTGATAGGTTGTGTTAGCTTGCATGCTTGTTCTATGCTTAGATATTACATTTTTATGCATGTGTAGCCCTCTAGCAAGTTCCTATAGTAGTTTCTCATCATTTATCAACTTGGAAATCACTTGGTTTGATGTTTGACTAATTTTTTTAGAAAAAAGGGGTCATGGACAACCACACCTTTGGTGAAATATTTGAGAGTGATGCACGTAGAAGGGCAAGGCCTTCAAGATCATCCTCCTGAGCTAGGCCCTCATACAAGGAGGATCTCATTACACCGCGATTTGGCGACGAGGGAGATGAGGGGGATGCGCACCCTTCCACCTCTCCTTGCCTAACCTTCTTGCAGGCTGCTGGGATGCTTGAGGATTTTCTATCCTTGGTTCAGAGGGTTGGACTAACAAGCTATATGCAGGATGAGAGCGTGCAATATGCGACACTCAATAAAACATTTGTGGAGAGCTTTTCTTTTACTAACAGCTTGTTCAAGCCAGATGTGTCTTTCAAAATTTATGGCAGGCCTTACACCATGACATTGAAGAAATTTTGTGAGGCCCTGGGACTTGGTACAGCTGGGTCGGCAAAGAAGATTTTAGCTCAACCCACTGATTTGTTGGAGCTCTACCGCGGGATAACTAATGATGATGACCGTAGAGCCCAACGGGGAAAGAGAAGAAATATTCAACTCCCAGCCATCAGGTACTTTGCTTATTATCTTGCCACTAGTGTTCTTGGTAGGGAGAACACTAGTAATATTTCCAACTATCATTTGGCCTTCATAGCTGCTGCGCTCAACAATTAAACTAAGTACAATCTTGGTTCTCTCATTGCTCGCGGCTTAGCTGCTAAGGGACCCATTTATGGTGGAATTATTGCTGCACGTGTTGTTGCTGCCTTGGACCTTGTTGTTGATCAAAATGATACAGTTTTGGCTCCTTAGAGGCTTGAACTTGATGTATGAAAGAACATCATTTTGTCACTACTAGCTCTACCCTTGAGAGCTTGGTTTATAGAATGCTGTTTATTGACGGGGAAGAGAGAGAGATCCCTCTCCCCCAAACCACTTTGTTCAGTATTTCCTAGGGACCTTTGTCACGCTCCAAGGAGGATATGGATGACAAGCTGCGCATTCTTGGCTTCCATGGACACTATCAGGGGGACGCGCTCTCATATGAACCCTATGTGTACTACACAGGTGAGTCCTCGAGTTCGTACCAAGACGAAGAGGCCTCCTCGACATACTATGGAGGTTCACCTTCTTGGTCACCATGGAGTTGAGCACCACTTAGGCCAAAATCCTAAGCTTGGGGGGAGGTATACCGACATCACACTCATCTATATATCATGTTCGTCGGTCCTTTGTATATCCATTGTTTCGCTTTCTTTTTGGTTTTTGTTTCTGCTTTCTCAAAACACAAAAATACCAAAAATATATTCGTTGTTTCTCTTGGTTTGTTTCTTTGATTTTTAGTTTTGGTTTGCCTTAAAGAAAAATCAAAAAAGTTTTTTCTTTTTTGTTTTTGCTTTGTTTGCTTGCTTTGAAAAATCAAAAACACCAAAAATATTTGTTGTTCTTCTTGGTTTTGTGAGTTCTTTGCAGGGTTTAGCCTTCCCCAGTGGATTTTGGTTTCATGTTATTATTCAAGTCACACAAGTGAAGGGAAATAATGAAGATTAAGACAACTCGAGGTGTGGTAAGAGGATGGTAACGAACTCTATTTGTTTTCATTTTTGTACATCTACTCATCATGGTGAGCATGCTTAGTCTGTTCATGTAAGGATTATGTTACTAATGGAAGCTTAGTAGTTCTTGCTTTTTTGTGATTAGCTCCAGCTTGCTAATAGTTTGTAGCATGTCATATGAATGTTTTCTTGCATTGTTCTATTCATTACTTGGTATGATATTGTGGTATCCTCCTCTGAATGTTTCATGTGACTCGACTTGGCACATGCTCACGCATGCATATGACTAAATAATAGTCAGTAAGCCTTGCCAATTTATTTTTCCTTAGAGTTCTTGTATTAATTTCATGCCATAATTAGTCCTATTTTGTTGCAAGCATGATTATGACAGTTATTGCTCTCTCGTCGCTCCCACTCTATTTCTAGCCTCACTTGCACTGAGTATGAGATCTACTTGTGCTTCCAACTCCCCAAAACCAATATTGCCAATAGTGTCCACCATACCTACCTACTAGCATCATTTGCTATTCAGTGCGTATT
Organism: Avena atlantica; assembly: GCA_910589765.1. Taxonomy (NCBI): domain Eukaryota; kingdom Viridiplantae; phylum Streptophyta; class Magnoliopsida; order Poales; family Poaceae; genus Avena; species Avena atlantica. The sequence continues at coordinate 240,461,089 of OU342736.1, forward strand.
CAATATGCCTTGTTTTCTTCCAAATAAAATGTTTGTCTGTTTTGAGAAAGTTAGTTAGTAAAGATCTCACGAACTTGATGGCACACTTTATTCCTTGCACTTAATAATCCTGAACCATTGTAACCTGTCCATGAAAGTTATATGCTTGCCAATTATAGGCTAGGAGTTAGCAGAACCGTGCTGTTACGGGGAACGCTTTCAACACTTATGGATACATATCCAGTTGATACCTTGCTCTTTTGTTTGCGGATGTCGTAGGTGTGAAATAAAAGGGGAGCTTGTGAGTTCATGGAGTATATATATGTGTTAGAGAAACGCCTTGGATGCTAGCCTAAGCCATGCCTAATCACGGTGGAAACTTCCATCATCACCATAATGAGCATTCTGTGAAGCATCCTCAATAAAAAGCTATGCACATAGTAAATAAAAAGATCGCTGAGATGCTCATTGTCTGCTTGCCTTGTCATTTTGATCACGAGATAGCTCATGTATCATGTGCAAGGGGTACCCCGTTGGCGGTTCTCTATGATATGCATGTATGTACAATGACAAGAACTTGCAGGACCAAAGTTGAGTAGCATGCGGAGCGGCCCTTGTACTCAAGGAAAATAGTATTTCCAGTTTATGGTCTGTCAAGCATATAACTCATATTGGACCTCACTTTCACCTTAACCATATGAAGATGCCTATGATAGGGGCAATGAGAGCTCAAAGATAATGAGTACCTTACTTTCAGCATTAGGAAGCCTTTCAAACCTTTGAAAACCTTTTTCACTCCCTTGTTGAGTCACCACTTATTCTATGAGCACCATCTTGATAGCATATTTGTCATTCTTGTGTTTGTGTCAAAACTTGGTTAATTATGTCATGACTTTGATGCTTGTACCTATGATATCTTTACTTCTAGTCTTCACTTGAACTTCAGAGGTGCCTTGGCATTTATATTGAGCTCTACAAACAAAGGAAAGCGAGATACCACTCTATCATACCTTTTTATGAGCATTGCAATGTTGCTTATGTTTATGTTTCATGCTACTTATTATTGAGTTGGTTTCTCTTCACAGCTTGCAATGACTATTGAGTAGACTTAGTTGCATACTTCTTATTATGAATGGTTTAAGTATCTACTCCTGTGCTAACAATATATACATCATATGAAGAAAATGTGTTCGTGAAAGTTCTTTTATCGCACTCAGTTTTCAACTGAATTGCTTGAGGACAAGTAATAATCTAAGATTGGGGGGATTTGATACATCCAAAATGTATCTACTTTCCTGAACACTTTTGCTATTGTTTCTCCTCTAAACTTGTGTGATGTGGATACAACTAACACGGACTAACGCTGTTTTCAGCAGAATTACCTTGGTGTCTAGTTTTTGTGCAAAAAATTAACTATCAGGAATAATCCCGGAAAATATGCCAAAATCCTATTTCACCAGAAGATCCACAGAGCCAGAGTACGAGACGGAGTGGAGTCCTAGGGGGCCCACACCCCTGCCAGGCGCGGGCCAGGCCTGGCGGGGCCTAGGGGGTGCGGCCACCCTAGGAACTCCCTCGGGCTCCCTCTTCGCCTATAAGTTACCTCTTGACCTAAACACCGAGTGGGGGGGGGGGGTCATCGTTTTTTCAGAAATAGTTCCGCTGCGCCACCCCACCAGAAGCCGGGATTCGGATCTAGAAACTCCGTTCTGGCACCCTGCCCGGACGGGGAATTTGGGGAGGATCATCGCCATCGTCATCACCAACGCCTCTCCATCAACCATCAATGTTTCTCTCATCCATGAGTGGGTAATCCCCCGCTATAGGCTATGGGGATGGTAGGGATTGGATGTGTTCAATCATGTAATCAAATAAGATTGTTAGGGCATAGTGCCTAGTATCTCTATTACTGCTATTTTACTTTGTTACAACTTGTTGTTCTTAATGCTTGTCACTAGGGCCCGAGTGCCATGATCTCAGATCTGAACTTATTATTGAATCATTATGATAGTATTGTCTATGATCTTATCTGCAAGTTGTATACACATATCATTGTACAGATCCAAAGGCCCGAAGTGACAGAAATTGGGACAACCGGAGGGGATGGCTGTGGTGTGAGGATCACATGTGTTCACGGAGTATTAATGCTTTGCTCCGGTGATCTATTAAAAGGAGCACCTTAATTTCCAGTAGTTTCCTAGAGGCCCCGCTGCCACGGGCTGGCAGGACAAAAGATGTTGTGCAAGTTCTCATTGCGAGCACACATGACTATATATGGAGCACATGACTATGATTGTTTAGTACTTGGATGCTTATTCTTATTTATCTACAATTCCCTAGATCTTGAAGTTACATGTTTAGACTCGTCCATGCAACGCCCGTCCATCCATCCATATGCCTGCCGCACTCATATCCTATTGTTTGCTGATACTGTTACTATTGCTCCTGGTTTACTGCTGATGTTGCTTTGCTGTTGCTACTATAAACTGTTGATACTGATAAACATCTGTGAGCAAGAACTATTTCCAGGTGCAGCTGAATTGACAACTCAGTTGTTAAGGCTTGCAAGTACTCTTTGGTTGCCCTTGTGTCGAATCAATAAATTGGGTAATACTACCCTCGAAGACTGTTGCGATCCCCTATACTTGTGGGTCATCAAGGATCCATGCAGAGTTTCACGCAGAGACATGGCCGACGACCAGGAGTCCAGGACGCCTCGCAACCGGCCATAACATCTCCGACTCACCGTCGACGATTTTACACCGCACCGAGTTAGACTACAACCCAAACAACAACATCAACGTCAAGCTGTATGATAGCATCAACCTATAAGCACGTAATCGACACCATCGTCGCCACAAGGGACGCCTTCAAGCATTGATCTACGTCATGCCTTCTACAACATCACCGACACATCATTGCCAAGGTCTACATCAACGTGGTCTTCATCGACACATCGCCGCCGCCGCTATACCCATCCACATGATGGACATACAACTACGATGTCATCTGACAGTACAACTGCAAGGCACGACAACGACATCACCGCATCCACGACCCTAGCAACTGCATCACAATTTTGATGCCCCTACGAATGCACACACGGTTCTGGCAAAACCTTGTGTGCTTGGTGAGTTCCTCCAGTTCTGGCAAAACTGGTGGTCTCACTTATGACCGCGTCCAAGTGACACCCTGATGGTACATCTACAAGGTGCAAAACATTCAGAGCTGTAGGTCCGTTAACAACAACAAAAAAGCGCAATTTTTTGCACCTCCGGCAATAGCGGCCACATAACATAGGACGACTACGACATCAACCACACCCACCTCTACCATGGATACATCACTATCGGCTTCCTCGACATCGACATCAACAACAATGTCTATAGCTACACATCAGCAACAACTCTAGTCAACAGCATCCGCGTCATCACCTGCGTCCGCGACACTCCAGCCGTGACTGCGAGAGGGAAGAGAAGTACTATAAGGAGACGCAGTCACCGACCCTAGGTGTTGGCCATGATCACCAGAGATGCAGTTGATGATGACAAGGAGGAGAAGACAGCGGATTTCAAATCCAGTTGCAATCGTCTGCTTTACTCCCAAAACGACTGATGGGGGATGTTAGTATATGTATGTATACATGTAGAGATAGACTAGGACTTTACATCCTCTTATACTCCAAATCTCCACCTACCCCCGTATAATCCCCACGAGGGTCAAATCAATACACGATAAACTATTAGGGTTTCTATATTTTCCACAATACGTGCTCTTTCTTGTATGTCACCTGATACGTCATAAACGTATCTATAATTTTTGATGATCCATGCTTGTTTAGTATCAACTTTATTATGTTTTGTCTAAACTTTGAGGTATTTTTATACATTTTATGGGACTAACCTATTACCAAGATGCCACAGTGCCAGTTGTCTCTTTTATTCTGTTTTTGGTTTCAGAAAAGCTAGTAAGGAAATATTCTCGAAATTAGACAGGACAAAAGCCAAAGTCAATATTTTATCGGAGCAAAGACGGTGTCAAAAGGGCAGCCAAAGGGGGGCCACTAGTTAGCCACACCCTAGGGCCACGCGGCCCAGGGGGGTCGCGCCGCCACCTGGTGTGGGCCCCTCGAGAGCCCACCGACCTTGCCCCTTCACCTATAAAATCACCCGGATGCAGAAACCCTAAATACCCAATAAAATCTCCACGAAAAAGTCTGTAGCCACCGCCACCATCGTCCCTAGATTGGGGGGATCTAAAGTTCTTCCTGGAACCCTGCCGGAGGGGAGATATCATCCCGGAGGCCTTCTTCATCACCATGCTAGCCTCCGGAGTGATGTGTGAGTAGTTCACCCTTGTACTATGGGTACATACAGTAGCTAAATCGTTGTTTCTCCTCCTTTGTGCTATCATGCTTAGATCTTGTGAGCTCCGTTCATGATCAAGATCATCTATTTGTAATCATACATGTTGTGTTTGCAGGGATCTGATGGATATTGAGATACTATGTCAGATTGATTATTGATTCTATCATGTATGTGTTATTTGTGATCTTGCATGCTCTACGTTGTTAGTAGCTATCTTGGCCAAGTAGATGCTTGCAACTCCAAGAGGGAGTATTTATGCTCGATAGTAGGTTCATGCCTCTAGTAATCTGGGAAGTGACAGAAATCTCCAAGGTTATAGATGTGTTGTTGCTACTAGGGATAAAACAACAATCCTTTGTTCATGGAACAATTGTATTGTTTAATTTACACACTTTATTTAATGCAATTATCTGTTGCTTGCAACTTAATATTGGAAGGGGTTCGGATGATAACCTAAATGTGGATTATTAGTCATAGATGCACTTGGATTACGGTTTATGTATTATGTTGTAATGCCCAATCAAATCTCATAGGAGTCAAGTTGTCTAGTATATGCATTGTTATGCTTTCTCAATCTGTCAATTTCCTCACTATAATTTGTTCACCCAGCATGTTATCTATCTTAAGGATAACACCTCTAGTAAACTATGGACCCTGATCCAATCTTTATCATTGATATTCCATCTACTGTTACTGTTCCTGTTTACTTTCTACAAGCAAATACTATCTTCCACACTATACATTTAATCCTTTGTTTTCAGCAAACCAGTGAGATTGACAACCTCACTGTAAGTTAGGGCAAAGTATTGTTAGCAACACCTTGGAGTTGTTTCCTTACTCCTACTGGTTCAATAACCTTGGTTTCATAACTGAGGGAAAACTTGCTGCTGCTCATCATACCTTCCTCTTGGGGTTTCCCAACAAGGCTCTATAGTTAACTGAGCTGCATGATCACCATGGGATCTTTTTCCCATACCATATAACGCATACTCGAGAACCTCTACCAGACCTTGTCTCTTCCATTGTCCAACCTAGGAAATAAGATATTCGAAACCTTGCTGATCCCCTTGATCATAGCACCCTAGAACTCACTGATCCCCCAATCGCAGCATCGCAAACCCTCCCCTCCCTATCTTTTGTGTCACCCTCTTCGTCCTCGGCATCCCTCGGGGCTTCCCTAGTTACGCCACCCATAGAGAAGTTAAACCGAGAAAATTACAACTTCTGGAAAGCACATATCCTACAATCCTTGCGTGGTGCCAAGTTAAGGGGCTGCTTGAAGGCTTTGACATGTCGCCCTCAAAACCTATGGAGGATGAAGATCAATGGCGGAGCTATGCACAAGTTAGAGGGGGCCACCGCCCACCCAGACTTGGAAAATTTACTAAAGGAAAAATATTTTAGGCGCTTAATTGAATTCTTTTTGAGTCTTTTGCCCCCCAAACATTGAAATATTACCTTTTGCCCCCCATGAAACCTGAGATAGCTCCGCCAGTGTTGAAGATGGAGAAAAGAAGTTTCTCTTGTTTAAAATGATCTATTCGGCCTAGCTATCTCATGATTCACAATTGTTGGATGCCTCCTGAAATCCATGACCCAAGACGTCTTCGCCCAAGTGCTTGGTCCTGACCACATGGATGATGTATGGGCTGCTATTGCAGACATGTATTCCTCCTAATCCAAGGCTCATGTAAACATGCTGCGTGACATCCTCACCAACACCAAGAAGAATGACATGTCTATCACCAATTCATCTCCAAGGTGATGATTTTTTTCATCTAATGCACTAAGCTCACAACGGAGGAGATAAAAGTTGATGATGATGAGCTAAAGGACTACATATTCAATGGTTTTGATGGATAATACAATCCCCTTGTCGCCTCGATCAACGTAGTTCCTAGCAACACTCTCACCGATATGTTTTTGCAAATCACTATCTTCAATTACTGCCACCAGATGCTGACTGAATCTAGCCAGAGTTCGTTGTCTTCATTGTGTAATGTTGTTACATGTCGTGGTAATACCTACCTTCATAGAGGTGGAAACAGAAAGACACACGGGTACCCCCAACTGTGTCCATGAGCATTGTCGTCCTCCTGCAAAGAGGGGGCATGGACGTGGCTGTGGGATAAGTCCTTCGCATGGCTAGGATGCGAGGTCCCAATTTGGCAAGAAGTATGGGCACCATGTGATGATTGTCGACGACTGATAATGATGATGGATCCCGTACTAATAATAAAGGCGCATATGGAGTTGATACAATTGGTACATGGATACAGGTGCCAATGATCATATAATATGATAATTGAGCAAGATTCACACGCATGACACCTACATGGGGAATGGTCAAGTCCATAATACAAGTGGTAAAGGTATGAAAATAATGTATATTGGTCATTCATTATTGCACACCTCTTTTAATTCCCTTCATATTAGACACATATTAAATGTTCCTAGTGCTTCTAAGAGCTTATTTTATGCATATAAAATTTCTTTAGACAACAATGCCATATTCGAGTTTCGCGTGTTCTTCTTCTTGATTAAGTTCTAGGCCATGAAGCAAATTATGTTTAGAGGTCCTTGTCATGGTGGTCTATATCCTCTTGCACAAGTCTTCATGGAGTCTCACAAGCATGGCTTCGTCACCATCAAGCCTACTTCATCTACCGCACATAATATTCCAGGGTCATCCGTCTTAATTTATTGTTCAACAAGTTTTTAGAAAAAATAAACATTCATGACTGCCTGAGATAAATCCTTATATATATGATCCTTTTCAACAATCCAAGAGTCATCATTTACTCTCCCTAGTATCCACTAGCATGTCAACTATTCCTTTGAAGCAAGTTTTTTTCTAATATATGTGGTCCTTCTCCTCCTTCTGTTGGCAAATAATCATACTATTTAAGTTTTATCAATGATTGCAGCAAATTTACTTGGACATATTCGATGAACAAGCTTAAGATATACAAAGTTTTATTAATTTCCAACTTGTGAAACACAAATTTGGTCGCAAAACCATTACTTTGCAAAGTCATTGGATGGTGAATATGAAAAAATCAATGCTTTATTTCAAAAGTGGGCATTACACATCACGTTCCTTGCCCCATGCTCATTAAAAAGTGGATCCTTTGAGAAAAAAACATTGTCACATCGCCGAAGTTGGTCTTACATACATGTTACACCTCCGGGACCAATTCTTTCATACATGTCATTGTTTTGCCTTCTGCTCACACATATTAATCAAAATTAAAAATGAGTTATCTAAGAAAAATATAGAGAAGTAAAAGAATACAATATCGGAATCCATTGACAAGCCTTTGAGATTCAACTAGTTGCATATTATCCTTCGAAAAATAACATTTCCACCTAGATATTTGCATCGTGAAATATTGAAATTTAATTTCTATATCAGGAGAAAAGAACCCCCTGAGTCGCAACCTAGGGAAGCTCCGGGGCAACCCACGCACCGCTAGAATAACTCCCTACCACTGGATCCCCTCACCGTTGCTACCGTCAGCCCTCGTCGGCGACGGGCCCATTCACCGAAGGTGGCCTAGGTTTGGTGGGTGTTGGAGATGCCCGCTAGAGCTGCTAGGGCGGCGCCGGCCAGCGCGTAGACGTGCAGCGACCATGGTGGCATCCCTGGTCTGGGTGGTGGCGTCGGCCCACATGCGGTGGCATGCTATGGCTTGCGGCGGAGGGGCATGGCTAGGACGTGTTGGGGTCAGAAAACCTATATCGATCTAATTTGGGTAGCTGTCCTATGCCACCACCTTGCGCTCTCTACTATGGTGTCTGATCGTTGTTGGTGGAGGGTCGTCCCTTCTAGCTGATGTCTTCCTCGTTGCTGTCTAGTCCACAAGATACCGATGGAGGATTTGGAGAGGCTATTTGTGTAGGGTGCCAGTGGGTGGCGTGGGGCTACTAGATTGACTTGAATAATGAAGATGGTCCTAGGGTTTCTGCCACTCCAAGACAAAGATCTGATTGATACTTTTCCTCATTGATTTGATGGAGTGTCGAGTTCCAAAAGGCTCCACTGGTGAACTCCCTTGGGCACATTTTGCCTAGAGATTTCTAGATCGTATGGGATTCGGTCATGTGCATCCGTGTTTTTTTGACCGTTTGGTTTCATAAGGAGCGTTGCAAAGCTCTACTGTTTATTACCACCATGGGACACGTCTTTGACATTCCATGGTGAAGTCAGAGGCGGAGAATGTCATGAAAGCCAAGATCTGAGGACTAGCAATGGTGGTTCGATCGAGTCTTTGTGGCGATAAGGAACTGGCTTGATGATTCATGATTCGTAGCAGCGGAAATGAAAGTGGGGGCGACAACAAAGGAGAAGTTTTTTTCAAAATGGGGATGTCACTCCGGGCGCTACATCGAATGATGCATATAGCCTTTATTATTTTATTAAAATAATTACTAAATTTTATTACAGTTCTCCCAACTCATGGGTCACATAGGGTCGAAACATGCACCAGCCATCTAAAGATATAAAGAATCACAAAAAGACTTCACATCAACGTGGAATTATATTATATATCAAAATGCTAGTCGCACCAGCTGAATAATTCCCGCGCAAACATTTCCAAATGGCTGCACCTAATACCCATTCTCGTCCCATGCTCCTTTGGCTGAAGAAAATATCACATACAGATCTAGTCAGTAGTTAAAATAGTTAAAGGAATAACCTGCATAAAAGAGGAGTCTGATGATCTGTCAAAAATCAAGGCATTCCTAATGTTCCGTATAGCCCATAGCAAAGTGCAAAACACCCACTCATATTTGAACTTTTTCTAACTTATCAACCCATTTGGCCAATACCCAAAAAAATCTTCATATTTGGGGGGGGGGGGGGGTTATGTCTACGCATGCTTCTATTCTTGTTGACACTGTTGGGCCTTCAAGTGCAGAGGTTTATAGAACAACAACAAGTTTCTGTTAAGTGTATCACCCAAGGTTTATCGAATTCAGGGAGGTAGAGGTCAAAGATATCCCTCTTAGGCAACCCTTCAATTAAGATACAAGAAGTCTCTTGTATCCCCAACACACACAATACACTTGTAAGTTGTATAGGTGCACTAGTTTGGCGAAGATATAGTAAAATACAAGTAATATGGATGATTATAAGTGGTAATTGCAATCTGAAATAAAAATGACTGCAAGCAAACATGTAGCAGAACTGGTTGTAAATGGTGTTTGAATTCTTAGAAACAAGGACTAAGGATCATACTTTCACTAGTGGACACTCTCAACAATGATATCATAATTGAACACATAAATATATTTTCTTCACTATGCTACACTGAACTGTACTCTGGTTTGATAACGAACACCAATTCATTGCTTAGGGCTATAAAAGTACTCCTTAAAGTTTGCATTCCCCAATCTATATATCCCCACACTATCACCTTGAGAGCACTAGATGGTTCCATACAAACACCACAATTTCATAGAGACATCCAACTCAAATTATAACTCATGATAAATATTACTGTAATCCTTAGCCTAAGAGCCACATACAATGCACACACTGTCACTTTCACATTGTGGGAAAAGGTGTCTCCGAATAACGCATTGATAAAAGCACTTGAGTAGCATAATAGATGAAGAGTAACATCTACTTATTCAACTATATTACAAAGCTCATGATCACATAAAGATCACACCATGGGAGAGAGATATAAACCACATAACGACTGGTAGAGCCCTCAGCCTCGGGGGAGAACTACTCCCTCCTCATCATGGGAGTCAGCAACGACGATGAATATGGCAGTGGAGTCGATGGAGATGGCTCCGGGGGCAATTCCCTGTCCCGACAGGGTGCCGGAATAGAGACTTTTATCCCCCGAAATTTTTCTTCGATGGCGGTGGTGTTGTGGAACTTTTTGTGGATGGATGCCGATCCCATTAGGGTTTTTGTGTCGGGGGCAATATATAGGCGGAAGGGCGATGTTAGTGGACGCCCGAGGGGCCCACACCATGGCCAGGCGCGGACAGGGGGGACCCGCGCCACCCTATGGTGTGGCTGCATCGGTGCCTTCCTCTGTCTCTGCTTTGGACTTCGTCTTCGTGTCGTGAAAAATAGGAGGTTTGGCTTTTGTTTCGTCCAATTCCGAGAATATTTCCTTTGGTAAAAACCTGGAATAGAAAAACAGCAGAAAACAGGAATTGGCATTGTGGCATCTTGTTAATAGGTTAGTTCCAGAAAATGCATAAAAAATGCCATGAAGTGCAAGCAAAACATAAAGCAATTGGTGTAAAACAAGTATGGAGCATCAAAAATTATAGATACGTTTGCAACATATCAGCATCCCCAAGCTTAACTCCTTCTCTCCCTCGAGTAGGTAAGTGATAACAAAAACAATTTCCGAGGTGACAGGCAGCCAACACAATCTTGATCAAGTTAATGTAAAAGCATTGCAAGCTGAGATCAAAGTACTCTAAACATAGGCATAAAAGATATAATTCTAACAATAGAACTTAGCAACCATGTTACAACATGAAAAGTAACAAAACAGAAGATCATGAATAACAATGCATTGGAAGTTATTTGTTTGTTTTGAGCATAGGGAAAACATAGCAAAGTGGTATTCAGCTTGTCCTTCATGGAATAGAAAACATAAATGCATAGGACACCTTCAAAGTTCAAAGGGTGAATTGATACAAATAATTTGAGAACAAGCAATACCATAATCATGAATCAATCAATAATAAATTTTCGGACCATGCACATTATACTTAGAATGACAACTATGCTCTCTTAATTGGTGCATAAGGATAGAATATGAAGACTCAACATAAAAGTAAAAAGAAAGGCCCTTCGCAGAGGGAAGTAGGGATTTAAAGTTTTATAAAGCTTCCAAAAATTATGGTACTTATTAGCTTTGAGATCTCATTGCCCCTATCATTGGAATCTTGAATGGTTAAGGTTAATGTGAGGGAAAATATAAGTTATATGCTTGACAAATCACAGGTTGAAAATCTCATGCCCCATGAGTACGAGTACCAAGGCCTCATGCTACTCAACTTTGGTCCCAGACAAGTTGTAACATCCCAAATTTCATCAAATTCAAAACCATGTTATTGCATTCATAACATCATGACATGTTCACTTTGCATAAAACATTTCAAAGGTAAAACCATATTTAAACCCCTTTTTATATTATATGTATGGGGCATGGTTTTATTTTTATTTTGTGACCCAAAGATATTTTGGAGTGTATAGATGTGTTTGACACATTTTTGGACACTAGGATCACAGCACAAAAGTTTGGAGAAGATTTGATTTGTTTTGGATTTGAAATGGCCATTCAAATCTTATTTAGAAAATCAAAACAGAAAAGAAAAAGGCAAAGAGAGAAAATAATAAGAGGCAACAACCCTTCTGGCCTAGGCCCAGATGCAGACCATAGCCCACCCGGGAATCACCCCCTCTCCCCTTTGTTTCTCATCGCCCATGCGTGCAGCCTTTCGCTGACAGGTGGGACCCACCTCTACGTCGACTCGTCGTCGTCAATCTCGCACCATGGCAGTTTCCTCCCCTCTTCACTCCCGAATTAATCCTTGCTTAATGGACAATGAATGCGTGCGTGATTCTCGTCCCCACTCCGGCAACATAATCCCCTCCCCCTCTGCAGCATTTCCCCTCACACAGCCAGCTCTAAGCACCGCCAGGCTAGCAGTATTTCCCCTCGCACCACCGTAGTACAGTATAACTACGGCGAGCTATTCTGGTAAGCCTCATGTGCCCCTTAGCCTCTAGTTCATGCAATTGAGTTCACAGTGTCCTTGCGCATCTCCTGATACTTTCCATTTGTCGCCTCTTGCACTAGAGCGTCGTCTTCGTCTCCGACCGTGAGCATCTGACGCACAGCCGAACTTCGGCGATCCATTTCGATGAGCACCGTGTTCGCCTCTGCCTCTAATTCAAACGAGCATGTTCGCCTGCTTCTTGCGCATATTCTAACACCTGCCGTTTGTCTAATAGCGCCCAGGTCGTCGCTCCCGTCGTCGTCTGCAAGCAACCGAAGCGCGTTCGAACTCCAATGGCCGTTTGATCCCGTGTCCGTGCGCCCCCACCCCAACCGTGCCCACGTTGAGCATCGTCACGTCTCAACGACCTTGGTAATAACCAGTGCCCTCCCCTACCCCTCTGACCTCACCGGCGGGTCACCGCCAGTGGCATCGCCGCAACTACGGCCATTTGCGCCGCCGGCATATGGTCGGGAAGATCTGATCCGTTGGATCTATATCTGGTGGCTATGATTATATCTAGAAGCGAAGCGGTATGTTTAGATCTAGACCGCACATCATAACTTAGATCCTTCGGACCACAAGCGTGATCCGCATGAAGCGGTACCTGTTGGGCCACGCGGAGATAAAACAAAAAATTCCCCTCTAACGTGGTGATCCCAAGATCTAGCTGAGGTAGAAGGCCACGAGGTTTACCACTAGACGCGCAGTTGCGGATTACCGATGAAGCGCGTCAGTTGATGCAGTGCAGTCCTTTGCGATCCGATTGTCCTGGTGCTGATCGTACAGCACCTCTTCTGGTATCCACACGTACAAGGAGGAGCACCGGTGGCGAACTTCTAGGTTCGTAACGACAGTAGGACTGCTGTGGAGCTAGGGTTTCCAACACATGGAATGACCTAACTGAACAACGATTAACCCTTCTGGGTTACGGTGCTCCACTATATATAGGGAGTGAACGTGGGCTCTGCTTGCGCGGCCCATTCACTAAATCACATACAACACTAGTCACCGTGAGTCCGACTCACTGACTCAGTCCTAATCCGGCTCGGGTCCAACCCGACCAGATTTCCGGTTCAGATCCAATCCGAACTTGCTCCCGCTCTTAAGTGTGTGACCCGGCAGGCTCATGGATACTCGGACATGATTGGAGTCTGACTCATAATCGATCAGTCGGCAGCGGCAATGTAAGGTTCCCAACCTTTAATAAGGTAGAGATCCCTGTGTTTACAATGCTAGTCCCTGGATCAATAGCTAGCATCCACAGTTAAGATGTAATATCAAGAAACAAAGGTCAGAATACAACTTTATAACCAGGAATAAAATAAATCATTACATATTATATAGCTCATTTGGCTATCACATTACATTGCAGCAGAATATTTACAAGCATGGGGTCCTTCATCTTCAAAGTGCCACAGGGCAGTCATGTTGGTTGTAGACTTGTAATCCTAATTCAACACACTTCACTAACACCAAACAAACCTGCAACATAATAAGTTGCAGCCACAAGGGTCAATACATTTGAATTGTATTGGCAAGTTTCACTACTATGTAGAAATAAGTGGATCCTATCATTACATGCATATTTGGCTAAGTAGGGTTTAGGCTCATTTGCAGAAAGCCATATAGTTTTGTCCTATCTTTTCAAAATAGTTTTTGATCTTTGTCAAATATTTTTGAACTTCTTGGAAAACTCCAAGTGCTTCTAATCCCTTGTTGTCACCATCAAGTTTTACTTTGAGAAATTGGAATGTCGAGATCTTCCATAGCTTCAGGCCTTAGTTGCTCAGTATTGTCCATAACCAGGGACACGGCTAAGTACTTAGAATTTTGATCTTCTGCAGAAGTTGTACACTTTACCCACACGACATAATCTCATCTTGATGCCACCAGTGGCCGCTGGATAAGTACTCACGAAGATGGAGTACTGGCAGATTGAGAATGTGACAAAGTCTTTCCATAGGAGTCCTCCCAATACACAATGCTAGCTTGTCTTCCAGGAACCAATGTAGGGTTCCAAGTTCCCTAGCACAAATCTAGTTAACCTGAAGATGCCAATGCATGGGTCTTCCACTATGTAGTTGACTAAGCCAGAGCCCATTTAGCATGTGGCTGTACATGGAAGCCACTATACGAGAAACATGTTCAATCTCTAAGTCCCTGGGTGGTTTTCTTCTAGTGCACAACAAAAAGAGATTGCCATATAAACATGGTTCCTTTTGTTGCCACCTTGTCCAAAAGCTTGAGTATCCTTGTCCACCCAGGTGGTTCATTGAGTACTTGTTTTATTATATAAAACATAAGTCTTTTCAATACTTCATATAATCATAACATGTATCCCATCCCAATATATAGCTGGGCTAAGCATTACAACTACATTGTTTTCACTAAGGAATATATAAGGGCATCTTATTAGGATTTAGCATAGCATAAAGTATAGAAATCCTTTTCATGCAAGTTTCAAAAATCCACTAAGTATAATGAAAATAGTAGGACTTGGATGATAGTGTCACTTGCCTTTTTGGTAGAGAATGTTGGTTCACTTCTTGATCATGCTAATATCACACTCTTCTAACTTCACTACAAATCAATTAAGCAAACAAAGATTCAACTAGCATTCCAACCAATAACCAAACAATTCATCACACATAAAATAATAGAAACAAAGTCATGCATCCAAGCATGCAAAAGATAGTTTTATTTGTAAAGGTGGTTTCTACTAGGCTCTAAACATTATAAAGTTCAAAGTGGTCATTTTCTAAAGTGGTAAAACCATTTGCAAAAGGTTTTATCTATAAACCAATTTTAAATCAAATCATTATTTTATGTGGTTGAAAATGCTTTTAGCAAAGCAATATTCTTTTAAAGGGTTCACCAAATACATTTTAATTCTCAAAACTTGGTGTTTAGGGTCAGAAGGTTTGAATCAAAACACTTCCCAAAGGTTTTACTCAAAAATCATTTCCATATCAAAATCAATGTTTTTATTTGACTAGAAATGAGCTAATTCAATTATACAATCCTAAACTTCACAAATACATTTTTAAATTCATAAGTTGGTTCCTAAGGTCAGTAGGTTCACAACAAACCATTTTGCAAAGATTTCACGTAAAAATTATATCTAGAACAATTTTTATATTCAAATTAAGCCTACACATGTTTCTGCAAATTCAACCAATTTACCAGAAGCAAAACCTTAAACAAAGTGCATGGTTACAAAGTACATGTTCTGATGAATCCAATGATATAAAATTCGCAAAATTTGGACGTGTAGATTTAAAGTTATGAATTTTACAATTTTGCATATCAATCTGATTCCAAATTCTATTTTAAATCAAACTAGTTCCACGCGGCGCATTTCTACTGGCCGGTACCGTTTCGTGTGGATCGGCCTCTGTGGGCTGTTGGATCTAAATAAGATCGTGCGGTTCTGGTTCACTCATACCTCTTCGCTTAGATCTATTCTCAGCCAATGGATCAGAATCTAACGACCACGGCGCCTCTGACCATGGTTGGGCGGCGCTCGACGGCAGCGCGCGGCGGCGACGCTCGGCTAGCGGCGGAGCTGGCGAAATAGGAAGCAAGGAAGGAAGAGGAAGGGCTCATAGTGATCGCAGGGGTATGGCGAAGATCAAGGTGGTCTTCGGGTAGCAGGGGGCGCTCGGGTGTCGTCGGAATTCCTCGCCGGAGATGCTCCTGGCGTCGGGTGCGGTCAGACGTCAACGATGGCGAAGCTACAGAGCGCGCCAGAGAAAAATGAATGCATGGTTAGATGCGTGGGAGAGTGGTGAGTGTGGGAGGGTCATCCAGAGGTGGAGGAGGAGACGTGGCTTACGGGGAGGCGTCGCCGGAGTTGAAGCGGACGACGATGTTGCTCTGTTGGAGATGCTGTCGGCGTTGCAGAGCACGCGTGGGCGAGCTAGCGCTACGGGGTGATTCGCCAGGAGGTGGAAAGCAAGCTCGTGTGCGCCAGGGAGAAAGGGGAGTCATGGGCTGGCCGGAATTGCCGCCGGAAAGCGTCGGAATCAGCGGCGGTGTAGGTGATAATGGGGACGGCCTGGGGGCTCTTTTGCTGCGGTGTCTAAGGGGAAATGAAGGGGAGAGAGGGGTGATTAGTAGGGCGTAGTTGCAGCAATTACTCGCGGAGTTAAGGTGAATTTAATCCGCGGATTTCTAGCAGAAACGGGAGAGAGGGAGAAGAAGAACTAGTCGCGCGTGGTTGAAGACGCTTACGTGGTCGCAGGGCCCGCTTGACAGTGAGGGAGAGAGAGGGGAAGGTGGGTCCTGATAGTCAGTGGCGGAGTGGGTGTGTTCTCTGGTTCAAAACGTTTTCTGTGGGAGAAGAGAGGGAGTGGGCTGCTGGGCCAGATGGGCTCGGCTGGGCTGTTTCATTTTTTTATACAAATTGCTTTTTCTTTTTCTATTTGATTTTCGGTTTTGATTTTCAAACAAACAATTCAAACACCCAAATAAATTCAAACTTCCACCAAACTTGTATTGAGTTTTAGTTCTGTTTATCAACACAATTCAAAAGTCCAAAGTAAAATAATATTTTTATTCTTTTTAGGATCTATTTAATAATTATATAAAATAGTCCTTAGTTATTAATTCAAATAGGTTTTGATTTATTAAAATATCCATTTGAAATCTAAATATTATCAAAACCAAATCAGTAGGTTTTATTTGAAAATATAAAATATTTGGAAAACTTGTTTAAAATAATTTAACAAGTTTTAATGTTTAATTAAATGGCAAAGCCTTTACTTTAATAAAATTGGATATTAATAAATCCTCATTATGTTATTTAAATAAACTTTTACTCTTTTTATCAAATAGAAATATTTTATTTCAAAAGCTTGGCCAAGATTTAATTTGGCTCTATAAAATAATCTTTATTTATAATTCTACCGACTACTAGGAAAAGGGCTATAGGTAATCCGCACATCCGTGGCTCACATGGTTGAAGTGCCCCACGGGTAAAATAGGCGTGGCTCACCTGTGGG
This sequence comes from Avena atlantica, assembly GCA_910589765.1. NCBI lineage: Eukaryota > Viridiplantae > Streptophyta > Magnoliopsida > Poales > Poaceae > Avena > Avena atlantica. Next base: position 240,478,205 of record OU342736.1, read on the forward strand.
TAGTGCCCTACTAGTAACTAGAACAACCGTGGCGCACATGGGGTATGTGCGTCACAGATATATATATGGGCCAGGGGCCTGCCAGCCGCGTGCCACGTACCCGTAACGCACATGGGGTAGGTGCGCTACGGTTGTGGCAAATTCTGTGGCGCACTATGCCATGTGCGCCACGGTTGTGGAAAGTTCTGTGGCGCACTATGCCATATGCGTCACGGATGTATAAACTTAGTAGTAGGGCACCTTGCCCAAGTGCCCTACGCCTAACTATCCTGCACCAACTCCACACCCCCCCCCCCCCCCGTGGATCGCCTTTTTAGGCTTTGCAAAAAATAAAAGAAAATGATAAACACTTCAAAAAATTAAATCCTTTCATATTTAGGAAGATAATGTGGTATAGTTTCTAGGAAAATTAACAAACATGAGTTTTGACTTTTTCTGCAAAAAAAAGTCATGACACGGTAAAAAGGCCGTAACTTTTGCATACGATGTCGAAAAAAATCGTATAATATACCAAAATGACGAGAACGAGATTTCGCATCCGCTCGCAACCACCTCCGGTCGTTTAGCGATTTTTTAGATTTTCAAAATTCGAAAAGAGTAAAAAGTTACGGTCAAAAGACCGTTTTTTCCTGCAGAAAAAAAATAGAGGGCGACTTACCCGTAGCGCACCACCACCTAGTGCGCCACGGATAAGCTTGGGCGGGATTAAAATTTGAATCCCCACCCCTCTCTCCTCCCTTTTCCTTTCCCCTTTTCCCTTCCCCTTTTCCCTCTTCCTCTCCCTTTCCCTTCTCCTTCTTCCTTCTTCCTTCTTCCTTCTCCCTTCTTCCTTCTCCTCCTTCCCCTTCTCCTCTCCTTGCAGTGACGGCGCGATGTCGACCTCCTTGTCCTCCTCCTCGCAGTGACAACGGGCGACGGCGGTGCAACGGTGGCCTCCTTCTCCTCCTCCTCGCAGTGACAACGGGCGACGGTGGTGCAACGGTGGCCTCCTTCTCCTCCTCCTCGCAGTGACAACGGGCGACGACGGTGCAATGGTGGCCTCCTTCTCCTCCTCCTCACAGTGACAACGGGCGACGGCGGCATCCTTCTCCTCACCGCCGCCCTTCCTCCCTCTCTTCCTCCATCTCTTCCTACCTTCCTCTCTTCCTGCATCTCTTCCTTCCTTCCTCTCTTCCTCCATCTCTTCCTTCCTCCCTCTCTTCCCACCTTCCTTTCTCCAACCACACCCTTTCTACCACCTCGACGCCGGCGAGGACTAGAGCGGCCACGACCCCTCCCGCACCTCCCTGCCACGGCCATGCTCCGGCGAGGTGACACGACTGCGGCGGCGATGCACGGACCCGATTGCTTTTGCAATTCAAAACGAGGGTGTTTTTTGCATTTTTTTTGTTTTTTGAAAAACACATCTGTGGCGCACCTGAAAAGGCCTTCTGTGGCGCACTACCAGGTGCGCCACGCCTATCTCGACACAACCGTGGCGCACCATGCAGTGCGCCATGGCTACGAGATAGCCGTAGCGTGAGGCCCGTGGCGCACTGCTAGTGCGCCACAGAAGGCCTTTTCAGCTGCGCCATGAACAGACGTTTTTCTAGTAGTGACCCTTGCTTTTGAAAATCAAATCCTTTTATTAAAAGATCTGAAACTAGTGATTCCAATTATTAAATCTTTCTTTAATAATTGTTTATCTTTTTAAATCCCTTTAGGATTTCATTTGCTCAAAATAGGTTTTGATATTTCCAATTGGAATCAAAAAGTTTCTTCTCACCCTGAATTTCAACAAAGTTTTATTTTGTTTATTTATTTTTCACATTTCAAAATTTGGAAAATTTTGGGATGTGACAGGCTCCTAGCAGAACGTGCCGACTCCCAAGTACCAAAAAGTCATGACGACTTACCTTTCCAATGCGACTTGCGTCCGAGTCCCTTTTTCCTCACAATATACCTTGTCAGACTATATGCAAATATTTGTCATCCCTTAAATAGTCCGACTCTCTTCTCGATACGAGATAAGTGATTCACCCGACTAACTCTTAGTCGATCGCCTCGGTTAACACTTAACCGAGTCGTGCATGGCCATGCTTTCTGAATCATATCTGACGAGAGGGCCCAGAGAATATCTCTCCAAGTGGAGGGGCAAAATCCCATCTTGGTTATTCACATCACACATCTTGATTCTCAGTCGACCCGAACTCTGCCTGTATAACTGCCCAGTTATGGATCAACGTTTGATAGAACCTAAGTCGGTGATCCTCAACTCAGACTTTGCAATAACCTCAGGTCTAAGGATTACATTGATTGAGATATACAAATGACAACATATTCATTCTACCTCAATATGGGTCAATCTGACTCGCTAAACTCTTTAGACGAATCTATGTAAGTTGGAATAGCATCTCCATTCCCATGGCAAGTGGAACCGAGTCATCAAGCCAACTTTAACATTGGTCTAAGTTGTGTGTCCATCACAACCTCAATGACCAAGGATATTTAGTACAAACAACATGAATGCATAGTTCCACAACCGAATCACATATTCAATGATACACATCAGATGTTTATACAAGGACTACTTAATATCTTTATGAATACAATGGGAAATATCATCATACATGATTGCCTCTAGGGCATATTCCCAACAGTCTCCCACTTGCACTAGAGTCAATCTTCCGACATCACATGTCTAAGCATCTAATTCCCATGGCTCTCAGGTGCGCCTCATGCTTCGTGTGTGGTAACGGATTTGTCAACGGATCCGCAATATTTGCATCCGTGTGTACGTTGCATAACTTGATATCACCCTGATCCACAAACTGGCGAATCAGGTGGTACCGCATGACTATGTGGTTGTTCTTCTGATGTTATCTAGGTTCCTTGGCTTGTGCAATAGCACCATTGTTGTCACAATACACGTCCAACGGATTGGACGAGCCCTGAACCACACCAAGATCCATGAGGAAATTACTCATCCAAACAACTTCCTTTGCTGCCTCCGAGGCGGCAATATACTCAGCCTCTGTTATAGACACAGACACAGTCTCTTGCTTGGAACTCTTCCAACTCCCAGCACCTCCATTTATAATAAACACGTATCCGGATTGCGAACGAGAATCATCAGAGTCGGTAAGATAACTCGCATCTGTGTAACCCTTTACACTGAGTTCATCTTCACTACCATAAACCAAGAACATATCCTTAGTCCTTCTCAAGTACTTTAGGATATTTTTAGCCGTTGTCCAGTGGATCTCTCCAGGATCAGCCTGGTATCTGCTCACAACACTTAGATCATATGAAACATCCGGCCTAGTACAAATCATGGCATACATGATGGATCCGACTGTAGAAGCATACAGAATTGCACTCATCCGACTTCGCTCATCAGTTGTCGAAGGACGCTGAGTCTTGCTAAGTTTTACACCATGGGACATCGGTAAGAACCCCTTCTTAGACGATTCCATGATGAACTTCTTCAACACGTTTTCCAAATAAGTACTCTGACTCAATCCAATGAGCCTCCTTCATATATCTCTATAGATCCGGATTCCGTGGATGTATGTTGCCTCACCCAAGTCTTTCATTGAGAAATTCCTTTCCAATGATTCCTTGGATTCTTGCAACATCTGGACATCATTTCCAATCAATAATATGTCATCAACATATAAGATTAGAAAGTTTACTTTGCTCCCACTAAACTTCTTGTATAAACAAGAATCATGATCACTCTTGATGAAGCCAAACGATTTGACTACCTCATCAAAGCGAATATTCCAACTCCGAGATGCTTGCTTCAACCCATAAATGGATTTCTGAAGTTTGCACACCTTGTCAGCATTATCCGGATCGACAAAACCCTCGGGCTGTATCATATACACGTCCTCGGTTAAATTTCCGTTAAGGAAAGACGTTTTGACATCCATCTGCCATATCTCATAGTCGAAATAGGCCGCTATAGCTAACATGATCCGAACTGATTTAAGCATCGCTACGGGCGAGAAAGTCTCGTCGTAATCAACTCCTTGAACTTGTCGGAACCCCTTCGCAACAAGATATGCTTTATAAACAGAAAAATTTCCATCCATATCAGTTTTCTTCTTAAAGACCCATTTGCACTCGACGGGTCTTGCACCGTCTGGCAGATCAACCAAGTTCCAAACTTGATTTTCATCCATGGACTTTAACTCGGATCTCATGGCTCCAAGCATGACTCGGAATTAGATCCCACCATCGCTTCCGAATAATTTGCCGGCTCATCACTTTCTAACAGTAATACATCACGAACACTTCGTAATCTTTCTGATCTTCGTAGTACAGGTGCTACTTCCAGCTCAGCTACCACGACCGGCTCAACCTCCAAGGTTTTTGCCGACTCGCTACTAGCCGGTTCCTCTCAAATTTCTTCGATCTGCACCGTGCTCCCACTTACTCCCCGACTGAGAAACTCTTTCTCAAGGAAGACACCGTTCCGAGCGACAAACACTTTGCCCTCTTCTCAGTTGTAGAAGTAGTAACCCAAGGTTTCCCTCGGATACCCCATGAAAATACACTTATCCGACTTGGCTGTAAGCTTGTCCGACTGAAGTCGCTTGACAAATGCTTCACAACCCCAAATCTTAAGAAAAGACAAACTCGGCTTTTTTCCTGTCCACATCTCATGCGGTGTCTTCTCTACCGATTTTGATGGTACTCTGTTTAGTGTGAACGCCGCTGTTTCTAGACAATAACCCCAAAATGATAAAGGAAGATCTGTCCGACTCATCATTGACCGTACCATGTCCAACAAGGTCCGATTCCGCCTTTCCGAAAAACCATTCCTTTGTGGCGTTCCTGGCGGAGTAAGTTGGGGAACTATTCCACCACCTTTCAGATGGTCATCAAACATGGCTCATGTACTCGCCTCCTCGGTCCGACCGAATAAACTTTATTTTCTTGCCGAGTTGATTTTGTGCTTCATTCTGGAATTCTTTGAACTTTTCAATGGCTTCCGACTTATGATTCATCAAGTAGATATATCCATACCTACTCAAATCATTAGTGAAGGTAATGAAGTACTCATAACCACCCCTAGTTGTCGTGCTCATTGGTCCACATACATCACTATGTACTAGTCCCAACAAGTCGGACGCCCTTTCGCAACTCATTGCAAAAGGTGTCTTGGTCATTTTGCCGAGTAGGCAAGATTCGCATGTCTCGAACTACTCCAAGTCGAACGAAGTTAGGAGTCCATCATCATGGAGCTTCTTCATGCGTTTCCAACTTATATGACCAAGCCGATAGTGCCAAAAGTAAGTCATATTCAGATCATTTGGTTTCAACCTTTTAACATTTATGTTATAAACCGACTCACCATCAAGATTCAAAATAAATAACCCGTCCTGGACGGGTGCAAAGCTATGAAACATATCATTCAAATACAAAGAACAACCATTATTCTTGATATTCGACTCATAGCCTTGCCTCATCAAACATGAAGCAGAAATAATGTTTCGACTGAGCACTAGAACATAATAACAATTATTCAGTTCCATAATGAATCCGGAAGGTAAATGAAGTTCCATCGTGCCGACTTCCAACGCAACAACTCTTGCTTTGTTGCCGACTTGAATATCAACCTCGCCTCTTGCTACGCTCCTAGTTCTTACCAGTCCCTGCAACGAGTTACAGATGTGAATAACTAATCCGGTATCATATACCCAAGAACTATTAGGTGCATCAGCAAGATATATGTCTATAACATTGCACACAAGTGTACCTGAGTCAGAAGTCATACCTCCACTCTTGGCTTTGTCGGCCAAGTACTTGTTGCAGTTCCTCTTCCAGTGGCCATCCGCCTTGCAGTAGAAGCAAGTGGATCCGGCTGAAGGAGATGGCTTAGTCCCTGAGGAAGTGCTTGGGACCGGGTCCTGAGCCTGCTTTCCTCCTGACTTAGCCTTCTTCTTAGTCCAAGAACTCTTCTTGAACTTAGCCTTATTCTGCACCATCAACACTTGACTGGCGCCCTTCTTGAGATCCGCCTCTGCCTGCTTGAGCATCCCATGTAATTCAGTGAGCTTCTTATCCATACCATGCATGTGGTAGTTCGAAATGAACTGCCCATATGCACTAGGAAGAGAGTTCAGAATTATATCCATAGCGAACTCTTCGCTAATGGCGTAGCCAAGCCTCTCTAGAGACTGCACATAACCAACCATTTGGATCACATGCGGACTCAGTGGATCACCATCCTTATGATTGCAAATCAGCAAAGCCTGAGATTTGATACCTCTCAGTATTCGCCTGAGCGTGGAACATACTTTTGAGGCTTTCGATCATATCGTAGGCCTCAACATGCTCAAACTTCTTTTGCAAGTCCGGTTCCATGTGAGCAAGCATAAGACAACTAATATCTGTGGACTCATCCTTAGCCCGACAGTAGGCATTGGTGGCAGCGACAGTCGCATTCTCATTCGGCTCATCTGGAATTGGGCTTTCTAGGACATGGTCCTTTTTTCTTGTTTGAGAACAATTCTCAGATTTCGATACCAGTTGGTAAAATTAGTGTCATTCAGTTTATCTTTCTCAAGGATAGTTCTCAATGCAAAACCGGATATCTGAGAGTGAGTGCTACTTGGTGCCATGATCTACAACAGAAAATATGCAAAACAATTAAGACATGTATTCATAAAAGAGCAAGCATATTAAACACTTTAATATTTTATGCTCCCACTAGAACCAACACCCCTCCGATGGTTGCTTAGTGATTCAGGATCCTAAATAAGCAAGTAGGCTAGTGAGCTTTAGCATCACTGCTAGCCGCCAAGTGATCTAGGTAGACAACTCCTTGTCAATCGCATCTCATACGACTCCTGTTGGATGGGTGGCATCACATGTCCCGGATCCCATCCGACTTTTCCCCGAGCCCCACAACCGTTGTGATAGACCCGTCTAGCTTACCGAGTGTTTCCGTGGTAAGAGTCCGACTCGAACGAAGCACCTCAATTTTATGAGCCCACTACCAAAAATGTCTGACTTGTGATGGTGCAAACACTGGCGGGGAAAACCAACTAGACCTTCTTTGAGGGATTAAATTTTACCGACTATCTAATAGAGGTAAAACAGAGACATAACAATAACACAAAATAAAGCAATTATAATGTGAAATGGTATGGCTCGCTTCATGGCGATCTCCATCTCCAGAAAGCCTGTAATCCGACTCGTGCCAACTCTTGTCACTTGCCGTCTTACTCCATGTCGCCGACATGTACAATGCCTTGCATACCACCCGGGTTCTCCAAACAGCTACACTAGCTTAGTAAAGTAAATTGCATAGAGAATCCGACATGTAGGTCGTTATACAATAAAATGACAGCACCTAGGCTCCAGCCGGCTGACAAAAACCGTGATTCGCAGATCACGTATGGATTACACACATACATCATATGCACATGAACCATACCATTCACAACTTCCTGCAAAACAAGTTATGCATAGCTACAATATCTACCGGCGTTGTGAAACTCGCAACGACATCTAAGGCGCTACGACAGGGCGAAGCCGGCGGTCCCGATTTAGCTGAGGTAGAAGGCCACGAGGTTTACCACTAGCTGAGGTAGAAGGACATGAGGTTTACCACTAGACGCGCAGTTGCGGATTACTGATGAAGTGCGTCAGTTGATGCAGTGCAGTCCTTTGCGATCCGATCGTCCTGGTGCTGATCGTACAACACCTCTGCTGGTATCCACACGTACAAGGAGGAGCACCAGCGGCGAACTGCTAGGTTCGTAACGACGGTAGGACAGCTGTGGAGCTAGGGTTTCCAACACATGGAATGATCTAACTGGACAACGATTAACCCTTATGGGTTACGGTGCTCAACTATATATAGGGAGTGAACGTGCGATCTGCTGGCGCGGCCCATTCACTAAAGCCCATACAACACTAGGCACCGTGAGTCCGACTCACTAACTCAGTCCTAATCTGGCTCGGGTCCAACCCGACCAGATTTCTGGTTTAGATCCAATCCGTACTTTCTCCCGCTCTTAAGTGTGTGACCCGGCAGGCTCATGGCTACTCGGACACAATTGGAGTCTGACTCACAATCGATCAGTCGGTAGCGGCTCCTAGCAGAACGTTCCAACTCCCAAGTACCAAAGAGTCATGATGACTTACCTTTCCAATGCAACTTGCGTCCGAGTCCCTTTTGCCTCACGATATACCTTGTCAGACTATAGGCGAATATTTGTCATCCCTTAAATAGTCCGACTATCTTCTCCATCCGAGATAAGTGATTCACCCGACTAACTCTTAGTCGATCGCCTCAGTTAACACTTAACCGAGTCATGCATGGCCATGCTTTCCGAATCATATCTCACGAGAGGGCCCAGAGAATATCTCTCCAAGTGGAGGGGAAAAATCCCATCTTGGTTATTCACATCACACAGCTTGATTCTCAGTCGACCCGAACTCTGCCTTTATAACTACCCAGTTACGGATCAGCGTTTGACAGAACCTAAGTCGGTGATCCTCAACTCGGAATATGCAATAACCTCAGGTCTAAGGATTACATTGATTGAGATATACAAATGACAACTTGTTCGTTGTACCTCAATATGGGTCAATCCGACTCGCTAAACTCTTTAGCCGAATCTGTGTAAGTTGGAATAGCATCTCCATGCCCATGACAAGTGGAACCGAGTCATAAAGCCAACTTTCACATTGGTCTAAGTTGTGTGTCCATCACAACCTCAATGACCAAGGATATTTAGTACAAACAACATGAATGCCTAGTTCCACAACCGAATCACATATTCAATGATACACATCAGATGTTTATACAAGGACAACTTAATATATTTATGAATACAATGGGAAATATCATCGTACATGATTGCCTCTAGGGCATATTCCCAAAAGTACCGTCCAATAGGATGCTGCCGCGTGGTAGTGATTTTGATTTAAAATCCAGGATTTTATCTATTAGATGTTTAAACTTCCAAATTCAATAACTTTTGTTATCTAAATTCAAAAATTACAATTTTTGTATCTATGGATTCAGAAAAATGGTCTATTTGCAACTAAGGCCTTGATTTGGCCATTTTCTTGTGAAAAATTAGGATTTTATGCAGAAGCATTTGTAAGATTATTTTGACTATATAAATTATTTAGAATATTATTTTTAGGTGGTTTTTGTTTTATTTAGACTCTAGAATGTATGCTTTGTATTCAGTACAGTAAAGTTTGATTTTAAAATGTGACAAATCATTCCTTTTCATTTTGCATGCATTCATAATTATTTTTGTTTGCATACTAATTTAGAATTTTGGTGTATGAATTTATGTGTAGATTTTGTGGATTGTGGAGAGTGTGATTGTGAGGATTGTACCTATTCTCCTATCTACCAAGGTAAGTTATATTTCATCCCATGTCCTACTATTTTCCTTATTGCATTAGCACTATTTTGAGTAGGATTTGCATGGTGATTTTCTAAGTATATGCTATGCTATAGTAAATCCTATAGATATTGTCTTAGTAGTTTTTGCCTAAGTTAAGAGACATGTTATGCAAGTATGATTAGACTAGCTAGTAGAATGCAAGGGTGGAATATTCATGTTATGATACTATGCAAAGTTTATGCCTATGTTTTTTATTAATAAAACAACATTTTAATGAATCACCTGGGTTGAATGGGAAGATTGGTTTGTGTTGAGTGGTTACACAAGGCTCATGTCTATGGTTTACCTTGTGTATCACACTTGTGGATGGCCACCCAGGAACAAAGAGATTTGAGATTTTAGTGTTGAGAAGCTTCTAGTGCAACCACATGGCATATGGGCTCTGCCTTGACCAACTAGGTTGCAAGAACTCAGCCAGATGGACAGTTGGTGGTAGGGTTGATAGGATGGAACGCGTCCATGGTGGTATGAGAGAATGCTTCTGGAAAAGTCTCATCTCGATGCATGTCGAGTCTTGTGGGGAAAGTGCACCACCTCTCAAGAGGGTAAAACCTAAGTACTTAGTCGTGTCCCCGGTAACGGAAATTTTGAGAATCAGAGACATTGAAATGATCAAGGATCTCCTCATCCCAATTTCTCCAAGTTAAAACTTGTGGTTGAACAAGGGTAGAGGTTCACCAATGTCTATTGGTGGTTCCTTGGTGTTTTTGTGCAAAGCCAGCCTAAATTACACTTATCCAAATTCAAATAGTTATTAGATGTTACTATACTACTATGGTATCACTTGCCAATACAATTCCAAATGTATTGACCCTCTGTGGCTGTAACTTATTATGTTGCGGATTACTCTCATGGTGACTAGGGTTATGAGTCTACACTCAACATGTTTGCCTATGGCACATGAAGATGAAGACTTTATTTATTTGCTATGTAATAAGAACTCTACGTGTTAGCCTTGGGCTAATGAGTTGTAAGAACTATTTGTACTCCTGGAATTATGATGTAATAATGAAATTTGTATCTGTGTACTTCATCTTAAACTGTGGATGTTAGCATTTTGATCTAGGGACTAGCATTGCAATCACAGGGGCCTTTACCTTAAAGGGTGAGGACTTACAGATGGTATCAGAGCACTGTGTTGCATGTAGGATTATGACCCTAAGATGGATTAGACTAAGGAAACCACTAGGAAAAATGCAAACTCCTTTGTAAATTTCCACACTTGTCTCATTTCATCTCGTAAACCTCTCCTAATCTTCTTTCGCATCTCTATTTGTAGATGGCCGCCATCAACAAAGCCGTCAAGAAGGGACCACTCATGACCATGACGTTAGAATGTGAGACGGAGTTTCCAAATGCACTCAAGAACCTTATGATTACCATGGGGATACATGGTGAAGCTGTGTACAAGGGATTCCCAATGATGGATGAAGGAGAAGAATATTGGTGGGTACAACTCCATTTGTACAGAAACAAGGAGGACAACCATAATGATTCGGGATTCTGCATGGTCACCAACTCTGAAATGCACATGTCATTCTTTGACTCTACAAGGAATGCAGCATGGAATGCCATCAAGGAGCTAGGAGAAAAACTCAAGTGTAGAATGCTCAACACTCAGAATGACCTTAGAGAGGAGAAGAAACATATCCAAGACTTAGAGGCCGCCATAAAACGTCTAAGGGAGGATGTCATAGACTTAGCATGGGAGTCTTGTGATCAAGACAAGCAAATTGCAACCAAGGATGCTCAGATAGCTACCTTGACTATTGAGTGAGAGTTGTGACATACTCCAATAGTTGGACCACCACACTTGTCATTTTCTCGCGTTAATAAGTTGGATCATACCAACCTATGTGGTATGGCAAAAAAACTAGTCTAAGTTATGTTTGAACCTTGGTGCTTGTGATTGAATATTGTATGCCATGACTTGTGTGTTTTGAGAAATTATGTGTTTGTTATTGGATTTTGTCTTACTAATTTATGTCTTACTCTTTACTTGTGTTGTTTCTAATTTTCTCCATCCTATGAAATAGATGCCTAGCTTTGTTCTCAGCACCGCCGAGGGGTTCAAGGGAGCTCGTTTTGGATCCCGTATTGTGGAGCTCGTCAGTGTGCTAATCTTCCCCTCCCTAACATTAAGGGACTTCAGCTCAGGAAGTTCGAGAGGAAGGACCTACGGGGATTTAGAGCCTCACAGCTAGGACGCCAGTTAGAGCCTCCCACCGAGGATATCGACTTCAAGATACTCCATGACGACAAGGAGAAGGGACTCGACGTCACCATGCAGGAGCTGCTAGGACGTCTATGTGGACGTCACTCCTCCGAGCTCAAGGGCATCTACTTCCATCCATTTGAAAGACGTGATGAGGAAAGAGAGGCTATAGTGTATGATGAGGCCACTAGGGAGACTATTGACATAGTGCGCCTCTATCTTCAGGACCTAGAGAGCCTTCTTAGGCACCTCGATACTGATAGGACCAACGTCATGCTTAGTAATGACGAGCTACGCGTCCACTTGAGGGAGAAGGAGAAGGCCTTCGAGGAGTAGGATGAGTGCATCAAGGAGATGGAGGCTAGGTTTGAGAAGCAAAACAAGAGGTTCAAGAACCAAGAAACGAGAGTGCAAGATAGAAACAAGAAGATCAATGAGATAAAGGCCGTGATAGAGCTCAAGGATCTTGAGCTAGAGACACAATAGGAGGTGATTGAGAGGCTGTGTTCAAAGAAGAGAGAGCTTCAGGCAAAGGTCGATCCTTTGACCACCAGCGTGGAGGAGTACAAGGCAGGAATCAAAGTAGCAGGACTTACTCTAGTGGATGAGGAAGTCGATATGGAAGAGTAGTGTTGACTACTTGGCTATCTATCTATCATCATTTTATTTATCGAGTCGCATTGATCATCCAACATGTGGATGGCTATGCTAGTGTGTTTACTTTACAAAACTTGTTGTTCGTGTTGTTTAAACTTTTAGTTTATTGTGCTTGCTTATTTGTGATTGTTGCTAAGTGTTGTGTTGTGCATGTTAGTATCTATGGGGTATTTATCCTTTCTTATCCTTACTGAAACCACAGATGCCTCCCCGTCGTACCAATAACAACAATAACAACAACAATGGCAATGAGATACATCAGCTGATGACAACCCAGACTCAGTTGATGCAAATGATGACTCAGTTTATGGCGAATCAGAACCAAAACAACAACAACAACAATAATAATAATAATAACAACAATCAGAACAACCCATCAGCTTTTGATATGCTCACAAGGTTTCTGAGATCGAGGCCTCCTAAGTTTTTAGGGACCACTGATCCTATGGTAGCAAATGATTGGCAACGTTCTGTTAACAAGGACTTAGTCATAGTTGGTTGCACTGATGAGGAGAAAGTCAGATTTGTAGCACACCTGTTGGAAGGACCAGCAGCTACTTGGTGGGATAATTTCCAAATCACTACTCCTATTGAATAAGTGACTTGGGCAATGTTTGAAGATGGATTCCGCACTGCCCATATCTCTTCAGGAGTGATGAGTTTGAAGAAGAAGGAATTTCACAACCTTAAGCAACGCCACCGCAATGGTGCTGAATATATTAAGGAGTTCAACAATCTGGCACGCTATGCACCGGATGATGTTGACACTGATGCAAAAAAGGAAGGAGAAGTTCCTTGAAGGGATGAATGATGAGATGTGTATGCAACTATCTGTTTCATATGTTCCAAATTATCAATCTCTGTGTGACAAGGCCAATATCTTGGAAAGCAAGATGAAGCAAGTGGAGAATAGGAAGAGGAAGCACCATTTTGATAAGCATGGATTTGGATCGTCTCACAAGCGTTCTTTTGGTGAAGGAAGTGGAGGTTCTGGATCCCACAAACAAGGGAATCACAACAACCACCACAACAGTAACCGTCACCACGATAACAATAAACATCATGGACACAACAATAGTGATTACCGCAGCAACAAGAGTAGACATAAGAGTCACCATAGTGGAAATGGTAATGGGAATCAGCCAGCGAAGAGGGACATCAGTCAGGTTGAATGCTTCAAGTGCAAGAAAACTGGGCACTATGCAAACGAATGCCTAGAAAAGAAGACTGATGGATCCAACAAGCCAAACCCTTTTCGGAAGGGTCATGTGAATGTGGAGGAAATCTATGAGGAGTCTGATGCTGTGGCTGGTAAGTTCAAGATTAATTCCTTTCTAGCACTTGTCCTTTTTGATACGGGCGCATCGCAGTCATTCATTTCAAGAGCATTTGTAGAAAAAATAGACTTCCAACTAAAACAATTGGATGTATTATTAAAATAAGCTCTCCGGGTAGAGAGATGATAGTAAATTTTGGATGTCATGATCTAGTAATAGAGTTTGGAAAATACAAGTTTCTAGTTAGTCTGATAATCCTAGATTCCCAAGGATTGGATGTAATTTTGGGCATATATTGGATGACTAGATATGAGGGAGTAATAGATTGTGCCAATCATACTGTTACACTCACAACCCCGGAAAAGAAAAGGATTAGGTTCAAGTATAACTTTGAACCCAAAGGAAGTAAGCTAAATTCTCTTAAGGGGGTTAGCATAGACAGTGTACCTGTAGTGAAGGAGTACCTGGATGTGTTTCCGGAGGAATTACCAGGAATGCCACTAGATAGAGATGTGGAGTTTTTGATTGACTTATTGCCAGGATCTGGACCCATAGCAAAGAGACCCTACAAGATGTCAGTTGATGCGTTGAAAGAGCTCAAGAAACAACTTCGAGAACAGTTGCAAAAAGGATTTATCCAACCAAGTTCTTCATCATGGGGTGCACCAGTTCTGTTCGTTGAGAAGAAAGACAGCAGTCAGAGGCTATGCATATATTATCGATCACTTAACGAAGTATCCCTTACCTAGAATCAATGATCTATTTGATCAGCTAGAAGGAGCCCATGTGTTCTCAAAAATTGATCTTCGATCAGGATACTTTCATCTAAAGATTATAGAACAAGATATTCCTAAGGCTGCTTTTACCACTAGGTATGGATTGTATGAGTATGTAGTGATGCCATTTGGACTAACAAATGCACCAGCTTATTTCATGAACATGATGAACAAGGTGTTCGTGGAGTTTCTTGACAAGTTTATTGTGGTATTCATCAATGACATATTGATCTATTCCAAGAGCAATGAAGAGCATGAAGAACATTTGCGTTTGATTCTTGAGAAACTCCGAGAGCACAAGTTGTATGCCAAGTTCAGTAAGTGTGAATTTTGGTTGAATGAAGTTGGATTTATTGGACATATTGTGTCTAGAGATGGTATAGCTGTTGATCCTGCAAAGGTGTCAACTGTAACTGAGTGGGAATCTCCCAAGTCAGTTAAAGAAGTTTGTAGTTTCCTAGGCTTGGCCGGGTACTATAGAAGGTTCATCAAGAATTTCTCGAAGGTAGCTAAGCCAATGACGGAGCTGCTAAAGAATAGAAGAAGTTTGATTGGAATGAAGGATGTGAAACCAGTTTTCAAGAGTTGAAGAAAAGATTGGTGTCAGCACCAGTTTTATGTCTGCCAGATCTAGAGAAAGACTTCCAAGTCTATTGTGATGCATCTCACCAAGGATTGGGTGGAGTATTGATGCAAGAAGGAAAATTTGTGGCTTATGCCTCGAGACAACTCAAAGACTCATGAAGTAAATTATCCTACACATGACTTAGAGTTGGCCTCTGTTGTCCATGCACTCAAAACATGGAGACATTATCTTTTGGGAAAGCGATGTGAAGTGTTCACTGATCACAAGAGCTTGAAATATATTTTCACCCAGAAAAATCTCAACATGAGACAAAGGAGGTGGCTAGAACTTATCAAGGATTACGACTTGAGTTTACAATACCATCCCAGTAAAGCAAATGTTGTAGCCGATGCTTTCAGTCGTAAAGTTTATGTGAATGGCCTCACCAAAGGAGAATTGCCAGATGATTTGTGTGCCCAATTTAAAGAGATAAGATTGGAGATAGTGCCTGAAGGATATCTCATGTCATTGGAAGTTCAACCAACACTATTGGATAAGATAAAAGAAGCCCAAAAGTTGGACAAGGAAATAGAGGAGATTAAGAGTAAAATTAGTAAAGGATAGGCGAAGGGATTCTATGAAGATGAACAAGGAACCTTATGGTATGGAAAGCGTATCTGCATTCCACAAGATCGGGAGCTTCGGAAATTGATTCTACAAGCATCACACCATTCACCATATTCTATTCATCCAGGTAACACCAAGATGTACATGGCTGTGAAGGAAAGATTTTGGTGGAACAATCTCAACAAAGATATCGCGGAGCACATTGCTTTGTGTGATGTGTGTAGTCGAGTGAAGGCGGAACATCAGAAACCAATAGGGTTATTGCAACCACTACCAATACCTGATTGGAAGTGGGATAAGATTGGTATGGATTTTATCACTGGACTGCCAAGGACCAGATCTGGATATGATTCTATATGGGTTGTTGTAGATCGCCTAACTAAAGTAGCTCATTTCATACCCGTGAAGACCACCTATACAATTGCTAAATTGGCTAAGATCTATATGAACAGGATTGTGTGTCTACATGGAGTTCCCAAGAGTATTGTGTCAGATAGAGGAACTCGGTTCACTTCGCATTTTTGGAAACAATTGCATGAGTCATTGGGAACTAGACTAGAATTCAGAACAACATTTCATCCTCAGACCGATGGACAGATAGAAAGAACCAATCAGATTTTGGAAGATATGTTGAGAGCTTGTGCGCTAGATTATGGATCTAGTTGGGATGAAAGTGTGCCATACACAAAATTCTCCTATAATAACAGCTATCAATTAAGCACAGAGATGGCTCCGTTTAAATTCCTTTATGGAAGGAAGTGTACTACGCCATTACTATGGAGTGGAGTAGGAGAAAGAAGTTTATTCGGACCAGAACTGATCAAGGAAGCTGAAGAGAAAGTCAGAATGGTAAAGGAATGGGTGAAGATAGCCAAATCCCGACAAAAGAGCTATGCAGATCCAAAGCGTAGGGAATTCACCTATGATGTAGGTGATAGAGCTTATATTAGAGTCTCACCACTTCGTGGTGTGAAGAGATTCGGAGTCAGAGGGAAATTGGCACCTAGATATGTAGGGCCATTCAATATTTTGAGCCGTAAAGGAGAAGTGCCCTATAAGTTAGAACTACCAGAATGACTGTCAGAAGTTCACAATGTGTTTCATGTAAGTCAGTTGAGAAAGTGTCATCCAGAGATGGAAGAAAGTTCGTTAAAATACACTATACCATTGGAAGAGGTTCAGTTGGAGAGTGGTCTCACTTATGAAGATAAACCTATCAAGATTCTCGAGACAGCACAAAGAGTCACTCGTACCAATACTATCAAATTCTGCAAAGTACAGTGTGATGCGTGCACCCAGTGTTGACGTGGGACACTTCGTTGGAACCCCAAGAGCAAGGTGTGATGAGCACAGCAGCAAGTTTCCCTCAGTAGAGACCGAGGTTATCGAACCTGAAGGAGGAAGGAAACGTATCAAAGGTGTTGCTGGCAACATGGAGACCTGCACAACACAAACTCAAGACTTTGCCCTAACGAATCAGTGAGGTTCTCAAGCTCACCGGTTTGCTGTAACAAAGTATTAAATGTATGGTGTGAAAGGTAATGGTTTGCAGCAAGTAAACAAGTAACAGTGGAAACATGGAATGAAGGGTAAACAAATTACAGCGGGGCAATTGACAGGAACTGAGCAAGGCATAACAATGCGATTACTAGCCAGAAAGATCCTATGAAGTTGATTGGGCAATACAACAATATACATAGACTGTCATCCAACTGCATCTATGACTAGAAGTCCACCTTCAGGTTATCATCTGAACCCCCTCCAGTATTAAGTTGCAAGCAACAGACAACTTGTTTAAGCAAAGAGTGTAAGGTAAACAGTCCACATGTTCCATGAACAAGAGACCGTTGTTTTCTCCCTAGTAGCAACAGAACATCTACAACCGAAGAGATTATTGTCACTTCCCTTAGAAATTAGAGGCATGAACCCACTATCGAGCATAAATACTCCCTCTTGGAGTCACTAGCAACTACTTGGCCAAGATAACCACACTAGCAACAGAGAGTATGCAAGATCACAAACAACACAGACATGATAGAATCATAAAGATAAAACCATTAATCAAACCAACATAATAATCTCAATATCCATCGGATCCCCGCAAACACAACATGCATGATTACAAATAGATTAGATCTTGATCATGATTGGAGCTCACGAGATCTATACATGAAAGAACAAAGGAGGAGATACAACCATCTAGCTACTACATGGACCCATAGTCCAAGGTGGAACTACTGACGAATCATACCAGAGAGAAGGCCTCTGGGATGATATCCCTTCCGGCAGGGTGCCGGGAAGAACTTTAGATCCCCCCAATCTAGGGACGATGGTGGCGGCGGCTACAGACGGTTTCATGGATTTCTGATCGGGTACTCAGGGTTTCTGCATCGGGGGCTTCTTATAGGCGAAGGGGCGAGTCTGGGAGGCGGCCAGGGCCACCAAACCCTAGCCAGGCGCGGGCCCACCTGTGTCCGCGCCTGGGGGGTGGGCGGCCCCTCTGGTCGGCCCCTCCGGCTCTCCTCTGGACTTCTTGTTCCCCACGGAAAGTAATTGACTTTGTCCTTCGTCCGGTCCAATTCCGAGAATATTTCTTTACTAACTTTTCTTAAACCAAAAACATCAGAAAACAGGCATCTGGCATTTTTGCAACTTGTTAATAGGTTAGTACCAGAAAACATGTAAAAAGCACCTCAAAGTGTAGACAAGTAAAGCAAAGTAGATACTAAACAAGCATGGAGCATCAAAAATTATATATACATTTCCAATGTTTCACAGTGGAATCATCATACTGAGGAAGAAGCAACTTGGGAAAGAGAAGATGAACTTCGGAAAGATCACCCTCACCTATTTGCTAGCCAATCCGAATCTCGAGGGCGAGATTCATCTGAAGGAGGTTAGATTTGTAACATCCCAAATTTCATCAAATTCAAAACCATGTTATTGCATTCATAACATCATGGCATGTTTACTTTGCATAAATTTTTTTCAAAGTTAAAACCCTAATAAAACCATATTTAAACCCCTTTTTATATTATATGTATGGGGCATGATTTTATTTTTATTTTGTGACCCAAAAATATTTTGGAGTGTATAGATGTGTTTGATACATTTTTGGACACTAGGATCACAATACAAAAGTTTGGAGGAGATTTGATTTGTTTTGGATTTGAAATGGCCATTCAAATCTTATTTAGAAAATCAAAACAGAAAAGAAAAAGGCAAAGAGAGAAAAAAAAGAGGCAATAACCCTTCTGGACTAGGACCACATGCAGCCCATAGCCCACCCGGGAACCACCACCTCTCCCCTATGTTTCTCACCGCCCGCGCGTGCACCCTTTCGCTAACAGGTGGGACACACCGCCACTTCGACTCGTCGTGGTCAATCTCGCGCCAGACCCACGCCACGGCCGTTTCCTCCCCTCTTCACTGCCAAATTAATCCTTGCTTAATTGCCATTGAATGCATGCATGATTCTCGTCCCCACCTCGGCTACATAATCCCCTCCCCCTCCACATCATTTCCCCTCACAGAACCAACTCTAAGGACCGCCAGGCTAGCAGTATTTCCCCTCGCACCGCCGCAGTACCATATAACTCCGGCGAGCTATTATGGTAAGCCTCGTGCGCCCCTTAGCCTCTGGTTCATGCGATTGAGTTCGTCGTGTCCTTGCGCATCTCCCGATACTTGCTATTTGTCGCCTCTTGCACCAGAGCATCATCTTCATCTCCAACTGTGAGCATCTGACGCACAGCCGAACTTCGGCGAGCCATTCGGTGAGAACCGTGTTCGCCGCTGCCTCTAATTCAAATGAGCGTGTTCTCCTTCTTCTTACGCATCTTCTAACACCTTCCGTTTTTCCAACCGTGCCCTAGGTCACCGCCCCCGTCGTCTTCTGCAAGCAACCGAAGCACGGCCGAACTCCGACGAGCGTTTGAGCCCGTGTCCATGCGCCCCCGCCCCAACCGCGTCCACGTTGAGCATCGACACGTCTCTGCGACCATGTTAAGCACCAGTGCCCTCCTCTACCCCTCTGACCTCGCCGGTGTGTCACCGCTAGTGGCGTCACCACTGCTACGGCCATTTCCGCTGCCCGCGTATGGTCGGGCAGATCTAATCCGTTGGATTTGTATCTGGTGGCTACGATTAGATCTAGGAGTGAAACAGTATGTTTATATCTGGACTGCACATCGTCACTTAGATCCTGCGGCCCGCAAGCGTGATCCGCCCGAAGCAGTACCTTCCAATAGGATGCCGCCACGTGGCATTGATTTTGATTTAAAATCCATGATTTTATCTATTAGATGTTTAAACTTGTAAATTCAATAACTTTTGTTCTGTAAATCCAAAAATTACAAATTTTATATATATGGATTCAGAAAAATGAGCTATTTGAATCCATGGCTTGATTTGGCCGTTTGCTTATAAAAAATTAGGATTTTATGCAGAATAATTGTAGGCTTATTTTGACTATATAAATTATTTAGAATATTAATTTTAGGTGGTTTTTGTTTTATTTAGACTCTAGAATGTATGGTTTGTATTCAGTACTGTAAAGTTTGATTTAAAAATGTGACAAATCATCCCTTTGCATTTTGCATGCATTCATAATTATTTTTGTTTGCATATTGATTTGTGAATTTTGGTGTATGAATTTGTGTGTAGATTTTGTGGATTGTGGAGAGTGTGATTGTGAGGATTGTACCTATTCTCCTAGCTACCAAGGCAAGTGATATTTCATCCCATGTCCTACTATTTTCCTTATTGCATTAGCACTATTTTGAGTAGGATTTGCATGGTGATTTTCTAAGTATATGCTATGCTATAGTAAATCCTATAGATATTGTCTTAGTAGTTTTTCCCTAAGTAATGTAAGACCCCACCTTTATAAGGTAAAGGTCCCTGTGATTGCAATGCTAGTCCCTGGATCAAATGCTAGCATCCATAGTTTAAGATGAAGTACACATATAAAAAGGTCCTTCTTACATCGTCATTCTAGAGATAAACATAGTATTTTACAACTGCATAGCCAAAGGCTAGTACAAGAGTTCATAACATAAGTAAATAAATTAAATTCTTCCTCTTCATGTGCCAGAAGCAAGCATGTTGAGTGTAGACTCATAACCCTAATCCTCATCAGAGTAACCTGCAACATCATAAGTTATAGCCAAAGTGGGTCAATACATTTGAAATTGTATTGGCAAGTGATACCATAATAAAATAGTAGTATCTAACCTCTATATGAATTTGGCTAAGTGTAGCTTAGGCTTGCTTTGCTCAAAATAGGTTTTTCCTATCAGTTGAAAAACACTAGGTTTTTTTTTACAAAAACTCCCAAGGAACCACCAATAGACATTGGTGAACCTTTACCCCTGTTTAACCACAATTTTTTAACCTAGAAATTGGGATGAGGAGATCCTTGATAGCTTCAATGTCTTGATGCTCAAATTGTCCGTTGCCGGTGACACGGCTAAGTACTTAGGTTTTTCCTTCTCGAGAGGTGGTGCACTTTCCGCACAAGACTCGACATGCATCGAGACGAGATCTTTCAGAAGACTTCCCTTAGACAAAATGGACGCGTTCCATCCTATCACCCTACCACCATCTGTCCATCTGTCTAAGTTATTGCAACCTATATGATCAAGGCAGAGCCCATATGCCATGTGGTTGCACTAGAAGCTTCTAAACACTAAGTATCTCAACTTCCTTTGTTCCTGGGTGGCTTTCCACAAGTGTGATACACAAGTTACACCATAGACATGGGCCTTGTGTAACCACTCAACATAACCCAATCATACCATTCCACCCAGGTGATTCATTCACGTAGTTGTTTTATTAAATAAAAAACATAAGTCAAAGACTTAGCAAAATTTCCATAGCATGTATATAATCCACCCTTATTTTCTACTAGCTAGACTAAGCATGATAACATATCAAGTATCTTAACTTGGAGAAAATTCAACCAAGACTACAACTACTAGGATTTCCCAAGGCATAGCATAGTTTATACTTAGCAAAATTTCATGCAAGCCCTATTCAAAATATCACTAGTGCATAGTCAAAATAATAGGACAAATACATGTAGAACCACTTGCCTTGGTAGCTGGGGGAGTATCAACAATCTTCACAATCACAATCACCACTAGCACCAAAATCTACACATAAAATGATAGCACCAAATTCTCATTCAAAATATTCAAGCAAAAATATATGAATGCATGCAAATGCAATGGAATGAATTTTTCTACACTAAACCAAACAAACCAAACAGTATTGAAAACAAAAGAATCTATTTATAGTCTAAATAAACCTAAATTTGCTTTAAAATCATTTTGCAAATAATTTATATAGCCAAAATAAGCATATATTTTATTCTGCAAATAAACCTAATTTTACAGAATCAAAATACAAATTCAATCCCACACTAGTGTAGGATTTAATTTTCTCAATCCATTGATATCTTATTTGCATTTTTTGGATAAACAGAACTCAAGTTATGAATTTTACAAGTTTGAATCTCTAATAGATTCAAAAACAGATTTTAATTTTAAAACTAGACATGTGGGCACTCCTGATTGGTCAGTACCGCTTCGCACGGATCAAGCGTGTGGACCGTTGGATCTAAGTCAGACCCAGTGGCTCAAATCTAATGATACCGATTCATGCTAGGTTCTAATCTTTGCCCTAGGATCCAGATCTGATGGCGCTTGCACATGCAACCGAAGGTTGGCGGCGCTGGCGACGGCTGCGCGGCGGCGACACTCTGCCAGTGACGTTCCGGCGGTTCTAGGAAGCAAAGGAGAGGGCACGGGGCATTACCAGAGTCGCTATGGTGAGGGGATGCTCGAGGTGGTCTCCGTTGGCCAAGGGGCGCACGAGGTCGCTGGGAATTTCTCGCCGGAGATGCTACTGGCGACGGGTGTGCTCGGGCGTCGTCGTTGGCGGCGCTACAAGGGACAGGAAGGCAAGAAAAAGGCGGCATTAGACGCGTGCTAGAATGGTGAGTGTGCGAGCGTGAACCAGAGAGAAGGGGGAGGGCTAGGTTTACCAGGAGGAGCCGCCGGAGTAGAGCTTGTCGTCGGGCACGCACGGTCGTCAACAAAGACAATGCTGCAAGCCACCAAAAAGAAGCCCGCAAGCAATGTTAGATGCGCGGGAGTGTGGCGAACACTCTAGAAAGAACTAGAGGGCGAGGGGCGGGGAGTTCTCACCGGAATCGGTCGTCGGAGAGGCTCGGTACTGTGATGGGGTAAGCGTCAATGCGGCCATCCTGGGGGCACTCCGTTACTGCTGGTTGGGGGAAATGACCGTGGAGGCGCGGGGGTTAAGTAGAGGGGATCGGGGAAGGAAATTGCTCGCTGAATCAATGCAATTAAGCGCGGTAAACGCGGCAGTAATGGGGAAAATGGAAGCGGCGAGGTGGTCTTCGTCGCTGATTGACAAAGAAGGGGGTGACGTGGCCGAGGGGCCCAGTCGTCAGCGAGTGGGTGTGCTCCTGCGGGGTAGGAAAAAGGGGAGAGGGGAAAACGTCCCGGGTGAGCTCGTGGGATGTTTCTGGCACTGGGCCGATTAGGTAGCGCTGACCCTTTTCTAATTATTTTCTCTTTTTCTTTTTCTATTTGGATTTTTAGGAAACATTTTCAAACCAAATTCAAATGAGTTTGATTTCAAATCTCTTCTAGATTTTTGTAGTGTGAACCTTGCACTTATTTGTGTATAAAACAATATTGTTTAGTCCACTACACCTTGATCCCTTGGAAATAAAATAAAACCATGCCTTATTGATATATAGATAATAGGCATAAAATGATTTTATTGGAGTTTTGATTTGAAATTTTTTGTGCAAGTCAAGAATGCTATGAATACATGAATTAAATGCAAGCTTTTGTTATTCATGAATTTTGGGATGTTACAAATCTAACCCACTTAAGATAAATCTCGCCCTCGAGATTCGGATTGGCTAGCAAATAGGTGAGGGTGATCTTTCCGAAGGTCATCTTCTCTTTCCCAAGTTGCTTATTCTTTGGAATGGTGGTTCCAGTGAACCTTGCAGAATTTGATAGTCTTGGTTCGAGTAACTCTTTCTATAGTCTCAAGAATCTTGATAGGTTTTTCCTCATAGGTGAGATCACACTCCAATTGAACCTCTTCCAAAGGTATAGTATCCTTCAAAGAAGTTTCTTCCATCTCCGTATGGCATTTCTTCAACTAACTCACATGAAACACATTGTGAACAGCAGACAGAGACTTGGGCAATTCAATCTCATAAGTCACTTCTCCTTTATGACTCAAAATCTTGAATGGTCCAACGTATCTTGGTGCCAACTTTCCTTTCACTCCAAATCTCTTCACACCACGAAGTGGTGAGACTCTAAGATAAGCTCTATCACCTACCTCATAGGTGACTTCTCTATGCTTTGGATCTGCGTAGCTCTTCTGTCGGGACTATGCTATCTTCAACTTGTCCTTTACCAATTTAACTTTCTCTTCAGCTTCTTTAATCAGTTCTGGTCCGAACAAATTTCTTTCTCCAACACCACTCCATAGCAATGGTGTAGTACATTTCCTTCCATAGAGAAATTCAAACAGTGCCATCTCAATGCTGGCTTGATAGCTGTTATTGTAAGAGAATTCTATGTAAGGCAG